>CP139501.1:308527899-308853792 GCA_021014915.2 Artemisia tridentata subsp. tridentata | reverse complement strand
ACACTACTTGTGAGGTACTAGTCTGTAATCTCCGTGCTTATTATGATTAAAGTGGAACGAATATTTGTTGTAATTACTTTTATGTTAGCATTAAATGACCCCTAACTTGTATTTTGATTAGAATAAAAGCGCATTTGCTTGAGGACAAGCAAATCTCAAGTGTAAGGGTATTTGATGAAGCGAAAAGTGTACCGCTTTTAAGGGGTCATTTAAGCCCTAAATCGTATTTATTTGATCAAATATTGCCCTAAATCGTTCCTTTTGTCATTTTAGGTACTTTTGAGAAGAAATCTGGAAAAGGAAGCATTTTGGACGTTTTTGGAGCATAAAAGTGAAGAAAACGACAAAGTCTCAAAATCGGCTGAAAATTACCTTTGACGGCGTCAGGATTATCCCCAGACGGCGTCACGGCTTGGCAAGAAAAAGGTGGATGTGAAAATTACTCATGATAAGCCAGAGAAATTTGCATGGAATTCTGACAGCGTCACCCTTTAATCTGATCAAGGTCGTCACGGCTTAATTTAAAGAGGGACGGCGTCACGCCCAATTCCGACGGCGTCAAGCCTTGATAAGCCAGAACGGATTTTGGAGAGATAAAGAGGGACGGCGTCAAGAAGGCCATCCGGGAACCCTAAAAGCGGCGAGGTGACGGCGTCACACTCCATAACGTGACGCCGTCAGACCTTAATCTCTATATATAGTTTTGCAATTTTTTGTCATTAGTGTGGAACTTATTGTGGAACTTGGTGTGTGAAAACCCTAAGACGATTTTAGCATCTTTCTCAAGGCTTTTTGCCTTGAGATCTTCCATGTTACATTGAAGATAAGTTATCAATTAATCATTCAATATGTCTATGTGTTGTTTGATTCTATCTTGTTCTTGTCTTTTGTTTAACATGCTAGGCTAGATTTATTTTGTGTTTGCTTAGATCTAATGAAACCTAGCTATTGATTATTGGTTATTAGTGTGTTATTAGTTGTATTGGATGATTGTTCATCTATGTTAGGCTTAAGAAAACTGGCTAACTTCCTATTCGGTAACTTGCTTAAACGTCTTAAGAAACATGAACCAATGCGTACTAAGGTTTTTATGGTTGTATTTAATGCACAAGCGAATTCTAGTGATCCCATGTTAGGAGCTTCCTAGCCGGCTCGACATAGGAGTGAAGTAGGAGCTTGTAGAGTTGGGGAAGTACGTACGCCACCCCACGATTGGTATTAAGGAATACACCCGTCATCCACGCAATTAATACACACTAATCAACCGGTAAAAGATAGTTAGGGAGTAAGGAAATCTAAGTAAACACATTTTTCTCTACATAAGTTTTACCACCTTTTCATTTTCAGTTATTTTATTTTATTTGCATTCGTAGTTATTTGGGTTAGTTGACTAGCAACTAATTCCGCCCACTCTTTCAAACCCGAGATTTTACTTGCTTTCATAAAATTATAAAAACATAAAAAAGAATCTTCTCTCACCCCTAGACCTATTAGAGTAGTTTTTCATACCTAACGAATACTATTCCCTGTGGAGAACGATCAATCCCCCGTACTTACCACTACACTATACTACATCGGTCAGGTACACTGCCTGGTGGGGTTGTAAGCCTCTTGAGATCCCTTGAGAGGTAAAACCTGTTGTAAGGTTGCAAAACCACGCATCAAACCTTTGAGGTATCCTTGGAAACTTCAGATCCCAACACATCAAAACATGTTCAGCAACTAGAAGTGAAAAAGACTAAGATTCCCATCAGTCCTTCTACAGGAGTTAATAGTGACACTAAAGCTAGCGAGTCAAAACCTAGGAGAAACATAAAGAATTCTAGGATTTCACCAGCTGAAAGTGTTCCTAAAAGGAAAGTAGAAGACCACATGAGAAACAACAAGTTAGATTTGAACAAAAGGAATCATAATTCGAATCCAAATTCACTTTGCAAAACATGTAATGAATGCATAATTTCGTGTAATCATTATAAATGTGTTAAGAAATTTCTGAAGTTGTCCAACAAACCCCCAGTTAGGAAAGTTTGGAGAGCTAGACAAATTAAGCAATCTTGGAAACCCACAGGGAAAATGTTTACCAATGTGGGCTTTCAGTGGAAGCCCACGGGCCGAACATTCACACTAGGGGAACATTGCCCTTTAACAAGGATTACAATTCCTAGAGTAGTGCCTGTTAAGGAATGGAAGCCTACTGGTAGAGTTATCCCTTTAGATTCACAATGTCCCTTAACCAGGTCCATTGCATCTACTAGTGTTGCCCCTATTGTTAAAACCAAGGCACCTATGGTTTCAGCAGCCCCAAAGATTGTTGGCACTAACCAACTGGAACCCAACCTAAATTGGGGATCCGACTCTCCAAATTCTCTTCTTTCGTCTGTTTTCAAATGCAGGTCGTACGGATCGTCCTTTGACATTTGGACACAGGCTGCTCACAACATATGAGGGGAATCATAATGACGTCTGTACACATAAGTGCAGGCCTCGTTCTTCAATGACTATGACGTTTGAACAATGCAGTTCAAGCCTCGGGTCTCAATGTTTTCATTATGGCGTCTGCAGATATCACTTCAGGCCCCGTTCTTCAAAGAAAAGAAAAGTGTACGCTTGAGTGCACTTTATCTTCAAAAGAAGAGGAGTCTTCTTATTCATGGCCATTCTCATCATCAAGCTTCATGTTCTTCTCATGCTCATTCAGTCATCAAGTGAATCTACTTACCGCCGATGGTATTCTTATTCACCCGGTCTATCAAAAATGGCAGTTGACCGTCATATGCAATTTTTGAGGGGAGTGATGAACTCAAATAAGTACATTTTATTACTATCATTTATCCTATTAATTTGACTTGTTTTACTATATTATGTATGAGGATTGATACTTAATCGTTTACTTTTTTAATTCTCAGGTAAAAACAAGCATTTGGTGAAACTTAGCGATTATGGACTAAAAACGGAGTAAAATGATCAAGATTGGAATTGGTTGTTGGAATGAAGAGAATGAAGACCACTGCCTGACTTTGAAGAATGCGCCGCATGGATTTATCCCATGCGCCGCATATGAAACTTTGGTCAACGAAGAATAACCAACTTGTTCTGCTCCAGATGCGCCGCATCTCACTCGTTACATGCGCCGCATCACTATCAATATTTCACCAGATACGATCCAAGATACAAGAGGACATGCGCCGCATCCAAAGATGAAGATACGCCGCATCTTCTGGCGGTGTACGAATATTCCTGAATATTATAATCTTGGACCCCACGCGAAGTTAAGTACATGCGCCGCATCTACTTACTAGATGCGCCGCATCTTACCCTCAGACAGAAACTATAAATACCCCAAGACCAGACGAATTCGGGGGGAGACATATAATATACGAGACCGAAGACCAGAAACCAAGGACGAATTCAGTCAAGGCAGCAGCACAAGACACACCCAAATCAAAGATACAAGAGCTGTAAGAAGGTGCTGCATGTGTTTAATTCATTAAGTAGTTTTGTTTTATTGTGTTAGTAAACTTTAATTCATCAAGATTGGTGGCTTGTGTAATGTGACAACGAAAAGGTTGCACTCCCTTAAAACTGCTTTCTCATCAATTAAAGTTTATATGTTAGTGTCTTTGGTGACTTTTATTAGTGCATTGATAACCTCTGTGGCTAGCTGAGCGTTGATCGGGTCGCCATGCCTCTGCCCTCGCCTGTTTATTAGATGCCTATGTATTCTATGGTCTGTAGAAAAGTAGGAGAAAGATAAACGGGATAGTCATAAGTAATCATTAAGGGTTTACTCGCCGATAAGATTAGAACCAACGAGAAAGGACTTAATCTCGGTGCGTTGCATCGAACTATACACTTCATATAACACTAGCAATAAAACAAGTGACAAACTACTTATCATAAGGACAGCCCTCTTATTGTCTCGAGTATTTATCTGTGTACGTGTGTGCTACTTGCTGATTCGTGCCTATTGGTTTAGTTTATTATTTAATTGCAACCAAATCGTGCCAGTCTCTCAGGCTGAACCCCCTTGCGTTAGATTAGATTGTACAGCTAACTTAATATATTAAAATACTGATTAGAATAACTAGATAATACGTTCCACTCTTAGTGATCGACACTCTACTTACCATTATATTCATACTGACCGGGTACACTGCTCGTTAAGTGTGTGTGTTATTGATAAGTCGGCTAAATATAAATTTAAAACTTGATTAGGCATTAATACTGCTAAACCGCAACGACACATCACGCGCATCAAGTTTTTGGCGACGTTGCCGGGGAGTGAATTGTTATTATCTGTTAATTTGATTAGTATTTTAATTAGGTTTTAATTTTTTTTTCTAACCGCTAATTTTGTTGTGTATTAGATTAATTTGCATTCATTGTACTATTTTGCATATTTTCTGTTTTTGTGTGTTATTTGTTTGCTTTTATTTGTGTTTATTTTTGTGTGTTTTTATTTGTTTTTATTTTTCGTAATTTTTGTTTTCTGCTATCGTTGTACTGAGCTAAATCGAACGATACGGCGCATCTGATTTCTCAGATACGGCGTATTGCGTTCAATTTTTTATATAATACAACGCGTTTAATTAATTCGATACGACGCATCTTTCCCCAAGATACGGCGTATCTGTTTTTAATAAGAAATTTTTTTCTACGCGATAAAGCGATATGACGCATCTTTTCCCCAAGATACGGCGTATCTATTTTTGATAAATTTTTTTTTTCTAAACGTTAACGCCATACGACGCATCTGCTTCAGCAGATACGGCGTATCTATTATTTTTAATTAAAAACAGTTTTCGAATTATTAAACAGATACGGCGTATCGATTTTTATCGATACGGCGTATCCTCTGAATCAAAAATCTTATATTTTGAAACGTAACGAAAATACGGCGCATTAACTTTTGTTAATACGACGAATATAATTTGATAAATATAGTTGATTTTTGATATTTACTTTGATCGGTCCGCTACTCTCGTGTGCAAGTTGTTTATTTTCAGGATAAAGGATGATTCAAGCATCACCATGAAAGATTACATTCTGAACCAACCCGAGAGAAGCTAGCTGGAGTGATCAAACGTAACCTCTTCGATTATTCAACCAGCCCAAAGGGAAGTTCTCCACATTATAATCTCAATTTTATTATCCATATTATACATCTGATTCAAATTGTAATTTTAATTTTGTATGCTTAAAAACGATATTTGTTCCTAACCTCGGAATAAATTCTTATCCTCTATACTATAAGATTACAATTGTTAATAAAACGTTTATACCTATTGCTCTTATTTTGAATTCATTTATATCAAGTGCTTACCGGGAATAAAGAGCTGAACGTGAGTCTAACTTGAAGACTCTGGAATAAAGACAAGTGCTTACCGGGAGACAACCCGGATTTATCTTTTAATTTTCTGTTTATGTGTCGAGTCAGTCAGGCCAAAGAGGATACGGCGCATCTCAATTCTGAGATGCGACGCATCTCCTGCAGATGGTCATATCTTATTTTATTTTTCTGCATTTTTTATTTTCAAATTTAAAACTTTTTATCAGTTTATTTTTAATGCGGCGCATCCCTGGTTAAGGATGCGGCGCATCTTTTATTCTGATCCGTATTTATTCAAGGCTCGATACGGCGTATCTTCTTCCATAAGATACGGCGCATCGACTGACCTGATGATTTTCATTTTAAATTTTTAAGTTTTATTTTTCCTAACTACTAATGTGTTATGCAAGTTTGAACCTTTCTTAATAATAGGTGTGTTTTAAAGTGTTGGTGGTATTATAGATTCCTGCATTTCCTGTGGATACATCTATTATGAAGCTTAAACGTTCTAATCCACAAGAAAGATGATTTTTGCTCTACTACTAATGGAGGATCATACCGAGCAAATCTCAGGGGAGTTTTTCTGTTCTAATTCTTTTATTTTCCAGTTTTTAACCTTTTATACAAACAACGAGGACGTTGTTTAACTTAAGTGGGGGGATTGGAGAATTAGAACACTTAACACTTACTTGTCCTAAACTTTTCAAAATGTGCTTAAAATGTGCTTAATATATCAAAATTTAAAATTTTTAGCATGTTTTTGTTTAAAGTCTAAGTTGCATAGCTGCACACATGACGTTATTTTCAAAAATTGTGATTTTTCAAAACTCACAAATCTATGAGTGTGCCGGTGAGTTGTAAACTTTAGAACTTGGCTTGTATACTATTCGAGACCACCATAATAAGTATTATTTTATATAATTGGAATGACTTGTCTAAATTGGTAAATTTCTAGGATTACACCCAAATAGCCTATTATATGTTATGTGTTATTAGCTAACTACACTGGTTAGTTAACCCCCGTATAAACCCTTTTGTTACTCTCATTTTTAGAGTAAGATACCCCTAGAAAAACACTCAGAACCATTCCTTTCGTTTCTTACACCTATGTTTAAAATGTTTCGTTACACCTTACACCTTAGCCTACCCTGTAGATTAGAATCCGTGGTTGGTTAATTGCTATAGGCAAAGTGTGTTTCCTTACATTACCTGTGTTCGTGTGCGTAATTCATTATCTATGGTTAGGTCGGGAAATTGCACAATGCAATTGGAGTGAAAGTAAATATTGTATATCTTTGAGTTTATTTTTCGTGTGTTTACTACTTTCACTATTACCGTTATTTCTGAAGTTATGAAAAGTATGGAAAAATTATCCAGATTTGTTGTTATAGTGATGTGGTGAAATTTTACACATCTATGTTTATGTTAGTGTCAAAAAAAAATCGAAAAAATGAGAAAAGAAAAAGAAAAAGAAAAGTTGGATGTTTGTTTTAACCAACGATGTAAAGTTATGTAAGTGGTCGATATCACCACTATTTGTTGTATATTATATCTATGGATTGAATGGGAGTTGGCAGTTATGGGAACGTCAACTAAGGTTTATTCTTTGATTAAGATCTTGTTGAGTATAATTCGTGTCTACCTAAAGCGTGTGTTTCAAGTGTTAAAGCGTGAGTTATTCAATGATATGAGTCTTATTCATGGGATGGTTGGGATAGTGATTAACCACACTTAGGATTTTAATTTATTTGTTTTGTTTATTTTTACTTTTCATTTTACACCAATTTATATCCCAAAAATTATCCATACCCTATTATTCTTTATCCAACGAAACCTTTGATTTATTGAGATTAGGGATTTGAGCAATCTTAAGTATCGTAGTCGTGGATTCGGCTATGTATTTATGATTTTGTCGCCCTTTTTGATATATTATTATTGGTGAAGTTTGGACCTATCTTTAGCCTATTCGAGCTAAGGATTTGAGCAATTGCAAGTATCGTGTTCGTGGATTCGATCATGTATTTGTGATTTTGTCGCCTTTTCTGGAATTTGAGATCGATAGTGGTTAAGAATAATTAACCCTTAAGCCTAAAAAATCTTTTTACCGCTTTAGACTTGTTATTCCTTAGCTTTAGTGGGGGAGATGTGTATACTTGCCAAGCTTATGATAGAATATTCGTCACGACTGGACAGTTAAACGATTAGATTTGCTTTTATCAAAATATTTTATTCTACTTCTAATTCGTTAAGTGTTTAGTTGTGTGATTATGACAAAAGACGAATACATGCTTAAATATAAAAATAAATCCTAACATTTTTAGGATACATTTTCATAAGATTAATTCTAAGGTTTACTTGGGGACAAGTAAAGTTCAAGTGGGGGGATATTTGATGAACTCAAATAAGTACATTTTATTACTATCATTTATCCTATTAATTTGACTTGTTTTTACTATATTATGTATGAGGATTGATACTTAATCGTTTACTTTTGTAATTCTCAGGTAAAAACAAGCATTTGGTGAAACTTAGCGATTATGAACTAAAAACGGAGTAAAATGATCAAGATTGGAATTGGTTGTTGGAATGAAGAGAATGAAGACCACTGCCTGACTTTGAAGAATGCGCCGCATGGATTTATCCCATGCGCCGCATATGAAACTTTGGTCAACGAAGAATAACCAACTTGTTCTGCTCCAGATGCGCCGCATCTCACTCGTTACATGCGCCGCATCACTATCAATATTTCACCAGATACGATCCAAGATACAAGAGGACATGCGCCGCATCCAAAGATGAAGATACGCCGCATCTTCTGGCGGTGTACGAATATTCCTGAATATTATAATCTTGGACCCCACGCGAAGTTAAGTACATGCGCCGCATCTACTTACTAGATGCGCCGCATCTTACCCTCAGACAGAAACTATAAATACCCCAAGACCAGACGAATTCGGGGGGAGACATATAATATACGAGACCGAAGACCAGAAACCAAGGACGAATTCAGTCAAGGCAGCAGCACAAGACACACCCAAATCAAAGATACAAGAGCTGTAAGAAGGTGCTGCATGTGTTTAATTCATTAAGTAGTTTTGTTTTATTGTGTTAGTAAACTTTAATTCATCAAGATTGGTGGCTTGTGTAATGTGACAACGGAAAGGTTGCACTCCCTTAAAACTGCTTTCTCATCTATTAAAGTTTATATGTTAGTGTCTTTGGTGACTTTTATTAGTGCATTGATAACCTCTGTGGCTAGCTGAGCGTTGATCGGGTCGCCATGCCTCTGCCCTCGCCTGTTTATTAGATGCCTATGTATTCTATGGTCTGTAGAAAAGTAGGAGAAAGATAAACGGGATAGTCATAAGTAATCATTAAGGGTTTACTCGCCGATAAGATTAGAACCAACGAGAAAGGACTTAATCTCGGTGCATTGCATCGAACTATACACTTCATATAACACTAGCAATAAAACAAGTGACAAACTACTTATCATAAGGACAGCCCTCTTATTGTCTCGAGTATTTATCTGTGTACGTGTGTGCTACTTGCTGATTCGTGCCTATTGGTTTAGTTTATTATTTAATTGCAACCAAATCGTGCCAGTCTCTCAGGCTGAACCCCCTTGCGTTAGATTAGATTGTACAGCTAACTTAATATATTAAAATACTGATTAGAATAACTAGATAATACGTTCCACTCTTAGTGATCGACACTCTACTTACCATTATATTCATACTGACCGGGTACACTGCTCGTTAAGTGTGTGTGTTATTGATAAGTCGGCTAAATATAAATTTAAAACTTGATTAGGCATTAATACTGCTAAACCGCAACGACACGCAACACGCATCAGGGAGAAAGGTGAATAATCTACATGGTGATTGAGAGTTGAGAAATGGTCATACGACCCTCCTTGTTTATGACCATTCTCATCAAGCTTCATGGTTTTTCTCATACTCATTCAGTCATCAAGGGGATAAAAGTACATTGGAGTTTATTCTTATTCACCAGCTCTATCAAAAATGGCAGTTAGTCGTCATGTGCAATTTTTGAGGGGGAGAAAGGTGAATAAACTACATGGTGATTGAGATTTGAGAAGTGGTCATACGACTCTCCATGTTTTTGACTTTTCTCATACAAAGGCTTCATACTTGCTCCATGCTCATTCAGATATCAAGTGGATCTACTTCCATCCGATTGGACGTTTATTCACTCAATCAAAAATAGCATCCTCGTATGCAATCTTTGAGGGGGAGAAGTGTGAATAGTGGACCAACCTCATATGCACTTGTTCAATCAAAGATGGCATCCTCGTATGCAATCTTTGAGGGGGAGATGTGTAAACAAGTGATTCGATGTACATTTGGTTGTTGGTTCACTCACTTGAGTTGGGTATCTAATTGTGACCATGGAGTTGATTAGGTATCACTTATTCGAGATTGAAGTTGACTTCCTCAAAGGCGTGATCTTATCCTATCTTGAAGTCGGGGTTGGTTGGATGCATGACTTTCTATGATAACTTGCTCGTGCTTAAGATTTAAGTTGAAGACTTAGGTTATCTAGTTACCAGCAGTCGGGGTAACTATCACTTAAAGGAGTTACGATGTAGTGCTCAGTGTCACACGCCGTTGACGTTGTGGATAATCATAAGAGGTGTTAATGTCTCATACCATGGTTTGGTTTTGAGTACTTAGAGATTTGCTTGGAAGCACTAATTCTCTACACCGTTCTTCCAACATTAGTGCAAGCGTAAGTCACAAGAATGGGGAATTCTATCTTCAGGCTCAAGTTTGGTATATCGGGTTTGCTCCATCAGTTATCTCATCATAAGGCCTACTTGAGGGTTGATAAAGATAGTCAGAGACGGTTTCGGCAGCGGTTAATTCTCACTTGATCTACTTGAGCCTAAGTTGTTCTTCTCACAAGATTTCAAGAATATGTTCGTAAAATGTGTTGCTGATTCTGAGGTATCAAAACCAGCAAGGGGGAAGGAGACATACATCTGAATGCACAATGAGTACACATGATGGGCTTTATACTTCTTCTCAATTGAAGATTAACTCGTTCTTTCTGGTGTGTCATTCCAACTAAGTGTGGGAAGAGAATGTCAGTTTCTGATGATAAAAGAGGTACACAATTGTATGATGGTTCCTATGGTTAGTCGGTATCCTACTGAAGGAAATGTGTACATCCGGTACTCAGTAGCTGTTATGGTACTGTCTTGGTGTTATCATGTCGACTACATACGGGATAAATTGCTTACACTCGGGACTTAGCTGAATTTGGTGTAACAATTCTCATCTGCAATGTCCTGAAAGGAGATAAGGGGATTTTCGGGTCTTAATTGATCTTGATGATGCATTGTCGACTTCATTAATGGGATTGAGTGTGTACTTCGGGTTTTCGGGCTTCATACAATGAGACTGTTTGAATTTCTTCAACTACTTGGGGGGAAGTGGTCTCTGGATACTTTTGGTAGGCATTTCTTCAATCTTCAGCGGGAAGAAATGTGAGAAGAATTATTCATATGTGAGATGATTCGTTGCTGATCTATTTGAGGATCCCCGAACAGAGAATCACGATGATTATTCTTAAAAAGGAGCAGTAATACTTGATGTGGTTTATTACGGTTTCCGCTGTACACTTACCTTATGTAAGCTTGAAAGAGATCTTAGAATCTGCTCAGTAAGAAGATTTTCGGTTTGGGGGGAAGTTATCAAAGCTGTACATTGGGAAGGCTCAAGTTCCGTCGATTGTTCAGGAGCCTCGAAAGCTTTGGTGGTGAAAGTTTAAGAGATGATTGACCATAGACTTCTACAACATACTGAACGTATCCTCATTTCGGTATTCATTTCATCATCGTCTTAAACTGAATAATATTGTTTGTACATATTTTATACCATACTTGTAAATAGATACATAGAAATCATGCTAATTGTAAATAGAGAAACGTAAAACCAGAAAAACCATAAAAATTGAAAAATAGAAAATACCAAAATAGTTTCACCTAGGCATGTCTTCTGTTTATCAATAACATTTACGGACTTAGAAATGTCATTCAATAATGGCACGGGTCTTTAAATGAAGCTCGAGCAGAGTTAAAATAGAGAAACGTAAAACCAGAAAAACCATAAAATTGAAAAATAGAAAATACCAAAAATAGTTTCACCTAGGCATGTCTTCTGTTTATCGATAACATTTACGGACTTAGAAATGTCATTCAATAATGGCACGGGTCTTTAAATGAAGCTCGAGCAGAAGTTAAAATGGATTGTTAAAACATGTCTAAATGGCTTGCTATTACTTTAGATAGCAACCCGCGCTTCAAAATGGGGAAAGCACGTTGCCAAAAAGACGGCTGTTCCTCCAACTGGGTGATGTTCACCTGGGCATGGATTACTTTATATCCATGTTTCTTTGATCTGATGTACGTTTCAGTGCATCATTTCTTGAAAAAGAAGAGAAATCTTCTTTGTATGCAAATAGTTTTCATTTTGTGATTCTTCTGAAAATTATTTGTGAGACACTTGGTGAATATGTGTTGTATGAAATTTGTTTATACTTGGATTATGCATAAAATTTGTCACTCAATCAACGACTACAAAACCTCATGACAGTTCTTGTTTGATGAGTTGTGGGGTTAAGCTTGATTTTAGTTGAGGCTCAACTAGAATACGGGTCATTGATTGAGGGGGAGAGTGAATTCAAATTTTATATCATCAAACGGATTTATTGGTTAAATCATACTTGTTAGAAATGGTTTTGTAGTTAATGGGGAATTAGTTGAAGAGGATCTTGCTTAAATATATCAAATGACCAAGTGTGTTAGTTGCTAGAAAGTTTAGGACATTATGTGCAATTTGCTTATAGTTTCCTAGCTTTATGTATCTAGAAGGTTCATTTGTGTTACTTTGGAATCCTCGTATAATCCCCAAAATGCTTTAAGACTCAAAACCTAAAAGAAGTTAGAAAACCAGTTGGGTTTGATGTTTTTTGAATACTCCACTGGCATTTGTATGATCTAAATGAATGAGTTTCAAATGTCGTTTGACTTTTGTTGGTCGATTGCTGCATAATTGTTGTTGATATTGTGCATATGTTCTCAGGATTCGCTTAGGTAGATTGCTATAATGTTAGAATCATGTTCCTAAGATCCTGAATTAAATATTGAAATCTGTATGAATTGCCATGTTCATGATTGCTAATTGCTCTTCATGCTAGATAGTGGTTTGACGTAGTTCCTGATTGGGGTTTGATTATAAGATGAACTTGGTATTATAATGTGGCAAGCTGCTGAAGGGTAGCTATTTAGGAATAGTGTATCTGTATGTATGTATATCTGTGTTGATATTCTTATGCAGATTCCATAGCCAAAATGAATGTACCAGTTCCCATTCTAACCATTTGATCAGACGATCAAACTCTATTGATTAGCTCGAAATTCACCTCAACAACAACTTCGGCAACAACAACAACAACAACACTTTCACCATCGCCACCACCATTAATCTATGTTGGTCTCGCCAAGTGGGGATCAACGACATTTGCGAAAGATTTGTTGGTGGATGGATAATTGATGTTGACTACTAACTCAGAAAAGCGGGTGATTACATCATCTGCGCAAAAAAGGTCAATATCATTTGTGTCATAATTATCAAATTGTGCATAATAAGCAGTGAATCTCCCTCTTAGTTTAAGGGGGAGCATAGTATGTTCCATTATCAGAATATATTATCAGACACATTTTCTCCCACATTTTTTTTCCAACTTATTTAAATCAATTGGGATCACAAATCTCAAATGGTTTGAAATTTTTGATCGGGGGAGAGAATGTGATTTAAATATGAAATCTGATAAAATGTGATGATTTGAACATATATGCAAGCTCTCCCGTATGTGTTAAACCATTTTATATATCAATGCACATATTGAGGGGGAGCAAAATGTTTTGGATGTGAAAGTAAGCTCTCCAGTAAGTGCTAAACTCTTTTGTATACCAATGCACTTATTGAGGGGGAGCAAAGGATTTGGCATGCATCTTATGTGAGCAAGGCTCAGACTTCACCAATGAATTGACGAAACTTGAAGTGTCATCAATCGAAAGGATACGTCTTGGCCGGGTAATAATTTCAAGCTGGTCTAACCAGTGATGTAAGCGTGTCTCGAAAAAGATGTATCTGAGTAGAGTGTACCACTTCGAGAAACTTTCTGTGGACTTGACCAGGCCGGGTAATAATTTCAAACTAGTCTAACTAGTGATGTAATCGTGTCTCGAATCGGTCATGTTCACTGAAAGTGGATCAATTCAAAAAGTGCGAGCTCTACCTAACATGTGCAAATTTATAAAACAATCAACCGAGCACATGTTGAGGGGGAGCATTTGAAATATATAAAACTCTCAAGTGTTTGCAAAAATGTGTTTTAGAATCATGAACACTTTGAGAGATTTTTCAAAGATTTGGTTTGGCAATCGTGGATGAATACCAAAGACCGACCATTTTAATTAATGCATGGAGTTATAAGGATGGTTAGGTTTGGCTCAAGTTCCCACGATCCCGCCAGAGCCGGAGGGATCTACCCAGGGACAATCCACTAGTTAGTGTAGAAGTCCTTAGGTATGATTAAAAAGGAGAAAAGTGGATAAGGGAAAAGTGCCGACTGAGATGGAGCTAGTACTGGAACAAACCCAACAAGGTGCTAGTTATGAAGTCTCGGTAAGCACTGAAGGGGTTGAAGAATGAAAAAGAATTGTAAAGATAAAGGGTGAAAAGAAATAGCCCTCCTTACAACTTAGGCAGAAACCGGGTCAATACATACGCTGTCAGAATCACTTAGTTGATTGCTGACATTGAAGACAAAGTATCATGGACCCAGTGATACGTTGCACAACCCTCCCTAGCCACTCAAGGTCCCTCAAAGGACTCTTGTTTCACTTGTCACGGAGAACAATACATTTCTATCGCCTCTCTCACTCCGAGTTAGATGATATTGAAAAGGTGGCAGTTCTCTCCAGCCTCCGATCACCAAATCAAAACGCACAATTGAGTCTAGTGCCACGAGATGCATTATAAGATCTCATAGGGACACGAATTATTTCTACAATGGTTGTTCAACATTAAGGACACCAGTTGTAAACTTATGAGTCCTACGCAGATCTTAGCAATCTGCCAGAACATTTATGAGAGAACTTACTTATGTAATTCTCAATGATTGAATGGAAATTCCTGCCAGGGTCAACATCAAGCAGCCCTGAAAGCAGGTCACTTCGGTAGTTCTTTATGGATTACGCTTAGTGGTCGCGACGGTTTCAAACGGTCTACAGTCGTGGAGTGATCTCCAGCGACTCACCTAATCGTTGATATACTACGGTACGATCTTAAAAAGCCCTCTGTGGGTTTTCGATTAGGAACGGTCTGGGTAAGGATTAGAGAAAGTTTTCACACTATGCTGTTAACAATCTCAAAGTCCGAACCTGTAAGTACCGGACGTTTTATTGCTAATTGTCGTATGCAGGAACTTCTGGTGGTTGTAGCTGTTGGATGCTGTAGCTGGTTGCAGTTGTAGCAGGTTGCAGTTAAGATGCCAATCCTCCACTACATGCTCACACTTCATCATAATCTTAATCAAAGGAATCATGATAACTAAAAGACCTTCAACACTGCTTCCGCAACTCTGAAGCTAAAGATCATGATCCAGAAAAGTGAGAGTATGTCGACGCAACAAAGACAATCCATTGCCACATGTTCACACTACATCATCATTGTAATTCAACAAAGTCATGATCAACCAAAAGACCTTCAACACAGCTTCTGCAAACTCTGATGCTGAAGATCATGACACCAAATAGTGTGAGCATGTCGGCTCAATGATTTACACATCACATTGAAACATACCACAGAAAGATGACATGGAAACACATGGTGGATGACATCTCCAAAGAATCAACAAAGATCATCCAAGACAGAAGAAAAAGTCATCTGAAGATTTGCTGCTGCACAATGATCAAGGAAATTGAAGAATCAATGGGTACGAGCTATGAAGTCAAGATCCAAGGATGAAGTGCTAGAATTCAGAACATTACTTCCGGGGTGACCTCCCTTAGGGGGAGATTGTTAGGAATATGAATATTCTGTTGAAGACTCGGTCACCCCGAGTACTTAGTAGCACATCATAGCTCGTAGGATAATTAGTAATATTATTAGTAGTTTAGTTATTATTAATATTGTGGAGTGGGTCGGGTCTTTACCCACTGTCAGCTCGCTCCACAGTCCACTAGGGACATATTATGTAGTACTATAAATACACCCTTCCCACCCATGGGAAGGGTTGGACCTTTCAAGCTAATCTAATCTCATCTTATTTCTCTCTCTACAAAGGCTCCCAAACTCTCCTACCTCTCTCTAGAATCTTATTCATTCGATCCATATTAAGGACTCAAACAAGTGTTTCTTGCATTGTGAATACCCTACATTACGGGGGTTAACTAACCAGTGTAGTTAGCTAATAACACAAAACATATAATAGGCTTTTTGGGTGTAATCCTAGAAATTTACCAATTTAGACAAGTCATTCCAATTATAAAAATAATACTTATTATGGTGGTCTCGAATAGTATACAAGCCAAGTTCTAAAGTTTACAAGTCACCGGCACACTCATAGATTTGTGAATTTTGAAAAAATCACAATTTTTGAAAATAATGTCATGTGTGCAGCTTTGCAACTTAGATCTCAAACAAAAACATGCTAAAAATTTTTAAATTTTGATATATTAAGCACATTTTAAGCATATTTTGAAAAGTTTAGGACAAGTAAGTGTTAAGTGTTCTAATTCTCCAATCCCCCCACTTAAGTTAAACAACGTCCTCGTTGTTTGTATAAAAGGTTAAAAACTGGAAAATAAAAGAATTAGAACAGAAAAACTCCCCTGAGATTTGCTCGGTATGATCCTCCATTTGTATAAGAGCAAAAATCATCTTTCTTGTGGATTAGAACGTTTAAGCTTCATAATCAATGTATCCACAGGAAATGCAGGAATCTAAAATACCACCAAGACTTTAAACACACCTAAGTTAAGAAAGGTTCAAACTTGCATAATACATTAGTAGTTAGGAAAAATAAAACATAAAAATAAAAATGAAAATCATCAGGTCAGTCGATGCGCCGTATCTTATGGAAGAAGATACGCCGTATCGAGCCTGGAATAATTACGAATCAGAATAGAAGATGCGCCGCATCCTTAACCAGGGATGCGCCGCATTGAAATAAACTGATAAAAAGTTTTAAAGGTCGAAAATAAAAAATGCAGAAAAATAAAGTAAGATATGACCATTGCAGGAGATGCGTCGCATCTTGGAATTTGAGATGCGCCGTATCTGCTGCAGACTGAAATAAAAATAAAATAAAACGAAATAAAGGATAGGAAGCGTCGCATCTGTTTACCAGATGCGGCGCATGTGTTCACCAGCCAGACTGCTAACAGTCTGTTGTAATATGGCTCATTCCATGGTTCATCTCTCACGTCCTCTCGTACTCTCATGCTGAACTTAATGCCAGTCTTTGTCAAGCATATTAAGAAATATAAACTGAAACATCAAATGCATAAATGATAATATCGATTAATACAATCCAAAAAGAATAATAATAATGTGCATGGAACAATGTCAATAAACACGTAGAATCAAGAGATCAAGGGTCAGTGTGGTCGTGTGGGTGGGTCCCCGAAGTGCTGGCATCATCAGTCCTAGCCCGGACTCTGCGAGTGTATGCAAGTGTCACTCCTGCAACATGAGTACCATCCGGACGAGTGTGGGTAATACCCTGCTGCTCCAAAAGTCGGCTCACACTCGTAACCAGCCACTCTGAGTCCCTCCTCATACCATCTACAACGCCTCTCAAGGCTCTCAGCTCTCCCTCGACTGCCTCAACTCTCTGACTCACCGTGCGTACAGGTACTGGTGGGGGTACTGGTGCCTGTGGCTCCTCCTGATGGGCTGGAGCAGCAGCCGGAGCTCCCTGGGGACCTCCCTGCTCCGCCTCTGGCCCTGCAGCTCTAGCGGGCCCCAATGCTACCCAAACGTAATCTCCCATAGCCAACTGGCAGATCCCAAGTCTAACCAAATAATCCCTGTCAATAACCGGGAGATGGGTCACCACAACCTCCAGCCCTGCTGGAATCTCCTCTCCAATCACTCCAAAATGGCGGGCCAGCCTAGAAACAAAATGCCCGCCAGTCATATGACTCCTCCTATCTCTCCCTGCAGCTGACCGGTGGAGGTAATGTGCCAAAAAGTGAGGGATGTTCACCGACAACCCCTCATCCATGCTCCTCAAGAGGAAGAGGTCCAGAGTGGTCACCTTCCCAGGTGACTGACCTCTCCCAGCTATGGTAAGTGCTATCAGACGGTGGCACAGCCTCCTCATGGGCTCCCTGATCAAAGTGTAAGAGGGGGTAGAAGTAACGATGTCACCCACCGAAGAAATCCTGTCCCAGTAATCACCGAATAATGCCCTGTCAGGGACCACCCTCAAACTATCATCCCAATATCTGGCAAACCCATCTGACTCAAGCTCCTCAACCGTGTGCAAACCCATAGCCAAAATGAACTGTCTCATAGACATCTGCCTCGGCACCCCACCCAGTCTAAACACAAGGGTGTCAGCAATATCCAATCCAGTATCCGTCTCTCTGTAGTAGACCGTACTGAAAAACTCCATCATGAGCTCCTTTACCAAAGGCTCGTCAATCCTGAACAATCTCTCCCAAGCAAAAGATCTGAATACCACCTCCTCATCATCACCAGTAACTACCATCTCCATCCTACGTCGTAAACTCTCAGCAGCATGTCCTCCCCCAATCAATCCTACATCAGCAAAATCCAAAACCTGGACCCTAAATATTCTCTTAAAGTAAATCGATTTTAGTCTCCGCAAGTAATCATCCAAAGTGCCAGGAGTCAGTCCCATATTCTCGAAACGTAGCCACTGATGTCTTTGTGCAGCCTCTGGTAATGCCATCTGAAATAAATTTTCAAAGTTAGTAAACAGTCTGCAAGTAAGGTAGATACGGCACATCTGTTTTAATCAATGCGGCGTATCTGCACAAAATATAAGAGATGCGGAGCAAGAAATGAGATACGGCGTATGGAGATGCGCCGTATCTATATTAAGTAATACGGCGTATCTAAAATTTTATTAATTTGGAAATAGGTCGTCACGCCACTTCAATTAACCTAGATGCGCCGCATCTAAAAGCATATCAGTATAAAATAAAGGGGTCAGGCATGCTTTCCAAGAATCCGTATCTGTGACGTAAACTCCCACTTAATATCACAGTTTCATTTACCCATTATAAAAGTTCTAAGAGCTCATTACACCACTACTAATCCATTTTCCCACTAAAATTCAAAATCGAGTTCAAAACCCTAATTTACATTCAAATCAAACTAGGCTAGAAATTCGATGATTTATGCAAATTAAATACGGGGGAGATCATCTAATACAAGTCCTAATCATATCTCTATATCATTTATGCCCTAATCGAATTAATCACATAAACCCTAATTTTCATATTAAACAGGATTAAATCGAAATAGAATAATTACCTTAATTGTATGATTAGGTGAAGGATAATAGATCGGATTAGAGGGTGGATTTTAGAAAAATGCTCGGAATTAGAGTATAATTTTACTGCGTGTATTTTCTTAACTGTGTGAGGATTTTGTGGTAAAAATTTTAGATCCGGCGCATTCCCGTCGTATTTATAGGGCAAAACGATGCGCCGTATTGAAAAATTGGAATGCGCCGTATCTATTTAATCTCGTTGACTAGTCAATGAGTCCTAGTTGGTCAGAGATACGGCGCTTGGGATATTTAGATCCGCGTATCGCTATGTTAGTGAACGAAATTTAAATAAGGAACGTACCTTGGCCTCCGCAACACAATTCTTTATACCAAGGTTGTCAGGATCGCGATCCTGCTCGTAGGATCGTACGATCCTACGATCCTACACACAAAATAGCAGATCTACGGATCGAATTCAGTAGATCGTTACAGGATCGTGGATCGCCGTAGGATCGTAGATCGTGAACGATCCGATCCTGTGTAACCTTTTCAGGTAGGATCGTTACAGATCGTGGATCGCTCGTAGATCGTAGATCGAACGATCCGATCCTGTTTTTTACTTTTTTAGAGGAAGGTTTAAATGGTTTATACAATGTAAGGAAAAGCCTAAACGATCCTAGTAGGATCCGATCCTACATCCTACGATCCGATCTGCAAAGCCGAAACGTCCTAGGTAGATCCCGATCCTGACAACCTTGCTTTATACATCAAATGGGGTAAAACGGTCACACCATATGAATAAATGAATTCAAAATAAGAGCAATAGGCATAAACGTTTTATTAATAATTGTAATCTTATGTTAGTGGATAAGGATTTATTCGAGGTTAGGAACAAATACGTTATTAAGCATACAAAATTAAGATTACAATTGAATCAGACGTATAATATGGATAAAAAATGAGATTATATTGTAGAGAACTTTCCTTTGGGTGGTTGAATTATCGAAGTGTTTACCTGGAATTATATTTCAAGAATTTAAGACGTTTAATGTTACCAGTATTGAGTTTTCCTCCACTCTCGTTGTCTTATGTTCGATCTCTCCAGCTAGCGTCTCTCGGTTTGGTTCAGAATGTAATCTTTCATGGTGATGCATGAGTCATCATTTATCCTGAAAATAAACAACTTGTGCACGAGAGTAGCGGACCGATCAAAGTAAATATCAAAAATCAACTATATTTATCAAATTATATTCGTCGTATTAACAAAGGTTAATGCGTCGTATTTTCGTTACGTTACAAAATATAAGATTTTTGATTCAGAAGATACGCCGTATCGACAAAGATCGATGCGTCGTATCTGTTTAATAATTCAAAAACTGTTTTTAATTAAAATAATAGATACGCCGTATCTGCTAAAGCAGATGCGTCGTATGGCGTTAACGTTTAGAAATTTTTTTTTATCAAAAACAGATACGCCGTATCTTGGGGAAAAGATGCGTCGTATCGAATTAATTAAACGCGTTGTATTTTATAAAAATTAAACGCAATACGCCGTATCTATGAAAATAGATGCGCCGTATCGTTTGAATAAGCTCAGTACAACGATAGCAGAACACAGAAAATACGAAAAATAAAAACAAATAAAAACAAACCAAAATAAACACAAATAAAAGAAAACAAATAACACACAAAACAAAAAATATGCAAATAATACAATGAATGCAATTTAATCTAATACACAACACAGTTAGCAGTTAGATTAAAAAATAAAAACCTAATTAAAATACTAATCAAATTAACAGATAATAACAATTCACTCCCCGGCAGCGGCGCCAAAAACTTGATGCGTGCGATGTGTCGTTGCGGTTTAGCAGTATTAATGCCTACTCAAGTTTTAAATTTATATTTAGCCGACTTATCAAT
This sequence comes from Artemisia tridentata subsp. tridentata, assembly GCA_021014915.2. Lineage (NCBI taxonomy): Eukaryota > Viridiplantae > Streptophyta > Magnoliopsida > Asterales > Asteraceae > Artemisia > Artemisia tridentata. The sequence goes on along the minus strand of CP139501.1, from coordinate 308,832,977 downwards.
AACACACACACTTAACGAGCAGTGTACCCGGTCAGTATGAATATAATGGTAAGTAGAGTGTCGATCACTAAGAGTGGAACGTATTATCTAGTTATTCTAATCAGTATTTTAATATTCTAAGTTAGCTATACAACTTAATCTAACGCAAGGGGGTTCAGCCTGAGAGACTGGCACGTTTTGGTTGCAATTAAATAATAAACTAAACTAATGAGCACGAATCAGCGATAGGCATGCACGTCACAGATAAATACTCGAGACAATAAGAAGACCTGTCCTGATGATTAAGTAGATTGTCACTTGTTTTATTGATAGTTTTATATGAAGTGTATGTAATTAACCCTTTCTCGTTGGTCCTAATCTTATCGGCGAGAAATCCCTTAATGATTACTTATGTCTAAAAGTCATTCCTAAGTGATCAATTTAGTAACAACCGTGGGAGCCACATTCTCTTCCGTAGTCAAATGCGCAGGCCACTAATAAACACAGAGGTTATCAATGCACTAATAAGTAGTAACCAAAGACATCAACATATAAACTTTAATTGATGGGAAAGCAGTTTTAAGGGAGTGCAATCTTTCTCCTCACATTACACAAGCCACCAATCCTGATGAATTAAAGTTTACTAACACAATAAAACAAAACTACTTAATGAATTAAATACATGCAGGACCTTCTTACAGCTCTTGTATCTTCGTTCGGGTGTGTCTTGTGCTGCCTAATCGTCTGAATTCGGCCTTAGGTTTCTGTGGTCTTCGTACCTCGTATATATTATGTGCTATGAAATTCGTCTGGTCTTGGGGTATTTATAGTTTCTGTCTGAGGGTAAGATGCGGCACATCTAATAAGTAGATGCGGCGCATTGACTTAACTTCGCGTGGGGTCCAAGATTAATATATTCAGGAATATTCGTACACCGCCAGAAGATGCGGCGTATCTTCATTCTTGGATGCGGCGCATGTCCTTTGCCGTCTTGGATAATATCTTGTGAAATCTTGATAGTGATGCGCCGTATGTAAGAAGCAAGATGCGGCGCATCTGGAGCAGAATAGTCTTGATCTTGTACATTTCAGTAGACTCTTAACTTCTTGCTTGTTTTGCTCCATAATTAGTCCAAAATCGCCAAGTTTCACCAAATGCTTATTTTTAACTGAGAATTACAAAAGTAAATGATTAAGTATCAATTCTCATACATAATATAATAAAACAAGTCAAATTAATTGGATAAATGATAGTAATAAAATGTACTTATTTGAGTTCATCAGCCAACATCCCCAACATGAACATCATCACCACCATCTTGTACAATAGCGATTGGCTCAACCAACATATTTGTTGCAACTGTCACTTGCAACTGTAGTCCTCGGATATAATCCATGCTACGAATGTACCATGGAAGGACTACCTTGTCATTTCTTGGAACCAGCTTGTTTATTGGTTTAAAACCCTAGAAGAAAAACAAACCAACCTTATATGATGAACGCAATATAAACAAACAATACATAACTAATTTTCGGGTATATACAGGGTTTACTTACCGGATCAAATAGCATGGAGTAATGTTTTTTTTCAAAGGTTTTCATTTTTGACCAGGCTACACCACGTGGGGTCTTTGTAGGGTCTTTGCTCCACCACTGCATGCTATTAGGGAACGTTTCCAAAATCCATATCTGGAAAAAGGAACAAACTTAGGCCCAAAAATAAGCAATGACCAAAAATTTGAAACACAAACAACATTTGAACAATAATAAGCACTCAGGCCAAGAATCAGACCAAATTGAACTTATATGATGCTTATAAATAAGCTCTAGAAGGGGCACTTAGGTCATATGATCACTGATTTCATCAGTGGTCATTTGGCTAAGTAGGCTACTTTGGAGCTTATTTTTAAGCTTTAAATAAGCTCAAAACTAAAATGACTTGGTGTATTATTAAAGTTTAACAACCAAAAACTCAGAATCATTAAGTTCAAACATAAGCAATCACTAATGAGCACTGAATCAGATTCTTAGAACATTAGATCTGGACAGAAATGGGAATAAGTATACTGATGCAGAAATTTTACTGATTTGGCCTTAATTTCTCAGATCCTTAATGAGTTCAACCCAATACTTGAAATTCCACTTAAAGCACTAAATAGAACATAAAAACAGCAAAAACAAGGACCTAATAAGCTTCTCTCTATATAAAGCTATAATGGACAGAACATTTTCTTCAATTCAATTCTAAGCATTTAGACCTATGAAACTCTTAAAGCCATCTTAACAGAAACTACAAACACCTCATTTAACTCATTTTAAGCAAGTAATTAGCATAAATCTATAGGTATACATATTAAGCATGATAATTATATACAACTAGAAAAGCCGCATGTAACAAGTAAAATCTCACCTTGAGGGCCCGTACAAAGCCATACAGATTGTATGTTTGGTCTTTCTTTGGGGATTTTTTGACCGCCTTCTTTGCTTCAGCGTCATTATGCTTCTTTACAACATTTACCGTTCTTTTGTACAAATGTACCCACAAATACTCACCCCATGGATACGAATTCCAAACAGACAAATCCTCAATCATTCTCAACATGTGGTCTGGAATGTAGAACCTTCCTTCACGACCCATGAATACACATGTTGCAATGACCAACAAACAAACCCTAACAGCATCCGCATCCGATAAAGCATCCCACGCTGGACTAGGCTTCATCAGTGCCAAAAGCTCTTCACCCTTTACTTTCTTAGTGCTGAGGGTTTGGAAATGAGGAAACATACGATCATAGAATGGACTATATTTTAGCCCACGAACATTACGACCTACGTAGGTTTCTTCTGTCGCAACAGACCCAAAAAGAAAACCGGTTATCAGATAAAATTCTTCACGTCCAAATTCAACCACATTATCACCTATTTTAAACCTAAGGGAAGGGCAATCATCACTTTCATCGACATTAACCTGATTTTGATAAAAATAATTTACCAAATGGGTATCTGCAGAAAAGGGGGGATGTCTAACCATGGCCCAAATACAGTGGTCCTAAACAAGGTGGTTCTATTACTATTCAATATACCTCTAATCGTTGTAATATGTTCTAATCTAGATCTAACTGTTACCTTTGCGTCAGACATTGTCACCGGAGTAGCAGGGATGGCGAAATATTATGATAGCCCTTCCCTTAGGTTTAAAATGGGTCAAAATATGGTACAAGAATGTAGCAGGGATGGCCAAATAGTGTGTTTAGGGTTTGAGTAAAATATGGCGAAATGTATGAGAGTAGAAGAAGAAGTATAAAAATGTGGGTGTGTTTAGGGTTTGAGTACAGGAATGAAATTGTGTGTTTAGGGTTTCAGTAAAGGAATGCGAGGGGTTGTGTGAGTGTGAAGAAGAAGAAGTATATCTGGGATTGTGTGAGTATAGAAGAAGAAGAAGTGTTTTGGGTTAATGTGTTTTGAATTTTAAGTATTTTAGTATAAAGTGTATTTTAAGTGAATTAGTATTTTAGTATAAAGTGTATTTTGTATTTAAATTATTTGTATAAAGTATAATAGTATAAAAGTATGGGACACAAGTTTCAATACAATAAAGTAATATAAAAGTGTACCTTCTACCTAACAAGTCGCTCAAGAATAAAAAATAGTGGGACCCAGTCGCCCAAGACGTATGTACTATTATATAATAAAATAAGACTATACTTTTTTTACAAAAAGACAAAAAACCCAAGTCGATCAAGAAAGTACCTATTGTACCTTTGTAAGTGCTACCATCTTAGTACTTGGTAAGTACATGGTAGGGGACGCTTGGCACAATTTTAGGAGATCCGCCAAGATATTTGGGCGACCCTCTCCCATGGGGTATTTGAGGAAATAAAAATTTTTGGAGGAAAAAAAAATTTTTTAGGCATTTAGGGTGAGCACCCTTGTACTTGTGGGGTATTTAGAGAATTTTCCCTTATTTGTATGCTGTAAAATATAAGAAAAAATAGCACAATTACCAAGATTTAAAAGTGTTTTTGGTTTATTTAGTAGTACCCGTATTTAGTAACCTATTGAATATTCTAGATGAAACTATTATTTATGTTGAATTACTGATAGGTATGTTAGAATTGATTTCATTGAATGGCAGCCTCTATTCCTCGTTTACTTTTTAACGTGTTACATTTTCGGCGGTTAGGTTACAGTTATTGTGTTTATTTAGACTTGGTTTTTATCTTGATTTGGTATCAGGTTCTTCAATTTTTGGTTGGATTTTGTAAAATGTAGTTAGTGTTTGATTGGCTATATGTTTTTTGGTTTTATTTTACATTTTACTCTTTAAACTTTGAATTTTGCTAAAAAGTGGTCAGTGGACACATGTTAACAAGTAGCTAACGAACATGTAATTTAACTTTATATCAAAAAAATGCATTTATTAAACATTAATTGCAACTAAAAATTACTATAGTTAAATAAAAAATCTGTTTTAATCAACTAAATATATTATTTTTATCATAATTTAATATGTGCATAAAACCAATGAATATCGCTTTTACCCATGTAACATTATAAACTTGACCGGATGTTAATTTAAGAGTAAATTACATGGATCGTCCTTGCGGTTTGTCTAAAATTGCATCTATCATCCCTGTTATATTTTTACCGTTCTTAAATTTACGAAGAAAAAGTAGTCTTTTTCTTAACCGGCCATCTATTTTCCGTTAAGATCAATCACTTGTGCATTTGAATTGTTCAAATATAAAGTATAGAGTTCACGGGATCCAAGGTATCCAATAGTATTTCCATTATGAATAACAAATAACAAGTGGATTAGTATTTGTCAAGGACTTAGATGCAGTTGACTTTGAAAAAAGATTCGTGATAGATTAAAGTATATCATATTATGCATATATAAATAAACATGGTACATAATTGATCTTGATCATCTTCTGCACTAGTGTAGTGTCTTCACATTGCCATAATCTTAGCATTTGCAACCATGTCTGTCCACCCTTCTCTTGAGGTTAGCGGCGGAGCTTTGGATGCGTTTCTTCCGGCTTTCACCACTCTACACCGCCCTTACGATGCATATCCTGTTATTTGTTCCAATGTCCACCTGGAAACTATCTTTGCCACTAAGTTCAGGACAACCCCATATGTCAGGTTTCGACATGAGTGTCTCACATTGAAAGACAAGGGTGTCATTGCCATTGATTGGGTTGCTGGTGATGATCGTTGCTTGTCTCCCAATGCTCATCTCCTCATTTTGATGGTAAGTATTTCCCTCTTAAGATCATGTATAATTTCTTTAATGTATCATGCATGGGACGTACCGCATACGTTGACTTAGTAATGAATTCAGAAATGATTCAAAATTTTCAGTTACAAGAATAGTTGTTAAATCCCGATTTGATTTAGGAGATTTTTACGATTGTTACGATCTACAAAGCAAAAAAAACGATCCGATCCTACGTAGGTCTTAAAAGCTTAAGATCTTATAGGATCCCGATCTTGACATAGGATCTTAAATCTACATCCGAACCGATCTTACTTTTCTCGAACAATTAAACTATAAAAACTACAAATTTAATGATTTATGTTTTTATATAATTTAAAACAAATGTAATTTTCTCAAACATTACACATTCATAATTTTAGGACAATATTTCTAATGAAAATATCATTTAAATTCATGTTTTATAATATATAATAATTTGTAGATTTAAATAATTTACAAGGTTTAAAAAATAACATATAGTAGGATCTTAGGATCCCGATCCGATCTTACGATCAGTCTTGCAAAAACGAAAATGATCCTAGGTAGGATCCCTATCTTGAAAACCTTTACAAGGATTTTTGGCCCATGCAAATTGGCGGGGTTTAAAATCGCGAGCTTGTATATGAATAACAATGCTGAATATGTGCCATATAGAAGTTTACTTCTCTAGAGATAAACTGCAAACACCAAAGAAATGCCAACAACCATGAATCTGTTGCTAATTTTGTGGGGAGCAACAAAAGGGACTTATTCCGTTGCTAACTTTGCTATGGAATACGGATAAGAAAAATATGGTCCAAAATGAGTTTAGAATTGGGCTTGTTTAGCGACGTAAACCTTGCCGTTGCTATTCCTTGATTTTCTAGTGGTGAAGTGTGCATAATCCAGGTCAGCCAAAAACCTCATTTGACTGGTTTGTGGTTCCTCTTAGCAGATTTTATTAGATGTAAACCAAAAACTTCATTCGACCCGTTTGACCCATTGACGTTTTCTGCTGATAATATACTGTGCCTTTTTGGTATAAACATAACACAAATCGACTTATTTTAGGTTTGGGTCGAAACTGTTTTCATTTGAAATTTAGGTCTTATATGAGAACACGGAATTAGAATGCTTTCTTATTTAGTTATCAGTATTAACAGTTTTGGTTCCGAGAAGAATCCATTTACAAAATCATATAGAACCTTTGTATTAATCTTGGTATCGGGGTAAACACATAATAATGATATCAGGATGATTGTAGGCAGGGTTAACAAGCGGAAGTGGCGATTCATACATAAAGCATATGGTAGTGACTGCAAATAAAAAGGGTTGGCGTGTTGTGGCTGTTAACAGCCGTGGTTGTGGTCGCAGCCCTGTAATCACACCTAAGGTATCAATCATTATTAACAACAGAATTTTATTTTTGCAGATTATATATGTAATAATGTAATACCATCATTTTGCGTTAAACCAAGTATTATGTTTAGGCCATTAAACACTTCATATCCAAAAATACCACCTGAACTTGCACTAATGTTACAAGTAGCTAAATTAAGAAAGGGTTGTGTTTAAAAAGAAGATGTAAATGGTTTTGTACTTTTGTGAACTTAATAAATTTATTCACAAACTTTTACGCAGTTTTTTGGGGCAACATTTACATCAGATTTTGCTGAAGTGGTAGTGCATCTTTCCTCACGATTCCCAGATGCAAATCTATATGCCGTTGGTTGGTCTCTTGGAGCAAACAATCTCGTTAAGTATTTGGGTGAGGTAATAGACTAGAAACTTGATATGTTTCTTTCCTTAATGGTAAACAAGTGATTGTTAATAACTTTATACTTTGGTTTCATTTACATTTGTACATGTCATTGCAGGAAGGCGATAGGTGTCTCCTATCTGGCGCAGTGTCCTTGTGTAATCCTTTTAGTGTCGTCCTTACAGACGAGGAATTGCATAAAGGGTTTAACAGAGTTTATGACAGAATTCTAGGATCTTCGCTATCTAAACTCTTTTCAAGGTAGGTTTTTTCAGTCATAAGAGTCATTTTCTGGTCTAAATTTAACATGATCCATTACATACGTGATACATGAATACTGTTGTGGATCTCTAAATTTTACCAAACTTTGACCGACTTACATGCTATAAGTGTCTTTCTGTGACAACAAAAGTCAGCGCCACTAATATATATGACTTATATCGGCAGACATGCTCTTCTATTTGAAGGAATAGAGGGCGATTATAATCTTCCAGTAGCTCGTAAAAGTGCATCCCTGAGGCAATTTGATGAAGCATTCACACGAGGTACACATTTTTGTATTATTTTAACTGGATCACTATTAATCATGGAAGCTCACATCTTACAGAGCTTTTTGCATATTTGCAGTTGGTTTGGGTTTAAAGTCAGCGGATGAATTCTACCAGAAAGTAAGCAGCAAAGATTTTATAAAGAATGTATGTAGGCCTTTACTATGCATCCAGGTAACATTCACCTATTATATATTAACGTCACCAACCACATAAAATACAAGTTAGCATAACACGGTGAATCATTGAATTAAAAGTTTCTGAATGCATTACTCCATGATTTACAGGCTGCAAATGATCCCATTGCCCATATTAAAGCAACCCCTCGTGAAGATATTGAGGTATATGAACTGATTTATATTTGCGTGATGTGAGGACCTCATTCACGTTGACATCAACAACTGTTTCAATAAAAATTGAGATATTAGCTGACAAATTTTAACTTGATGTTGGTTCAGGATAATCCTAACTGTATGTTGATAGTTACACCTAAAGGTGGACACTTAGGATGGGTTGCGGGCGCTGAAGCTCCCTTTGGAACTCCATGGACCGACCCGGTGGTGATGGAGTTTCTCGAACACTTAGAAAAGAAAAACGGGTCTTTGCCTCAAAATAAGAGGAAAGTACCAGCACTCTACAGTCAACTGTAAAGTAAAGATTAAACCTTAATCAATGATATATTGATATACATCATTTGTTACTAGTATTTGTGACATTTATGGCACACTCGTTTTGAAGTATTTGACGTTTCGTGTATTTACATTCTTATTGTAACCTCCTGAAAGCTATGCATTATGTATTAACTTTAAAGTTTCTGTAAACACATAATTAAAGGCCATGATCAGAGTTTGACTTTTTTGAAAAGTCAATTGCTGAGTTATATCGTTTGAAATTTGAGCATTTTCAAATTAGTATATGTATACACTACATAAGGATTTAAAACCAAACTTGCATATCTGTATGCTAGTGAAGTATTATTTTACATTCATCGGTACCAAATCTATTATCAGCGCATCCTATTATCCATACCCAACAACGTTTTAAGATGGTCAAAAAATGTTTTATTATTTTCTTATTTGAGAAACAGCCATATATAAAAACCAATAGCAATATATGCAAACTATAACCGAGCTCAAAACTAGCTATATACAAGGCACGTACATAAACCAATCAAATTACGACCTTACTTGAACAGGATCTTTTCTATTTGCTCGTACCTTGTATTCTTGATTGCCTTTCGGAAAGTAAAAAGAAAAAACAGAAACCACTCAAACAGCCCATGAAAGTTAATAATGAAACACCAGACCTAAGACCCTAAAATAGTCTACATTTTTAAGCCTTGCTAACATTTTGTTTGAAGTCAGTAGATAATTTGTGTGCCTCAGTTTCTTTCAATAGATAATGTATACTTCCTCCGTCTCAGATTGAATATTCATTTTCAAAATACACACAGTTTTAGAGAAACACACCATTAAGAATTGTTATTTGTTAAAATTTAGAAACAAACACTTATTATGAGACAAACCGAAATTAAAAAAAAGTGAGCATTTAATTAGGGACTGAGTGAAGATGATGTAATAAAAAGGTATCCGACATCTAGCAGCCCTCAAGAAGCCCAACTATACTGAAGATATACTATGTAAGCCCTTTTCTCATATGTTATGGGCCATCATTTCGGCTGTTCATCTTTTTTATCATATTTCTTTCAAAAATTTCAAGCCCTTCCATTGATCTCAGACTCAGAGTTAGGTACTTTGTTCAAGTACTAAATGCGATTAGAGTATGAAATTTGCGCTACTATTTTAATGTGATTTTATACAATTTTATAACATTAGATCTTGTAACGGTTGCTAGATAAATAATATTTTTACATCTTTTCATATATCATTGGAGAAATGTAAGAAGAACCCTGTTTATTTATACTCATATCTTAGACATTTAGAATGATTTGGTGAAACTATTACGGTTTGTTAACATAATGGCGTTTGTATGTCTAGGTTTAATCATGGGTAAGAACAGAACAACTGATTCTTTGATCCGTAACAAAGTACTAGGAATATACTGATTAGATCATCCACAAACAATAACCCTATGATACAAATGGTCGATCGATTTGGTCACTGAGACTAAATTGATGATAATTAGCCATAAAAAACTTTTCGTTTGGTCATTGGCGGATTTCATTACTTAGGAAATTTCTAACTTGTTTATGATCACCAACTTACTCTAACTAAAGAGTTAGATGTTTATGTAGCCCTGATTTTGTTGCTTCATTGGTTTGACAATATTGATTTATATGAAATACGTAAGTGTTAAGAGGATTACAGTGATCCTATAAGAATATAAGATCTGGAGATGAAGTTATGTGCGCATTACCATTCACTAATTTATTCCCTACTTTCCTATATATTTTTTGAAAGAAAGAGCAAGGTTATACGTATGCAGCAGACTTAGAAGCAATACTCGCGATATGATGTACAACATGGTTATACGTACTGCGAACCCAAGAGAAATATGAAAATTTTGATATGACATCGAATTAGGATGACCAAAATATTTAGATTCTGAAAACAGCCACTCACTCTGGATAACCCATTTGCGCTCCAATTTTTGCCAAATAAGCAATATATATTTGGAACCACTTGTGACAATATTACATCACTAATGTTTAAGGTGAAAAATGTTACATACATGTTATTCTAAAGAAGAATATGATGTCATAAAACATAACAAAAACAATGAGCAAACAACCTTGATTCGACTAAAAGACTACCATCCCATACTACTAGTGACGGCAACTGGTTTTCGACATGAGTCAACCCACTCAACTTAGACATCTAGGCATCATCGACATCGACATCGACATCTAGACATCATCTAAAATAAACAACCGTATCGATCAAAGATCAATGACAGGTCCATTAACTGATTACAGATCAAAGCAGAAATAATATCATACAAACTCAAAAACTTTTGATAAATCTTTGAGATCAATACATCTTGTTTTTAGAAGAACATTTTGCATAAGGAATGATAAACCCTAAACCGACGAAACCTTGATCAATAAGATATCTTGACTGATTAATAACATTTGTACTAATCATAGATCAGTGACATGTTTATTAACCAATTAGAGATCAGAATCAATTAAGATTGCATATCGATTGAAGGTTGTCTCAAAAAGATTTTGAACTGATTGAAGTGATTGTCTTAAAGATTGGTAGAAAAACTTTTGAAGAAATTTCTAAGCTTTGGCAAACTTGTGATATTTTAAAAATCAAACTTAACACTTCATCACAAATCTCATAACATAATTAAATGTCAATCATTTAAAAGTTATTAAATCAAACAAAATCTCGTTGTTTTATGACTGGCTATGCCTTATGGGTTAATTTACGGCCATACACAAAACCAACGACATCACTTGTTTTTTGTTTAAGTCATGTACTCGTGTCATAATTGGACGAAATTTATGGCTTTTATAGGGATAAGAAATTATACTTTACAAGATTTTTCCAAATCTTGCAAAAAAATATACTCCGTATATGTTAGAATTATTCCTCAAAAAGATGGTAACTTGTAAATTGTTAAAAGGAAGGATTCGGATAACTTACCTTTTACACATATGCATAAGATTTTGTCAAGATCTTTCGGATAAATAAATTTGGTAACAAATCTTCGGAAAGATGTATATAAAGTTTCACGCATGTAAAAAGATGAGACTCGTATTAGAATAGCTTTAGAAACTGATCGAATACCTATTACTCAATATGCAGTAAACTGGCGATTGGCATTGATCTGGGAACAACTTACTCGTGTGTTGCCGCTTGGAAGAATGGCCGGGTTGAAATCATACCGAATGATCAAGGCAACAGAACCACACCATCTTGTGTTGCTTTCACTCGTGCAGATTGTCACATTGGTGACGCTGCCAAGAATCAATTGCGAATGAATCCTACCAACACCATATTTGGTCAGTTTTGTCGTGCAAATATTATTGAAAATTTTCTTTGGAATGATTTTGAACCTAGGTAATACGAAAATATAGCACATTCACTAGTACAAAAAATCTCATAAAGACCGGTTAGAATGGCTCATGGAGAGTGGTTTAGGAACCACTCTAGGCGAGGGGGTATTTCTATAACCAAAACATATAGAAACCGGTTCCACAACCGGTTTCTAATATGAGCATCGAAACCTGTTTGCTATTAAGAACCGGTGTCTACATGCCACTATTATAGAAAAAGGAAACCAGTTTTTATATAAGAACCGGTCTTGGTGAGAATTTCGTTTTAAAAAAAAAATGATTTTTTTACTTTTTGCAAAAAAATATAAAATTTTCATAATTCCATAATATACAACTAAAGTAAAGTGCATAAATTTTGATACATGACAATATAACCAACTACAACATATCAAATCGTCTCAACTTGACTCAAACTTGTTTAACTAATTAAGCTAGAAAGGAATGTAGTAGCAGCAAGCTCGCCCTTCAAGGCTCCAACAACAGCTTCATCAATTTCGATTGCAACTCCTTCCTGCACAAATGTTTAAATATGACATACTGACGACGCATAATCCAAATAAAAGCACAAAACTAGAAAGTTATTCACAAACCTGAGCTTCCATGGTACTAGCACCGAGATGAAGTGTAACAGTGACTTTTTCATGATTAACCAAAATGTTATCCTATGGTGGTGGTTCTATAGTGTAAACACCAAGTGCACCGCGAAAAGGTTACAAGGGAGACGTTTAGACCATGTTTAGCAATAAATTTGTTATATTATAAATGTCAATTATACGCTCTTTGCCATTATCATAACAGCATCTTTATTTTTTCCACCGGAGTCTCATCAGAGGGAAGAGCACACATGGTATGCTGACATTACCAGAAAACCTGTATTGCCAGTTCTTGGCAGCTCTTAAATACTAAATTTCTCAATGCCTCAAAGTGGCAAAATTGTCTCACGCATAAATAGCTTTCTTGTAGTTGATTCGCATCTAGGGGTTTTATATATAGTACAACTCTTGTTAAAGTAAAATTTAGTTAATTATCAGCACAAAATCACGCATCAAAGTAAAAGGAGTTAACTTGATCTATAATTTGCTGAGCAAGAAAATTGTGACATTAGAAACATTCAGATATTGTTGAATTAGAGCCAAGAAACATCTAAACGGTAGCTCTCAATAGGTAGCATCAAAAACAGAAACGCAGAAGAGCTATGGCTTAAACCTAGTTAAAGGGTCACCTTAAAATACATGACTAGACAACGAAGAAAGACGTACCGGTTCCATGATACAAGTAAAGGGTCAACACCCTTTTCGGTAAATAGCAAAGCACTTGCTGCATACTTCATATATTTAACAAGCACTCACTATGTTTGGGAAATTGTCGAGTTTCCATAGCCAATGAGGTGTTCCAGGTTTGCAGGGTGAGTGAGGTTCCTGTTCAAAGTGACACATCTAGCTATTGTGAAGTTCTTGTTCTTTATACCTCTTCAAGTATGAATGCCGTCAATAGATTTAGGAAGATCTATAGTTCTCACAACAGTTATGTGCAAGATTCAACCAAATTCATAGCAACCAGTATATTTCACATCAGTGACTTGGAAAATCAATCATAGCTAGAAATCTTGTCTTCTTTACCTGAAAGAGATGAAGATAAAAATGAAACATCAAATATACAAATGCTAAATCCAACATTTAACCAAAATCCAAAACCCATAACATCGGAATTCATCATTGTTTTCAAACAATGATTATTTTCGAACAAAGTAGACCAAGTGGTTTCATGCCTATACCTAGTCCAAAAAGCATTTGCATTGCATTCACGAAAAAGAAAAAAAAAACGCAAGATAAGAGAAACTTTTCTCTATGGACAGTTTGTTTAAATTCAAACCCTCAAAACTACAAATAACATTGAATTGTTCTAGTTAGTTTAGATGTGAAAATATGAGTAACAAAAAGCTATAAAGTACAAAAGTAAGTTTAGATGCACAATATACATACCTGCTGCTTAAATTGATGACCATTAGCGTAAAAGGAAGACATAGACGAAACAATTAGAGACCCTGCACTGCCAATAATACCATTATAAAAGCCTTTTCTTTTACCTGACATATAAGCACCCGAATGAATCCATGTAGAAAAATAGGTTACACTAGGGATGAGCATGGCTACCGAAAAACCGAAACCGAACCGGTACACCTGATTACATGGATTATTGCTAATTGCACATACATGTTGGTACATTATTTGCTATTCTCAAGCTCCTCCCAAACTGTTGGCCCCTAGGAGGCGATCCTCGTTATGGAATGACTCTTTATCGGCATCTTTAGAAGTCAACATGTTAACCTACGCAACCGAACATGAGTAAGTCAATATGCTTATATGTGATAACAAAAAATATAGTTTTGGAGGGAAAGTCAACCTTGACAATTTCTGGGCTTGAGCTTGGAGATGAGTAGGCTGCTAATACACTTAAGTTAAAATCCTGAAGAAAAGTATAAGTGTGAGCAAGCAAAGCCAGAGTAATTGTAAACAAGAAGCATAAAATAGAATATTTCTGCTCGTAGGAGCAAAGATTGCTACAATGTGATCACAACGTTAAACTGCAACTTCTATCCATGTAGGTGTCAATTGACTCAATTTTGATTCATTATTATAAATGGGTTGATATGAGTTGTCGTTTATCTCAAACGGGTAAAAAAAATTCAGCTGAAAAGGAGAATCGGTAAAAGTTGCTAAAAGTCGAAGTGATAATGCACACAATCTTCAAACCTCGTTTAACTTGAAGATTTGGATTATCATTGTAACTATACCTAAGTCATTAACTTTTTAGTGATAATGTGTGTAAAAGCCACCCAATATTAAACTTTTCTCATTAGGGCGATCAAATAACAAAACTACCTTTATAAGGCCACCCAAGTGGTATCTTGTTTCATGTATATACCAATTGCAGCCAAAAACATTCACAATGAACAAAATTCCCGTATAAATGTTGAAGAGAAGAGACAAAATTTTGTACAAGAATTTTCTTCATGTAGCATGTTCATGCATACAGCTGGTATTAATTGGAAAGCTTACATACTTGGTTGGCCTATAAAGTAGTTTCAATATTTAGGTGGTTCAATGAAAACAGTAGAACACTAGTGTGGCCTCCACATATATTATCCCAATTGCGTATCCCAAAAATAAAGAATGGATAAAATAGTGTTTCGGGGGAAACCTAACACAGCTCAGCACATTTCGGCCCACACTGATAAACAAACCATTTTGATTCGTTAACCTACCCGCCCATGTTGCAACCTACAATCGTGTCAGTGTACAGTCGTTATGTCAAATGCGTATTTACAGGATCCATGAGTACAGGCACATATGCAGAACTATATAAAGTCCAGGGTAGGTGCTGCATCAAACTGACTTTCAGATGCATATACATACTTGTTCAATTCTGACAGATCAGCTTACCAGAAGATCATAAGAACTTACAGCTAATAAATCAGGACATTTGTTTGAGCTGGAATTGTAATTTAGGCAATCTATAATTTTTATTAGCCTTCCCCATAGGTGGAATTTCAACTTATTAATATGAAAACGGGACAAGCTGGTTTTAACCCATTTACATGGAAATGGGTAAAACATAGAGTTGATACCAAAGGTTTTCTAATGTGTATCTAACCCCAACGATGTCCAGTGTCTGCAATGTTCTAATAAGAAAAGTCTGATCATACAGAGTCCTAACAAGTCAAAAGTCGCCTACCATGTAGGCAATATAAGGTTAACCATACTATGGTGTTGGTAGATCGACCAAACCTGACCTGTTTTGACCTGCACAGAAATATTACCCGTGCTGACCCTAACCCATTAACTACCCTGCCCATTTTTCCACCTCCGGTAATGTCTGACTTAGTAAAAGTGGATGAATCAACACTGGTGATTGTGTTGTTAATCAGGACTCGAGTAACAACATTTATAGTGACCATGTTGTACTACACTAAAATTATTTCTCAGGCAACAATGGGTAGTATTTTTTAGCAACCCTGTGTCATAATGTACTACACCATGCTAAACGTTCAAATTTTAATGTTACATGTGAGATAACTAAGGCTAACAGCCTAACATATTACACAACTCAAATTGTATGAACATTGAGTAACTCAAATTCACACAACCATTTAAACAAGGGATATTATAATACTAGATAGCAAAAAGTTGAGACGAGCACTAGAAGAAAAAAATAAAACGGTTTTGAGATCAGTTAAAGCCAGCAGTTACTACACTAATGCTTCATTCAGATTACATTTACTGGGAAACCCTTTACCCAAAAAAAAAAATAAAAAAAAAATGCTTCAGTCAGACATCAACTTGTTGCTCGTTTGAATATGCTAATGAGCCAATAGTATTTACTGGTCTAAGCATAGGTTTTAATCAAACAGGCATGGTATAACTCACATGCACAAACTTGCAAAGAAGATTAAAAGGCAGAGAATTTAGAGGAAAAAGAGAAAACTCACTCTAAATGGATCCCCCCTCAAAGACTGCACAAACATAGAGGACCCAGAACTTTTCCCCTGCATACCACAAGCCAGCCAAACATTAAAAGTTATAATAACTACCAACATACAAATTAAAGTTATAGAACTAATTACACTACGGTTCCTGTACCGATCTCATCCCTAGGTTACACCTGATTATGGCAAATTAGAATTGATAAAAAAAAATAATAATAATAATAAATAACAAAAAAAAAAAAAAAAAATCTCGTTTAGACATTTCATCAAACACTTATTGTGCAAACTGTGAGTACGATTATAACCTTTTATTCCTCCTCAAACACCATCAATCTTCTTCTTGTTTGTCCTACAGCACCACCGCGCCATTTCCAAATAACTGTCCAACCCCACCAAATATGCAAAACAAAAGATAATGAACCATAAGTCAACAAACAGGAACAAACACAATGAACCCTATATAAACTATGGTTACCTATTGAAATCGTGGCAGAATCATTTAAAGATGGGGAAAGAAATGTTACTGTTGCTATTTGAAAACCGAGATAAAAATGAAATTATAAAGTCAGATTAATGAAATTGTTTGACAATTGTGAGTGGTGATGGTATAATTGAGGAGGGGGGGGGGGGGGAAGAAGGTAAATAGAGATACATATGGAACTGAGAGAAATAAAAGGTTCGAGGATTCATGGATGATTTTTGAGAGTATGCTACAAAAATTTTAGAAGGGAACAGTTTATGAAAAGTTTTAAACATCCCGCCAAACCATCCCGCCCGTTCAATTTTTTGATATATTTGGAAATGTCTTAAAAATAAGTAATCTATTCTTTGATATAGAGAGTAGTTGTTTCTTAAAAAACGGTGTTTAAAACATAAATACATAGAGATATGTTGTTTACTAAAGAAACCGGTGTCTTTACTAATATTCTAAGACTGGTCTTTTTTGTAGAACCGGTTTTTCTTAATTTTTATATTAAAAAGAGTGGTTATTCTATGACAACCGGTTTTTAACACTTTCCCTACCCCATATTTTATACAATAGGAACTGGTTATTATATAACCGGTTTCTATTAAGGGATGTTTATGTTCTTTTTTGTGGTAGTGATTACTAGTATCAAACGCATATAGAATACACTAACATATGATTTTTATGAAACATTATATATGTTGATAACAAGTTACGTCTTTTAGTTAATGTTCTTAATGATGCTAATTTGTATGCTTATATATATACTGGTATGGCTTACTGCCATTCGTTATTGAGGAAAATATATGGGGGTAGGATTCTTTATGATGCTTAATGCTTTAACTTAACCTAAATCATATATATGTGCATGATGCAAGAAAACTAGAAAAGTTTAGCGTAAATAATGTACATTGCTGGATATAGTCTAACTGATCCTTATATGCTTAATCCATATCACTTTGCCATTTATTGGCTATTATTGACAAGTTGTTGATATACTAGTATATATTTTCAGATGCTAAAAGGTTAATAGGAAGGAATTACAGTGATTCCAAAGTGCAAGAAGTGTTAGTTTTGTGGACATTATTTTAGTAGTCGTATGTTAGGATCGAACTCGAGATCACGGGATTGCACACTTTACGTATGAAGAGTTAACAATTAATAATTATTTATAAAATGTTATATTTAATTATTATATACACAAAAAATATAACGAATGTCAGTATTTAACGGATAATGACTAACGACCGTTAACTAATAAAATGAAACAATTAAAGAGTGAATAATGGGAAAGTCGAGAAGGATCCGGAAGCCCTTTAGGGGTACAACCGTTCGGCCAAAGGGTTAGGTTTCCTAATCCTGTGCTAACTTGTCCTGTAAGTTTACTCACCTATATAAACAAGGCTAGGGTTCATTATTGGGTACTCTTGTACACACTTAATACCCTAAAACTTGTGTCTTTTCTTTCCTTGGTGAAATCCGATCGAACTAAAACCCTTTAGGGTCGATCAAATTTTTTGAGTGTCAAAAAATTATTGTTTTGTGTTCTTTACTTGCATAACGTTAATTTGGTATTAGTACGTGTGTACAAGAACGTGAAACAAACACATTATTGTTTGATTCTTGGATTGAATTGCAAAATCGGTAAGGGAAATTCGTGTAATCCTTATAAACCCTAATTAGGGTTCATCACTATTGTTGCTTGGATTGATTCTTGTTTTGCTAGAATCATTAAGGTACGCATACGTTTAAATTAGGTTAATTAATTATGTGTTATTGTTCCTACGCTTCCGCATGTGTTCTTTGATGCTTATTATATTTAATTATGATTGTCATGATTTTAATATTCCAACAGTGGTATCAGAGCCGTTATAACATGTAATTAATTACCAAAACACATAAAAAACGAATCTTGATTGTGTTTTACATGTTAGTCGATTTAGGGTTTATTCCAACTCGAACCCTAAATTTTTTAGGCCGATTGCCTATTAATTTCTTTTAGGGTTTGTGTTTGGTAATTTAATTTGATTAGAAACCCTAGGTTTAACATGTTCATCTGTTAGTATGCGATCTTGTGGCAACTTGATAAATTGTTATGAAGAATCCATGCAAACGTGCATGTTTGGCATGGATTTATTGATGTGATGATTTAAATTGTTTTTCACATGTAATTTAATTGACAGATGTCGAATTGGGGAAGACTCCAATATATTAAGTAATCAATTACGTGCTATGTGGTGTATATTTAACTATGACTAACGCAATCGATACGTCGATGCATGTGGCTCACTTACCTTTGTAAGTGATAGTCTTAGTTGAATATATACAATATAAACCTAGAATTGATTATTAATAGGTTTTATCGAATTAGTTTGCATGTGGCTACATGTTTTTTTACATAATTAATTGTTATGTTATTTAAGTTTATTTAGTTGTTTTATTTTTTATTTGTATTACTTGTTTTTTGTTTATTTATTGTTAAGACATGTTTATAAACGAAAAAGGGTAATTTTGAATAGAAAAATAAATATGGACTAAATAATGGTGAAACTTGATGTGATAAATTATGAATCTTGCAAAGTCTTATGTGCCGATAGTGGTTCGCTTCGCACGGTAATTTGCTCCCAGGCGAGACTAGCAAAGTTATAATTTATAACATGTTTTTTAAGACTTAAAGTCATAAACTTTTAATTAAGTGATGAGTTTTTGTACCAATAGTATGAACAGCTCACCCAATTGTGACAAATTATAAGAGGGGTATAAGTAGGAACGGGTTTTTAATAAGCTTCGCGCTGACCTTTGTTTCTACGCTCCTTTGTGCGTCAAATTGGAGCTACCAAGTACGACTATTTTTATGTACAAAATCATCTTAAGGGTGAATTGACCTAAATTCACGTGCCACTTTGTGGTAATTATCCGAATAAATTGGGTCTTTTTACTCATGCAGTAGTAGGATATAGTGGGCGATAATTGTAGGTAATTATTTGATTGGTGAACCTAATACCTCAATTAAAACTTTGTTGATTTAATCTTAGCTTAAATTGGTAAATAAAAAGGTTTTATTAAACTTATGATACGAAGATGTATGCATGCTTCTTCGTACATATTTTGATTATAAACATCAAAACTAGTACCCCTAAAAATTAAGTTAATGCCATTTAATTAAAAGAACACTTGAAGTTGTAATTTACGTCATGTGAGAGTTTGGACTAGATTACAATGGAAAGGTAAATTTCATACTTTCATTACTAGCAGATCAACTGATGTAATGGAACTATGTTAATTTACAGTTTTTTAATTAGACGACTTAATTGGGTTGTAAGTGAGAGCTTGGACTCAAGGCATAAGATGGGGATAAAACATGCTTACATTGGAAATTGTTTGCCAATGTAAATCCTATAATGATCTAGGAATTGGAAATTGTTTGCCAATTATTATTCGACAGATTACCTTATTTTATACTTTCATTACTAGCAGATCAACTGATGTAATGAAACTATATTAATTTGGATCCTAGTTTTCAAGAAAATACTATGGTTATATGAATATTTCCTTGGGTATTTTATTTTCTTGAAAAATTTTATTATCGAAAATACTAATGTTTGAACTTTCTTTATCTGTAGAAATGGCTCAAAACAATAACACTACTATAAGTTATGCGTTCAAATCATTCTTTGAACGAGAAAAAATGACTGGCTCTCAGAATTTCAATGATTGGTTTCGCTCACTCAGGATTGTCCTGCGAGTGACAGATCAACTTGAATACTTATATAAGCCTTGTTCTGCTGAACCTACTGCTGAAACTTCAACTGATGAGGAAAAAGCATTGTGGAAAGCTGAGTTTAAGACACATAATGATGTGGCCTGTTTGATGTTGGGAGCGATGACACATGCTTTACAAAAGCAGTTTGAGAATTACTTCCCTATGGACATGCTAAACGAACTCAGAAAAATGTTTGAGAAACCAAAAACCGTTGAGGTCTATGATTTGATGGAATCTCTACACGGTTGTAAGCAGGCAGAAGGTGAACTTGTAAGTGCTCATGTGTTGAAAATAAAAGGTTACATGGATCAACTACAAGCACTTGGCAAGGTCTATGAACAAGACATTGCTGTTAACTTAATCAATAGATCCATGACTAAGGAATTTAGTGGTTTTGTGCGTAATTTCAATATGCACTGCGTGGGGAAGACAATTTCTGATTTACACCCACTGCTTATTGATTACGAGAAGGTTTACCACCAAAGGCTTCTATACCCTAGGTACTTGCTATTCAAGGGGGTAGAATTAACAAGCCAAATGCGAACAAGAAGGGTAAGGGAAAGGGAAAGGTTGATAAGGGTAAGAAAGTTATGACTTATCAACCTCAACTTAAGAAAAACCCTCCTAAGAAGAAGGATAATCCAAATAAGGATCAGGCTTGCCACTACTGTCATGTAGTTGGTCACTGGAAGAGGAATTATCCTCTTTATATCCAAGAGTTGCGAGAACGTAAGAATAAGAAGACTGGGCACTTGGGCGCCAGCACTTGAGGTAACTTACTTATGATTGAATTATTTACTCTAAATCATAAAATTAATTCCTGGGTATATGATACTGGATGTGGTAATCACATTTATAATACGCTGCAAGGGTTTAGAGTAGAAAGGAAGCTTGCCTATGGGGAGCAATATCTGCATGTGGGAAATGGAGCACCTGCAGCTGTTGAAGCCATAGGAGTGTTTAATTTAGTTTTGCCTTCAGGCTTAGTATTGTCATTAAACAATTGTTATTGTGCACCTTCTATTATTAGAGGTGTTGTTTCCTTTTCATGTTTGTCGGATTTGGGTTTTATTCATACTATCAATAGTAATGGAATTTCTGTTTTTTTAAATGGTATTTTTTATTTTAATGCTATTGCTGTGAATGGTGTGTTTGAAATTGACATGAATGATTATGTATCCAATAATAATAATTCAATGTATAGCATAAGTAAGAGAATTAAGTCAGACTTGAATTCTTCTTACCTTTGGCACTGTAGACTTGCTCATATAGGCAAGACTCGCATGAAAAAGCTACAACATGATGGGCTTTTGAAAAGTATCAATGATGAATCATATGATAAATGTGAGTCTTGTATATCTGGGAAGATGACTAAGAAACCTTTTCATAGTAATATGGAAAATCTACTTGGTTTAATACATATTTGTGTGTGGACCACTTAGACATGTGTCAAGGAAAGGTGCTAGCTACTTCTTAACCTTTACAGATGATTTCAGCAGATATGGTTATGTTTACTTGCTTAAACATAAACATGAGGTGTTTGAAACATTTAAGGTTTTCAAAGCAGAAGTAGAATTGCAACTAGGAAAGAAGATTAAAGCTCTTCGATCCGATAGAGGTGGTGAATACCTAAGCCAAGAGTTTAAAGATTACTTAGCTGAGAATGGAATTGTCCAGAATCTCACATCTCCATATACTCCACAACAAAATGGTGTATCTGAGAGAAGAAATCATACATTGTTAGACATGGTACGATCAATGTTTAATCTTACAACTCTTCCTTTATCCTTTTGGGATTATGCCTTAGAATCGGCCGTTAGTATTTTGAATATGGTTCCCACCAAGAAGCTTGATAAGACACCATATGAAATATGGAATGGAAAAGCTCCAAACTTGTCTTATTTAAAGGTCTGGGGTTGCGAGGTGTATATAAGACGTGACTTAGCAGATAAACTCCAACAGAGATCTGTAAAGTGTATCTTTGTAGGATACCCAAAGGAAACGATGGGTTACTACTTTTACTACCCACCTGAAAACAAAGTAATTGTTGCTAGATATGGAAACTTTCTTGAAAAGGAACTTATATCTCAAGAATTCAGTGGGAGAGTTTATGATCTGGAAGATGATCATGTAGATACATTACCTTCTGAAAACACTAGTGTACTTCCTGTGGAACCTGAAAGTCTGGGTCCTCCACCTGAAGTTGAAATTGTTCCCATTCGCAAGTCTTCAAGACATGTGAAAGCTCCTGAACGTCTATCTCTTAACGTAGAAGTTGAGGAAACTATATTAGGGGGATCTTGATGAACCTACTAATTATAGGGCTGCCATTGAGAGTCCTGAAAAGGATAAATGGGTAGTTGCTATGAATGGGGAAATGCAATCCATGAAAGATAACAATGTCTGGATTGAAGTAGACCTTCCTCCCAATGCCAAGGTAGTTGGAAGTAAGTGGTTCTTCAAGAAGAAAACTGACATGGATGGCAAGGTACACACCTATAAGGCTCGTTTGGTAGCTAAAGGTTTTACTCAAATATATGGTGTTGAATATGAGGAGACCTGTTCTCCTGTAGCTGACATTAGGGCTATCAGGATTCTCATAGCCATAACATCATACTATGACTATGAGATTTGGCAAATGGATTTCAAAACCGCCTTCTTAAATGGTCGCCTAGATGAAGACATCTATATGGCGCAGCCTGAGGGGTTTGTGAATCCAAAGTTTCCAAACCATGTATGCAAACTTCAAAGATCCATTTATGGATTGAAGCAAGCATCAAGGCAATGGAATAAAAGATTTGTTGAAGAAATCAAAAGGTTTGGATTTACTCAGAATCTTGATGAGCCATGTGTATATCACAAAGCTAGTGGGAGTAATGTAATTTTCCTTTTCCTATATGTTGATGACATATTGATCATGGGAAAAGACATTCCAAGTTTGCAAAAGGTTAAGGCATATCTTGGAAAGTGCTTTTCTATGAAAGATTTAGGGGAAGCTGCATATATTCTGGGAATCAAGATCTATAGAGATAGATCAAGGCGGTAAATTGTATTAAGTCAAAGTGCTTACATTGACAAAATATTGAAGAGATTCAATATGCAAAATTCCAAGAAAGGATATTTGCCAATGGAAGTGAAACATGGCTTAAGCAGTGAGTTATGTGCTTCAACACCTGCAGAGGTGGCACGCATGAGCAAAGTTCCTTATGCTTCGGCTGTAGGATCTATTATGTATGCAGTGAGATGCACAAGGCCAGATGTGGCGTTCGCTCAAAATATCACCAGTCAATTTCAACAGAATCCAGGTGAAAAACACTGGATTGCTGTTAAGCATATCCTTAAGTATCTTAGGCATACGAAAGATATGTTTCTTATGTATGGTGGAAATCCAGCTACAGAACTTGATGTAACAGGTTACTGTGATGCGTCCTGGCAATGTGACAAAGTTGATGCGAAGTCTCAGACTGGTTATGTCTTTGTTATCAATGGAGGAGCAGTAGACTGGAGGAGCAAGAAGCAGAGTACAATTGCGATGTATGCGACAGAGGCCAAATACATAGCTGCTTCAAAAGCTGCAATGGAGGCTGTTTGGATTAGGAAATTCATTTCAGGGCTTGGTGTTATGCCTTCAATTGAATTTCCTATTAATATGTATTGCGACAATTCTGCTGCAATCATATTTGCCAATGAACCTGGAGTCATGAAAGGCACCAGACATTTTCTATGGAAGTATCACTATGTTCGACAGCAAGTCAGCATAGGAGAAATTAATCTCTTGAAAGGTCACACAGATGATAACTTAGCTGATCCATTCACTAAGGCTTTAGTTAAAGAAAAGCTTACTGAACTTGCCAATGACATTGGACTTAGATTAGCTAGTAGTTTCATGCATGACTGCGTTTAGTATTTGGATAAAGGATATTGTAAACACTTATTATTTTTAATGAAAAAAGTATTGGTTATGTTTATGTTCATTATTTAATATTGTTGTCCTATATTTGCATATTTAATCCGTGAATAAATTAGTTATTCTAAACGTCCATTGTCAGTTAATGATACGGGAATATCATTAAATTAAGACAAATCTGAGTTTTGGTATCATATACTTGAAAGTATATTGATGCGTTGACATGCCAAATTCACATGATATTCAATGAATTGAATATAGGACTTATCCCAAACTACATGATGTTACTTTATGGATGTTGTTATTAAGTAAATCATGAATAGTTATCCTCAGACTTGAGATACCACATAACTGTTATGAATGTAGTGCATTCTATAGAATAATTTAACGCTATACGTAACTGGTAGTCATAAGGATTGTTTTCAGAATTGTTGCGAAATTCATAAGTTATGCTTATAGTCAAGATAGAATTTGTTCCTTCAAATTTATTTTGGAGTTTAATACTGTTGAGCCCCTCGTAGGGTTGACAAGATGTTTGTGTGGCCACGCCCAAGATCTCACCTGAATATGTTCAGAAGATTTGGTAATCTTGCTCAATCACAAACAACGAGAAACAGAATATTTGAATAAAGAATGACTTTAATCCATATCTTTATTTAATGTAGTATTAGTAACAAAAGGATAATAATAATGATGAATCATTAAAGGTTTTTCCAGGAGACCTACTCGAGTTGTACTAGAGGCATCGGCGTGTTGCAAGACGCTAACCGATGTGATTACACTATTAAAATATGTCCAAGTGGGAGCTGTTAGTTTTGTGGACATTATTTTAGTAGTCGTATGTTAGGATCGAACTCGAGATCACGGGATTGCACACTTTACGTATGAAGAGTTAACGATTAATAATTATTTATAAAATGTTATATTTAATTATTATATACACAAAACATATAACGAACGTTAGTATTTAACGGATAATGACTAACGATCGTTAACTAATAAAAGGAAACAATTAAAGAGTGAATAATTGGAAAGTCGAGAAGGATCCGGAAGCCCCTTAGGGGTGCAACCGATCGGCCAAAGGGTTAGGTTTCCTAATCCTAGGCTAACTTGTCCTCTAAGTTTACTCACCTATATAAACAAGGCTAGGGTTCATTATTGGGTACTCTTGTACACACTTAATACCCTAAAACTTGTGTCTTTTCTTTCCTTGGTGAAATTCGATCGAACTAAAACCCTTTAGGGTCGATCGGATTTTTTGAGTGTCAAAAAATTATTGTTTTGTGTTCTTTACTTGCATAACGTTAATTTGGTATTAGTACGTGTGTAAAAGAACGTGAATCAAACACATTATTGTTTGATTCTTGGATTGAATTGCAAAATTGGTAAGGGGCAATTCATGTAATCCTTATAAACCCTAATTAGGGTTCATCACTATTGTTGCTTGAATTGATTCTTGTTTTGCTAGAATCATTAAGGTACACATACGTTTAAATTAGGTTAATTAATTATGTGTTATTGTTCCTACGCTTCCGCATGTGTTCTTTGATGCTTATTATATTTAATTATGATTGTCATGATTTTAATATTCCAACAGTGGTATCAGAGCCGTTATAACATGTAATTAATTATCGAAACACATAAAAAATGAATCTTGATTGTGTTTCACAACGTCAAGCTACAAAGGACGCATGCACCATTGCTAGCTTAAACGTCATCCGCATGATCAGCGAGCCTACTGCAGTTGCAATTACTTATGGCCTTGACAAAAATAACTCTAGAAACGAGCTGAATGTTGTCATCTTTGATTTGGGTGGTGGTACTTTTGATGTTTCTTTAATGACCATTGAGGGAAGGGGCCTAAGAAATTTGAGATGAAAGCTGTTTAATTTGTGGTGACACTCATTTAGGAGGCGAGGATTTTGATAATCGCATGGTGGATCATTGTGTTCGGGATTTTAAGAGAAGATTTAACAAGGACTTGACAAGACACCATAGATCATTAGGAAGGTTGAGAGTAGCTTGTGAGAAAGCAAAAAGGATTCTCTCATCCGCTACTGAGACATCGATAGAATTGGATTGCTTGCATGAGGGGATAGATTTTACTATGAATTTAACTTGAGCTAAATTTCAAGATCTTAACATGTCCTTGTTCAATAGGTGCATCAAGATTCTCGACAAGTGTTTAAAAAATGCAAGTATGGATAAAGCACATGTAGATGAGTTGTTCTAGTTGGTGGCTCGACTAGGATACCAATGGTCCAGTGTATGTTGCATGCATATTTTAATGGCAAGGAGCTTTGTAAGAGTGTCAACCCTGATGAGGCTGTTGCATATGGTGCAACTGTTATGGTGGAAAAGTGTAGTGGTTGTAACAATGTTCGTGATTTGGTGCTCATGAAGGTCAGTCCTTTATCAATTGGTACAGAGTTAGATAATAAAGTATTCCATGTTGTGATCCCACGGAACACTCCAATACCTACAAAGATAACCCATCCTTTTATTAGAACCGATAGCAACGAATCTGCGATATTATGGAAGGTTTATCAAGGTGAAAGAAAAAGAGCTATAGATAACCATTTGTTAAGTAAGTTTGTGATTTCCGGATTTCCTATTTATGCCCCCTACACTTAACAAGACACGAGGCATGCTTTGAAATAGATGCAAATGGTATCCTTACAGTCACGACAAGCTAGGATCTTATCAACGGGTAAGACGGAAAAATTCATAGTTACTAACATAAACGAGACACTCTCCACTTTAGAGATTGAGAAGATGTTAAAAGATGCTGAAAAGTTCAAACATGAGGATGAACGATTCCTGAAGGATCAGTATGGAATTCTATAGGATTGCTTATATTGCATGCAAGATGAGATCAAAGAAGAAGACCTAATATGTCAAGAAGAAAACATATGTTTCCTCTAGCATCTTGCTAATCTGTTAAATAAATTTGTAGTTCTATAAAAAAGAAAGAAAACGTATGCAATATGGGGTTGACCAATTCTAGGGCATCTTCGTTTACACGATCCCAAAGGAAATAACAATTAATTTTCCCATGAGTACATGTTCTTAATTCTACATGCATTTGCCTTAATATGATCTGAAAATGTGTTTTTAATGATTTTTTTTATAAAGTACTTGTTATATGCATGAAATCTAATTATTTAGAAAATGAAAAGCAAAATGAGTGATTTTTTATCCGGCGGTATATTCTAGCAAAACAATAAAAACAAGTGAAATACCCGTGCGTTACCCGGGTATGCTACTTTTTGATGATGTTTGTATCTGAGTTTGAATATATAAAGTTAAAAGATATAAGTAACAAACATAAATAAAGATCCTGCGACCAATCCATAATTAATCAGATTTCCACGCTCAGGATAGATGGCATATTGAATTTGTATGAGGGCTTAAATTTTGTTTGAGTTAGTAATGGATATAGACGGAGTCTTGATGGACGTAACATTAGAGTCAATGAGCGCTCTCATAATGAGTTAATTTTTCATAATCGAGACATCAATGGTGGTTATCGAGGTGATAGTAACATTAGTTGCCATTGTGATTAAGGCGACGGAAGTGATAACCACAACCTGAAACATATTTTGTAAATAATTATGGTTATGGTCTTTGATTTAACAATTTATACTTCCAAAAGGAAACACAAAGGAAATATGTGTAACCCGAGTCGTAGTCCCGATAAATATTGAATGGAATTTAGTGATTCGGGATTTGTGATTCGTGTAGTGAATGTGAATAAGAGTGATTGATTTTGGATTTAAACTACTAATATTAAAATAACAATCAAGATTAACAATTAAACTAAGCTAATAGAACAATTAAACTAAACATTTAAACGAAAATTGAATTTAAAAATGGAACGTGACGTAATTTAAAAACGTAAATAAAAGTGATTTTCTAAAATTTAAGCCCTAAAAATGCAAATTAATTTTTTCTATATTAAAAATGATAAAAGAAAAATAGTGGAAATGAGGACTAAAAATGCAAAGATGCAAGCTAAAAGGACTAACGATGCAAAATATTTAACTAAATGCAAAGTTATCTATGGACTAATTATGCAAACAAAAGACAAGGACTGAAAGTGACAATATTCAAACTATTAAACAACTAAAAACAAACAGGCACGAAATTAACTCAAGCAGAAAGTTTAAGGGGTGAAAGTGACAAAACAGAAACTATTTCTAATTTTTTATTTTCTTTTCTTTTTTAATTACTTAAAAACTAATTAAATGCAAATTAAATAGCAAACAAAGACAAATAAATCTGAGATTTTTTTATAAATTCTAAAAACTAATTTGCTTTTTAATAAAAATAACAGCTAGTACCAGATAAGCAGAAATAAGCAGATTGGGCTTATTTGAGAATAAGCCAAAAAGCAAATTATAAGCAAATAAGCAAATCTCAGCACCAAAAGCTCAGGAATCATAAAGAAGCAACAAATAAGCAAAATGACACTTAAATAAGCAGTTATAGAAAAGCCAATAAGCAGATAAGCACAAGTTAATCAAAACAACTTATTCAAAATTTGCAGCCTCAAGATGTCCTTTTCAACAGCTTCTAAACAGCTCAATACTCAACCAATTTAAAAATCAAAAGCAGTTTTGAAAAGCTAACCAAGCAGAGATTTCAAAAATACAAAAAGCCCTATCACAATCACTTAATTGCTAACTCAATTTTAGACAGATTCAGATGGCCAATTAAGATCATGCAGCAGACATTCTTTCACAGCAGACTTGTGATGATTTTAGACAACAAATTAAGTTGATCTATTGTTTGTGTTAAGGTTTGAGATTGATCACTCAACAACTAGGCTAGCTCAACTACTCAGAAACTCAATAATCACACCAAGTTAAACACTAATGATCAATCAAAGGTAGGCATGAACACAGCAACAAATCTCAGCATACTCTGATTGAACAGACAAAGTTTGACAAATAGATGCTATTCAAAGTTGACTAAGATGAATTTCAACAACTAAATTCTATCTAACTAGATGTAATTAGGCTATTTAAATGTTTATCTAACAAACATAAGCTGATTATCTAAGAATTTGAGCAACCTCAGACCCTCAAAAACAGCAGAACACAGCAGACTATGTAAATCAAGCAAACTTGTGACTTTTTCTAATCAAACCACCAAGTAAAAGCTTACTAAGTTATATTTGATGTATGCAAGCAACTTAGATCAAGTTTAACACAAACTAACTACCACAACTCTCAGCAATCCACAGATCCAAACACACCCTTATCTTACAGTTTCACTAACAGATTAAGATTCAGGTTCAATCAATATTCAACAACCATTAAACATCATTCAACAACTTCAAAGGAACTCAGATAAACAACAATCCACAACAAAACTCAGCAAAACCTTAGATCCACAGTTATGATCAAATCAAAAGCATAAAGTAAGACAGATGCAATCTAAACTATAAAGTAATGATCAAACAAACTATATTATAACTAGATCTAGCAGATAAACAGCAAACAAATAACAATCAAACATAAATTAACTAACTATAGCAGATCTATACTATAACTTTTGAGTGGAATATTAAATAAGCAAAACTTACAAAGTACTTCTCCCTCAGCAAGAACAGAGGGAGTTCACTAAGCTAGCCTATCTTTGGATAGGCCAAAAGCTTCCCTTTCTCCTTTGGACTATCAATCAAAACTATTATCACCATTGTTCAATGAAACAGTTGACTATTTGTTGACTTTTTGTGATTTTGAGAGTAAATTGATTAAGTGCCAAAGTAAAGTCTCACAAAAGCTATGTAGAGCTGAAATGAAACTTTAGAAACAGAAAAATAAGCTTATTGAAGCTTAATTTGATAAACTACTATATATATATATATATTTTTTTAAAGCATTTTCTTATTTTTTTTGTGTTTTTGGTTTATGTAAACTAAAAGACAGATTTGAAGTAAGGATTTAATATAAGAACTGGAATAGAAAAGACAATAAGCAATAAGCTTAAACAAGCTTAAGTAAATGAGCAACAACTAAAGTAAAGGAAATAAGAGACAAATAATAAAAACAAACTAAACTTTCATTAATTTACTAAAAACATTACAAAAGGATTTTAACAGCATAACATTACAATAAAAGGCACCCTAAACTAATGAGGGGAGGGGGGTATTTATAGCCGAATGGGAATGAGGTCTTGGATCCTTCTAGCAGTCCTTGTCAGCAATCCAGGTGAAATTTGTGTTAGTTTGAGTCTATCTCAGCCATTGGATCAACGTGGTCACTACTCCTTTCTTTCACAGCCCTTGGATCAATGATTACCCAATCATAGGCACACACACCCACACGAATTGCCACTCTGGCAGCTCTGACATGTCAGGGTATCTTCTAGAAGTGCTCGTACAATACCAATTTTGCCCTTAATTGCTGTGAATTTTGGATTTACTCGTGTGAATAGTAAACTAGGGTTCATCCTTCCTGGGTTAAAGGGGTAAAAGGGGGGCGGGTAAATTTAAAAAGTAATAAATGAGGGGGTTGACTTGTTGACCGAGTTTATTAAACGGGATGGGATTGGGCTTGGTAGGGTGTTGGGCCAAAAGTGTGTTTTGGGTTGTTTTGTCTTGGACCGGAATTGGTTTTAAGGATTTAAGGGTTTTTTGTGTTAAATACTTTAAGGACCATTTGTGTAAATGCTGAAAATCCAGGGACCTCTTCTGCCAAACTTCAATATTATGATCCAAGGGCCATTGTTGTTTATTTATGATTCTTGAAGGGTCTTTTGTCTTTTTCTTCAAAAATATCTTCATAAGGACCAATTATGACAATATCTGAAAGTGGAGGGACTAATTCTGCCAATTCTTCAAATTATGCACCATGGACTATTTCTGACTTTCTTTGGATCTTTGAGGATGATTTTGGAACTTTGAGCTTTTCCTTTTGACTTTTTGACTTCCCCGGCTTCGGCTTTTGACACTTTCCATTCTCGTGCTCGTTTTCCTTGTCGGTTTTCTTTGATTTTGATGTTATATTTGAAATATCCGTACCTGCACGATCACAAACACAAAAACACAATATCTTTGGCATTTAAGGTTAGTTTTTGTTCGTTTTGGTCTTAATTTGGTAAGTAAAAGGTATGTGAAATAACACATACCTAAATTCCCCCAGACTAAGATATTGCTGTGTCCTCACGCAATGTTATAAAAACACGTTTTTGAAACCGAAAATTTCCAATCTCTTTTTACTAACTTTGAGAAGTAGCAAAATTTTCAAAAGAGATTAAGAAATCTTAAGTTCTAAAAACTCCCCGATTTTCCTTTTATTCTATTTTTGTATTTTTCTTATAATTATGTAACGGCTTTGTCGACAATCATTATCTAACGATAACTTTTAGGGTCTTTGAGTAGGAAACACGAGTCATAAAGAAGTGACTATACGGATAAAATTCGTCGTCCCTGATTTTTCACGAGTCCCCAAACTAAGCTTAAAAACGAAATCATTGTTATTTACAAGTTAGATTGGCAACACTACTCAGAAAGCTAATTGTGGACTTTTTGTTCCCAAATTCCTATTTTCCTCTATTTATTTTATTTTTGGTGAGAAATGAATTTCTTCAAATTCTCATTTCGATAATTTTTAGTCCAATAAAGATACCTAGTTTAGACGCTAAGTAGTTTCCAAACCTTCCTTCGAAAACCGTTGCATACAAAAATGAGGTCCACATCAAGGTCTCTGATTTAACACGATTTTGAGGATATCCCTTTTATATACGACCGAAACAACTCATCTACGAGTCCAGAGACAGAAGCTTTTATTAGGATATCCCCGGAGTCGAAGTTTGGCATTTTTAACATTATTTAAGCACATTAACGTATTTAATCCTTGGCCCTTTATAACAATCACAACATCGGCTGCGAACCGGCAAGATGTGATAGTCTATTATGACCTTGGAATTTTTCCTCTGCCTTTATTAGAAGTCTACAACATCGGCTGCGAACCGGCAAGATGTAAAAAACTTTTTATGGCTTTGGATTATTATTATACATTATTATATTCATTAATTATTTGTGTTGCCAAACCCCAAGTCCTACGGCTTTTATAACAATCCCAACATTGGTTGCGAGCCGGCAAGATGGAATAGTCTATTACACCGTAACACTGACAGTACCTTGATGTGTACCCAACTTTCATAAGCAAGAATTCTCTAAGGAAGAAATAAAAACTAATTGTCGCCAAAACCAAAATACCTTTAATTATTCCTAGAGTACTATTTTTGAGTGAAACAAGCTTATGGGAACAAAAAGCCACAAATAACTTTGATGAGCTCTAAAGAGATCCAACTTCTCCACGTTTAGCAATATAACTTATAAACAACTCTATCATTTCTCGTTCTCCGCAAATTTAAAATCTTAAATAATAAGATCCGCGAATGCTTAGCCAAATAATCAAGCCATGCCTATATAAAGTCGATACGGGAACTTGCAAATTCTTAAAAAGAATTCGCGTTTTCTAGCTCCTTGTGTAAAAGACTAGCACGAGCTTATAGATTATAAATGGTTAAGGGGACAAGCTAGGGCTCAACACGCCCGGTCAAGTCAGAATTTTATTCCTACTCTCTTCAGCGGAAAGTCAACAAAAATGTCAAAATTTATTATATTTTTGCAAAAAATTTAAAATTTTTCTCATTTTTTTGGATTTTTTCTCAATTTTGGAGGAAAAACGGGGTTGCATGAGTAAACGGCAAAAATGCAAGGCGAAAATCAAATCGAAAGATTACCCCCCCAGACTAAAACGAGACATTGTCCTCAATGTCTTAAAGGTAAGGGTTCTCCTACATAAATCTAAGGCCGTTTATTAATTATGCCAAAAGATAAACGTAAAATGATAAGATTAAGGATATCGGATGAGCAACGAATGATGAAACTCGAGTAGCGTGAAGAAAACTACGAGCACGAGAGTCTTCAACATCGGGCATTCCTGGACATATCACAAGAAAAACCACGAAACACAAGATATGGAAGAGGAGCCCCTCCTCTTTATTAAGAAAATAGAAAGAAGATAGATGGATAAGCATGGGGTGCCTCCCACGAAGCGCTTTGTTTTTTTTAACGAGTCACGTAGCTTGACTCGTCCCCGAATTTAGTTGTCCATGGGGAAAGTTTGGAGATCCGGGACAACCATGGATGGTACGTCCCCTCCAAAATAGTGCTTCAACCTATGACCATTCACCTTAAAGTTTGGACCGTCATTTTGAGCTAACTCGATGGTTCCATATGGAAAAACTTGAGTGATGGTGAATGGCCCAGACCAGCGGGTTTTGAGTTTGCCCGAGAAAATCTTTAGCCGAGAATTGAAGAGGAGGACTCGATCACCAACATTGAAAATGCGGTTTTTAATCTTAGAGTCATGAATCCTCTTTGTTTTCTCTTTGTAGATCAAAGAGTTCTCGTAGGATTGATCCCGAAGCTCATTTAATTCATTAATTTGGAGCTGACGGTGATCACCCGCGGTCTTAAGGTCAAAATTGGCATGTTTCAAGGCCCAATATGCCATATGCTCGAGCTCGATGGGCAGATGGCAAGCTTTTCCGTAAACCAGCTTGTAAGGAGTACACCCGATGGGTGTCTTGAAAGCGGTTCGGAAAGCCCATAAAGCATCATCCAATTTGTCGGCCCACGAGGCTCGATTTTCACCAACGGTTCTTTCAAGGATACGTTTCAATCCACGATTCGAAACCTCGACTTGTCCGCTTGTTTGCGGGTGATACGCGGTAGAGAGTCGGTGAGTGACACCATACTTGAGCATAACTTTTGCAAATTGATCATTGCAGAAGTGAGTACCACGATTACTGATAATAGCACGAGGAGTTCCAAATCGGGAGAAGAGATTTTTCAAGAACTTAACAACCACTCGGGCGTCATTAGTGGGGAGCGCTTTAGCTTCAACCCATTTTGACAAGTAGTCAACGGCCACGAGGATATACTTATTCCCTCATGAAGACGGGAATGGCCCCATGAAATCGATGCCCCACACGTCAAAAATCTCACAGACTTGAATTGCATTTTGAGGCATTTCGTCTTTTTGCGAGATTTTTCCTTGACGTTGGCAAGAGTCACATGACTTTACCAAATCGTGGGCATCGCGGTAGATTGTCGGCCAATAGAATCCAGAATCAAATACTTTTTTAGCGGTGTAGCTGGCACCATGATGTCCCCCCGTGGGTCCATTATGGCAAGCCGTGAGGATGTCAACGGCTTCTTGGCCATGCACACACCGTCTTATCACTTGATCGGCACATATCCGAAATAAGTAGGGGTCGTCCCCGAAATAATGTTTAACGTCTTTGAAAAACTTCTTTTTCTGCTGGG
This sequence comes from Artemisia tridentata subsp. tridentata, assembly GCA_021014915.2. Taxonomy (NCBI): domain Eukaryota; kingdom Viridiplantae; phylum Streptophyta; class Magnoliopsida; order Asterales; family Asteraceae; genus Artemisia; species Artemisia tridentata. Next base: position 308,798,450 of record CP139501.1, on the reverse strand, counting down.
ACGACATCCCTTTTACCACAAAATTCCCCGCATGGTAATTTGCGTAGTCGGCAAACCATGGGGTACTTGGATCATTCTTTAAAGATACCATCCCAAGTGTCTCAAGAGGAAATGTTTCGGTGATTTCCTTTTTCTCGAGATCACTTTGATGAGGATTTTCAAGTCTGGATAAATGATCAGCGGCTAGATTCTCTGCTCCTTTTTTATCGCGAATGATAATATCAAATTCCTGGAGCAGAAGAATCCACCGAAGTAATCTCGGTTTAGCATCTTGTTTTGCTAAGAGATACTTGAGAGCAGAATGGTCCGTATACACTATGCTTTTAGATAAGACAAGATATGGTCTAAATTTCTCAAAAGCGTAGACAACGGCCAACAACTCTTTCTCGATAGTAGTGTAGTGAGATTGAGCGCCGGTCATCGTCTTGCTAGCATAGTGTATCGGTTGGAAGTATTTTGACTTGCGTTGCCCTAGGACTGCACCGATAGCATAATTTCTTGCATCACACATTAGCTCAAAGGGCAAGTCCCAGTCGGGGGCAACCAAGATCGGAGCTTCAGTCAGTTTCTTTTTGAGAACCTCGAATGCTTTGATGCATTCGGGAGAGAAAAAGAATGGAGCATCTTTTTCAAGAAGATGGGTCAGAGGCCGGGCGATTTTGGAGAAGTCTTGAATAAATCGTCTGTAGAAACCGGCATGACCAAGGAAACTACGGATTCCTTTGACGGTGGTGGGATGAGGTAGTTTTGCGATAACATCAACTTTAGCTCGATCGACCTCAATCCCAGATTTGGAAATCTTATGGCCGAGGACTATGCCCTCTTTGACCATGAAGTGGCACTTCTCCCAATTTAGAACGAGATTGGTGCTTTCACACCGTTCAAGCATTTTCTCTAAATGGGAGAGGCACGAGGAGAAAGAATTTCCATATACGGAGAAATCATCCATAAAGACCTCCATCGTCTTCTCGATCATATCATGAAATATGGCCATCATACACCTTTGAAACGTGCCCGGAGCATTGCACAAGCCGAAAGGCATGCGTCGGTAGGCAAACGTACCATAAGGGCAAGTGAAGGTGGTCTTTTCCTGATCTTGGGGATCAATTGGTATTTGAAAATACCCAGAAAAGCCATCGAGAAAACAATAGAACTCATTTCCCGCCAAACGCTCAAGCATTTGGTCCATAAACGGAAGAGGGAAATGGTCTTAACGGGTAGCATCATTGAGTTTTTGGTAATCGATACACACTCTCCATCCGATGACGAGACGTGTGGGGATTAACTCATTTTCTTCGTTTGTTACAACGGTCATTCCACCCTTTTTAGGCACACAGTGGACGGGACTAACCCATGAGCTATCTGAGATCGGATAAATCATCCCTGCGTCAAGAAGTTTAAGAACTTCCTTTTTTATGACATCATGGATTTTTGGGTTAACCCGTCTTTGTTGCTGAACAGCGGGTTTGAAATTATCTTCCAATAAGATCTTATGGGTGCAAAATTTAGGGTCAATACCCTTTATATCATAGATCTGCCAAGCAATGGCACTCTTATGCTTTTTAAGCACGTCTAAGAGTTTTGTCTTCTCCTCATCTTTGAGAGCTTTTGAAATGATGACGGGAAATGTATCGGAATCTCCCAAGAAAGCATATTCAAGATGCGGAGGTAAATCCTTGAGCTCAAGCTCCGGAGGATTCTCAATAGACGGCTTAACTTCTTTAATTTCTTCTTTATGAATTTCTTTTTCGGAGGGAGAGAAGGTGACGGGTCTTCATTCAATAATTTTTCTAGTAAAAGAATATCTCCCTCCGGATCAAGATAAGAATCATCAACTTCCGGTGAAGTTGGTGTTTCTATAGCAAGAAAGTCATCGACCTCTTCCAAGAAGAAATCACCTCCCTCAAACGGAGTGAGGGACGGGGAAGGGTCGGAAAGAATGGGTTGAGAAGAAGGAGTGGGATTGCCACTCGAGGATTTATCGGAAAATCCAAGAACTTCTTGAGCATACTCCTCAGATGCAACATCAATCACATCAATTCGATTAACTGAGACGGAATCGTGACTGGAGGAGTATTTGAAAGTTCGGTCGAGGTTAAAGGTCACGGCCTCATTATCCACCCTCAACGTTATTTCTTCACCGTAAACATCAATCAAAGCCCGCCCGGTCCTCAAGAATGATCTTCCGAGAATTAGAGGAACCCGGGGGTCGGCATCAAAGTTAACAACTACAAAATCGGCTGGGAAATGGAACTTCCCCACTTTGACAAAGACATCTTCGGCTATGCCAAGCGGAACAGTCGTAGTCCGGTCTGCAAGCTCGAGGGTCATACAAGTTGGGGTAAGTTCGGGCAATGAAAGTTTTTTCCAAACGGATAACGGCATTAGGTTGATGCTCGCACCTAGATCGGCCAAGGCATGACATTCAACCAACCCCGGGAAGTCACATGGAATGAGGAATCTTCCCGGGTCTCCAAGCTTTTCCGGAAGCTTTTTAAGGAGTACCGCTGAGCAGTTTTCGTTCAGAGGGGTCTTTGCGAGCTCAAATAATTTTTCTTTATTGCTCAATAAACTCTTGATTGTGGAAGCAAACTTTGGCATCAAAAGCAAAGCATCCGCGAAGCTTATATCAAAATGAAAATCTTGGAAGATTTGGTAGAATTTTTCCATTTGATTTGAAGCTTTTTCGCGGAGCTTTTGATCATTTAATCGCGATGGATATGGAAGTTTTGCTTTGAATGGAATTTCTTTTGGCTCAACGTTCTTTGGTTCAGATGGATGGACAACCGTAGGTTGGACGTCTTTGGTTCCTCCGTTGTAAGTAGGAGGTTCCATGTCCTTGGTCACCTCGGGTTCACGGTCGACTACCTTGGGAGGTAGAGAAGAAGAGGTAGCCGGAGCCGTGGGTCCATTATATGAAACACCGCTCCTTGTAGTGATCGCCTTAGCATCACCCCTCGGGTTAGCAATTGTGTTGCTAGGAAGAGAAGATGAACCCGAGGTGGATGGTTGATTCATTTGGAAAAATCCACTCATCATTTTCTTAAGCTCGTTTGTTTGTTGAGATATCGTCGTATCGATCTCCTTCTTAAACTCAACTTTCATGTTATTGATCTGATTCTGCATGGCTCGTATGGCAACATCGCTTGTCTTCATATAGTTCAAGACTTCCGGTGAAGTTTGAACTTGCAGAGGAAGAGGTTGTTGATAAACTTGTTGCGATGGAGCTTGATAATTGTTTCCACGATTTTGGTTGTAGCTTTGATTTTGATTGTAACCTTGATTGGTTTGAGTAAAACGGTTTTGGTTGTTTTGAACGGGTGTAAAACCGGGTGGTCCCATTTGGTTACTAACTCTGTAGTTAACTTCACCTTGAGGACGGAATCCTTGATTTTGATTGTAACTCGCAGCTGCTATGGTAGCATTGTAAACTTGGCTATCGGTAGCTTGACAATCATAATAAGGATGAGGACCACCACATATAACACAATTTTCTTGCACCGCTTTCACTTGAGCGGGTGGAGAAGATTGTTTCTTTTGTGAGAGAAGGAAAGCTTCGAACATATCTGCAAGCTTTTCGATCTTAGCATCACTGCTAGAAGCTTGGGTACTTACCTTAGAAACAACCGGTTTGTTCCTTGAGGTGGGTACCTTGGATTTGTTCTCAATAATTGAGAGAATTTCTCTCGGCATTCGACTCAAGATATTGCCACCGGCGGCTGCGTTGAGTGAATCCTGATCTGATTGAGTTAAAGCATTGTAGAACGTATCGATTTGATGCAATTCCGAGAAACCGTGATGTGGGCATTTCCGTAGGAGATCCTTGAATCGTTCCCATGCCTCACCGAAATTCTTATCAAATCGTTGCCGGAAATTTGTGATTTCATTCCTAGCATTGGTCATTTTAGACGGAGGAAAGAAATAGTTCACGAATTTATGGACGAGATCTTCCCAAGTATGGATTGATTGAGGGGGTTCTTTCTTGAGCCAAATTCGGGCCGCCCCCTCGATGGAAAATGGGAATAACATCAATTTGATAGTGTCGTGAGGGACATCCTTATGGTAGTGTGTTGAGGTCAATTTGTTGAACCATCGGATGTGATTGTGAGGATCTTCCCGATCAAAACCATGAAATTGATTTCCCGTAACAAGTTGAATTAAACCATTTTCGAGTTTAAAGTTTGTGTTTTGAATCGGGGGTATAACAATAGCGTCTCCGTATCCCACGGTGGGACATTGGAGTAACTCTTGCATAGTGCGGAGATCGGGAGCTTGCCCTTGGTTGTGATTATCTCCACCCATCGGCGGGTGTTGATCGTGTTGATCCATTTCCTCAACGGTTGAGAAATGAATACGGTTGTTTTGACGGATAATCCTCTCGGGATTTGAAAGTGGTGAAAGAAGAGGGTTAGAAGAAGAAGAACGGGTGTGCATACACCAAAATGAAATCAAAAAGAAAAATCAAAAACAAAAGTTGAAAATGAAAATATTTTTGGATTTTTATTTTTTTTAAATTTTTTATTTATTTTTGGTACCGATCCGTCAATCGATAATCGTTTCACTTACGATTACTCGCAGGGTAGCGGAAGAGAAGAATGGATCTCTTTTCGGTCTGCAATTTAATGTCAAGACCTCCTTATACCACCTTTATAGGTTGTAATCACAAACTAATCCAAATAATCAAAAGATTTCACGATTGTTTTGTTGTAATTGCGGGAATGGTTTACAACACTTTTGAAGAAAAGTGAGGATTCATTTTATTTTTGTATTTTTGAAAACACTTTAGGAAAAGTGTTTTATTTATTTTCTTTTTGTATTTTTATTTTTATAAAACGATAACTTCCGAGGAAGGGTCTTCAAAACACGTATCGAAAAACAAAATCACAAATTCGCGTCAACCCTCCCCGGCAGCGGCGCCAAAAACTGATTTAACAATTTATACTTCCAAAAGGAAACACAAAGGAAATATGTGTAACCCGAGTCGTAGTCCCGATGAAGATTGAATGGAATTTAGTGATTCGGGATTTGTGATTCGTGTAGTGAATGTGAATAAGAGTGATTGATTTTGGATTATACTACTAATATTAAAATAACAATCAAGATTAACAATTAAACTAAGCTAATAGAACAATTAAACTAAACATTTAAACGAAAATTGAATTTAAAAATGGAACGTGACGTAATTTAAAAACGTAAATAAAAGTGATTTTCTAAAATTTAAGCCCTAAAAATGCAAATTAATTTTTTCTATATTAAAAATGATAAAAGAAAAATAGTGGAAATGAGGACTAAAAATGCAAAGATGCAAGCTAAAAGGACTAACGATGCAAAATATTTAACTAAATGTAAAGTTATCTATGGACTAATTATGCAAACAAAAGACAAGGACTGAAAGTGACAATATTCAAACTATTAAACAACTAAAAACAAACAGGCACGAAATTAACTCAAGCAGAAAGTTTAAGGGGTGAAAGTTACAAAACAGAAACTATTTCTAATTTTTTATTTTCTCTTCTTTTTTAATTACTTAAAAACTAATTAAATGCAAATTAAATAGCAAACAAAGACAAATAAATCTGAGATTTTTTTATAAATTCTAAAAACTAATTTGCTTTTTAATAAAAATAACAGCTAGTACCAGATAAGCAGAAATAAGCAGATTGGGCTTATTTGAGAATAAGCCAAAAAGCAAATTATAAACAAATAAGCAAATCTCAGCACCAAAAGCTCAGGAATCATAAAGAAGCAACAAATAAGCAAAATGACACTTAAATAAGCAGTTACAGAAAAGCCAATAAGCAGATAAGCACAAGTTAATCAAAACAACTTATTCAAAATTTGCAGCCTCAAGATGTCCTTTTCAACAGCTTCTAAACAGCTCCATACTCAACCAATTTAAAAATCAAAAGTAGTTTTGAAAAGCTAACCAAGCAGAGATTTCAAAAATACAAAAAGCCCTATCACAATCACTTAATTGCTAACTCAATTTTAGACAAATTCATATGGCCAATTAAGATCATGCAGCAGACATTCTTTCACAGCAGACTTGTGATGATTATAGACAACAAATTAAGTTGATCTATTGTTTGTGTTAAGGTTTGAGATTGATCACTCAACAACTAGGCTAGCTCAACTACTCAGAAACTCAATAATCACACCAAGTTAAACACTAATGATCAATCAAAGGTAGGCATGAACACAGCAACAAATCTCAGCATACTCTGATTGAACAGACAAAGTTTGACAAATAGATGCTATTCAAAGTTGACTAAGATGAATTTCAACAACTAAATTCTATCTAACTAGATGTAATTAGGCTATTTAAATGTTTATCTAACAAACATAAGCTGATTATCTAAGAATTTGAGCAACCTCAGACCCTCAAAAACAGCAGAACACAGCAGACTATGTAAATCAAGCAAACTTGTGACTTTTTCTAATCAAACCACCAAGTAAAAGCTTACTAAGTTATATTTGATGTATGCAAGCAACTTAGATCAAGTTTAACACAAACTAACTACCACAACTCTCAGCAATCCACAGATCCAAACACACCCTTATCTTACAGTTTCACTAACAGATTAAGATTCAGGTTCAATCAATATTCAACAACCATTAAACATCATTCAACAACTTCAAAGGAACTCAGATAAACAACAATCCACAACAAAACTCAGCAAAACCTTAGATCCACAGTTATGATCAAATCAAAAGCATAAAGTAAGACAGATGCAATCTAAACTATAAAGTAATGATCAAACAAACTATATTATAACTAGATCTAGCAGATAAACAGCAAACAAATAACAATCAAACATAAATTAACTAACTATAGCAGATCTATACTATAACTTTTGAGTGGAATATTAAATAAGCAAAACTTACAAAGTACTTCTCCCTCAGCAAGAACAGAGGGAGTTCACTAAGGTAGCCTATCTTTGGATAGGCCAAAAGCTTCCCTTTCTCCTTTGGACTATCAATCAAAACTATTATCACCATTGTTCAATGAAACAGTTGACTATTTGTTGACTTTTTGTGATTTTGAGAGTAAATTGATTAAGTGCCAAAGTAAAGTCTCACAAAAGCTATGTAGAGCTGAAATGAAACTTTAGAAACAGAAAAATAAGCTTATTGAAGCTTAATTTGATAAACTACTATATATATATATATATATATATATATATATATATATATATATATATATATATATATATATATATATATATATATATATATATATATATATATATATATATATATATATATATATATATATATTTTAAAGCATTTTCTTTTTTCTTTTTTTTTGTGTTTTTGGTTTATGTAAACTAAAAGACAGATTTGAAGTAAGGATTTAATATAAGAACTGGATTAGAAAAGACAATAAGCAATAAGCTTAAATGAGCAACAACTAAAGTAAAGGAAATAAGAGACAAATAATAAAAACAAACTAAACTTTCATTAATTTATTAAAAACATTACAAAAGGATTTTAATAGCATAACATTACAATAAAAGGCACCCTCAACTAATGAGGGGAGGGGGGTATTTATAGCCGAATGGGAATGAGGTCTTGGATCCTTCTAGCAGTCCTTGTCAGCAATCCAGGTGAAATTTGTGTTAGTTTGAGTCTATCTCAGCCATTGGATCAACGTGGTCACTACTCCTTTCTTTCACAGCCCTTGGATCAATGATTACCCAATCATAGGCACACACACCCACACGAATTGCCACTCTGGCAGCTCTGACATGTCAGGGTATCTTCTAGAAGTGCTCGTACAATACCAATTTTGCCCTTAATTGCTGTGAATTTTGGATTTACTCGTGTGAATAGTAAACTAGGGTTCATCCTTCCTGGGTTAAAGGGGTAAAAGGGGGCGGGTAAATTTAAAAAGTAATAAATGAGGGGGTTGACTTGTTGACCAAGTTTATTAAACGGGATGGGATTGGGCTTGGTAGGGTGTTGGGCCAAAAGTGTGTTTTGGGTTGTTTTGTCTTGGACCGGAATTGGTTTTAAGGGTTTAAGGGTTTTTTGTGTTAAATACTTTAAGGACCATTTGTGTAAATGCTGAAAATCCAGGGACCTCTTCTGCCAAACTTCAATATTATGATCCAAGGGCCATTGTTGTGTATTTCTGATTCTTGAAGGGTCTTTTGTCTTTTTCTTCAAAAATATCTTCATAAGGACCAATTATGACAATATCTGAAAGTGGAGGGACTAATTCTGCCAATTCTTTAAATTATGCACCATGGACTATTTCTGACTTTCTTTGGATCTTTGAGGATGATTTTGGAACTTTGAGCTTTTCCTTTTGACTTTTTGACTTCCCCGGCTTCGGCTTTTGACACTTTCCATTCTCGTGCTCGTTTTTGTCGGTTTTCTTTGATTTTGATGTTATATTTGAAATATCCGTACCTGCACGATCACAAACACAAAAATACAATATCTTTGGCATTTAAGGTTAGTTTTTGGTCTTAATTTGGTAAGTAAAAGGTATGTGAAATAACACATACCGGTCTTATGGACCAGTTATCTTCTATGCGCATCTGCGGGTTAGATGAGTTTTATCTCATCTGTAGCTACTAAGACTCTTAAGGAGCAAATCATTCACAAATAATTACAGCAGGATGAGGAAACATCCAAATTGAGTTATATAGTATTGACATAAGATTTAGCTTAATAAAAACAAACCGTTAAATCCATTAGTATTGATAAACTTTAATAAGGTTTATTCAGTACTTACTACTTTACTCCAAACTTAAAAGTAAAGCACACACTCGAGAACTGAGAAAAGAACATCAAATGATTTAGCATGACTAGTAAACTGAAAACAAAGATGTACACATTGTTGTCACTTGATTGTTTACCATTTTTCTACTAATATTTGGTTGTACTTTGTATGCAAATAGTGAAAGTGACCCAACATATATATAGTCTAAAAGTAGGGTAAAGCTAGGCAGCAATATACACGCATTAGGTAACACAGGCACCAAAAGAATGCATTTTTAAAATTTAAAATTGAATGTCAATTGCTATCTTATCTCTTTTTTGTTGAAAGGGTAAAGATACCTTTCCTTAATTGTAGAATAAGTTTGTTTTATGTTATCACTTCTCTAAATTAGGTTATTCATGTGACGGCAAATAATATATTTTTGTTTTATGTGTCTATGATTTTATACTGACTTGATCCAACGACTGAAAAAGTTGTCCATGTCATCATTTTTTCTCTCAGTAGTGGTAGCAATATATATTATAATAATAAAAACGACAGCCAATGTTTTTATAGAAAAAAAAAAGGTAAGTATATTTACTAGCGATTTGGTATTTCTTTGCGACTCTCAGGCTAAGAAAAAATTGTCTTGTATCTTTTTACGAACGATATTATCCGTATATTTGTTACTTTTGGCTTCAATTTTTTTTCAATATAAAAATAAACATTTGACTGATCGAGCACATCTTCATTGGGTTTAGTCTGTAAAAAAATTTTAATTTGCAACAAAAACTATTGAAAAAATCACTTAACATTTTAAAAAGTTTTTCAAAAGCTTTTTTATACTAAAAACATGGTGCGAGAAAGCACTTGCTCAAGTTATCATTTAGGAATAAAAAATGTGATGTCATTAACAGGAATTACAGTAGTTTATTTATAGCCTAAAATACAAGGACTAAAAATATAATTACGTGAAAGATAAGATGTGTAAAGGCTGTATCAACCCCTATAAACTTCCTTAGAGGGGTGAAGCTCACATTTGTAACACACATTTCCTCATTCATGTTATGAGCTTCCCGACCTTCTGATCTTGTGAATCTTTATCTCTTACAAGTGGTATCAGAGCTCCTCATGGGTGATTTATGATGATTTTTTTATCAACTTTGTGATGTGACTTGATGTTTTGATCGATTTCATGATGATACACGGTTGTGTGATCGAATTCGGCGTACGAAGAGGTTGTAAGTGATCATTTTTGACGAGGTTAAACGCAAAAATATCATTAAATTCGATTTATGATCGACATTTTTGAGAGGGAAATTCAAATAAACTACGAAATTTGTGAATTAGGAAGTCAAAAAACGGTTATTTTTATGAATTGGGAAGTATTGAAAATTGTAGCTTCGGAAAAAGCTGTTGTTTTTACGAATTCGGAATTTATTTAGTGGATTTCAGAAAAAAAATGGTTATTTTCCGAATTCAGAATTTCACAGTGTGTTGATTCGGAAAAAGCAGTTAGCTTTCCAATTTTTGAATTTTCAATATTTTTTCGAATTCAGAACATTCCTCATTCGTAGATTTCAAAGCATTCCTCATTCGTAGATGTTAGAGCATTCCTCATCCGTAGATTTTGGATTATTCCTCATTCGAGAATTCGGATTTATCCTCATTTGGTGTTATCCTCATTCATGATATCTGAATTCGGTGTTTATCCTCATTTGTATGTTTGATAACTGCTAGCTTATCGAATTTGGTGTTCGATATTCGAAGATTAGGAATATACATTTCTTGAATTCAGTATTGGTGAATTCGGTAATTGTTGGTGAATTCAAAACTTTTGGAGAATTCGCTACTATCAATTAATTTCAGTTTCATAGGTTAGATTCAACCGACGGCTATCCAGGACTCAGTTCTATCCACGGAACAGGGGGTATATGATTGAATTAGGATTTCATATTAACAGGATAATTGAAATCAAATTCACAACACAAAAGCACAAACATCACTTATCGCTTAAAAGATCCTCATCCAAGATACACTTAAACCGTTCAAAAGGCTAGTTTTGGGATTTAACTTCAAGAAATGCCTACGGGATTGATTCGTTATCACTTATTTGAGGTTGAAGTTGAATTTCACGGGGGCGTGTACTTATTTTATCTTAAAAGTTGGGGTTGGTTGGATGATGACTTTCTAATATAAGTTGTTCAAACTTAAAACCGGTTGTGATGAAGACTTGACTAATCTAGTTGTTTGTATGTGTAGCAACCTGTAAAATTCCCCAGTCATTTGTAAATGTTAATCAAGAAGTAATCTATCATTACAGTTCACCTAACCATTTTTACGAGAAAATTTTTAATTTTTGTTTCTATTATGCTACAATGAATCAGAACATTGTTACGTGATTCACATTACTTTGGAACGAGCTCACACACATACCACGACATTCCAATTTGCAAATAAACCCAAACGGATCCTTATTATTTATTTCTAAGCCCAACAGGCTAAACCAAGCCCACTACTATTTAGCCCATTATTCATTTTTCTTTTATTTCAAACTAATTCAATATGCATTCACTTGGCCTCATTTATTTAAATTTTCGATACACAAATCATGCCATAAAATACACGACTCGATTCACCATACAACAAGGAATCAAGAATGACAAAACATATAGTTTGGTTCGAACGTTTGATAGGCAAACGAATCCCAAAGCTGAACTCAGTTCGACATTTATGTCAATCCACTTGAGTGATAACCAAATGATTAAAACATATATTTTGTCTAGGCCTTGTCTTATTACTTAGTCGAGAAGTTTTATAAGCCTTACACAATGTATCCTAAATGTTTTGGTCACTTGTATAAGTCGATTAGACTTATGGTATGTCGAATAAATAAAAACCGAACCACTTGCCTTCTATTCTCCCTAAACCCGATCACCACCCACTTACAACTCACCTAAGCTAGCTCAATATCACTCAAGTACCCTATGCATAGCTGTGTATCCCCATCCTCTTATCTTAATCCTTCCAACATCCCATCGAGCCATGTGGAGTTTCAAAATAAAGATTATAACTAGTCCCATGCATGACACCTTATACGTGGAAAACTAGAAGGGGGGTTGAATAGTTTTACCGGTTTTTAAGTTGTTTCAAAACTTTAATTGTGAAAAACTTTGATTCGATTCTTGTGTGAAATCAATCAACACCAATATGAACTCTAAACAAAACTAACTAATATAAACAATAATTATAAAGAAAAAAGATGGAAAGATCAAACCGGGACATAGAGATTTATAGTGGTTCGGTCACGAAGCTCTTCTTCGCCCTACTCCACTCCCCGAGTACCACACTCGAGAGTTTCAAGCACTATGTCAACAAAGCTCCCTTCAGGCGGAGAAAACCGTACAACATCGCTTATCCTAATTTCCGACACTAAGCTAAATGTCGAGTACTAATCTTAGCTAGTACCAATCTACCACGATCCACACGATCCTTTCTACTTCACACAATCAACACACTTGACTCGATCTACCCGATCTACCCTTGATCCACTTGATCAACACACTAGCCCACAAGCTATAAGAGATCTCCAAGATCTCAACAAGATCACAATGATCTACTCTCACAAACTCTCAAAAGAAAAATAAACTTGATGTATGCAAGGATACAACAAGTATGTAACAAGTGTTACAAGTGCACTAACTATAACTACAACACTTTGTATCTTCTTTGATACCTTGTGTTCTTCTCTTGCACTAGTAGAGGAATGAAGGTGGTCACTTGGTTGGATGATTGGATCAGTCTTTAAACAAAAGAAAACTAAACTAAATGATCAAGAAGAAAAGAAGTGTTAAGTGTTTTGAACTCAGAAAGTTGTGTGTGAAAAAGGATGTCCAAAAACTGTGAAGAGCCCTGGTATTTATAGGCAGAAGAAATCTGGCCGTTATAAGTATACGGTACCACTAAATGTCACACGGTACCACTAAATTTAGTGGTACCATGGTACCGTGCCAGACAAAAATGCTCATCTTTTTGTCTTTAGTGGTGAAAGTTTATTTGGGGAAGTTTGGAGCTGATTTTAGGGGGGGGGGGAATAGCTGTTATGATATTTAAACTTATTTTTCCAATAAAACATTTCTTAATAATTCAAAAATAACTTGTAAAGTGTATTTTTGAAAAAATGTTTTGTCACGTTAAAAATTTGAAGTTTTAAACACAAATTCACTTCTTTGATCATTTGTCAAGTTGTAAATTTGTTTGTTCACACCTAGAGTGATTTGCGTAGAAATGGGATCTTTCGACTAAAAACTTGTTTACGTTAATTTTAACGTAAAGTGTTTTCACATTTTGTTATCATCAAAACGTGAAGTTATCGAAAGATATAAATAACGTTTTTAGAACATTATTTGCATCAACAATATCTCCTTTTTTGATGATGACAAAACATAAACTCATTTTAAGTTAAAGTTAATTTTAACAAGTTTTTAATGTGTTTATATTCCATTTCTCCCCCTTTTGTCGAAGCAAAAAGGTTGGGAAGGCTCCCCCTTGATGCATACTCCCCCTCGTTTGGAGGACACCAAGGAATCGAGCAATGATTCTTGCTACAAAACAAAGTTAGATGACACACATACAATATCTAACATGTAGCAATCAAGACAAATATCCAACCACAAGCTTAAAAAAAATGGCTAGGTAGACAAAAACTATAAAAGATAAAACAACCATATAAAAAGCCCATTCATTCATAAAAATAAATGTCATACATGAGTATGACTACAACAAAAAAATAAAAACACACTACAAGAAGCATAGATAAATCCTTAGTGACAAGAGGCCCTAAGACAAGCTTCATTTCCAAAAGGGGTCCTAAAGGTTTATTGTTGGAAACTAAACATGAACATGTTTAGTTAAGTGGGCTAGGAGGAGGTGGAGAGGGTGACATGATTGGAGGTGGTGGTGGTGTCAAGAGATGCTCCACATAGGAGAACATGAAATGTATCTCATCTCTCAAGGAGAAGATGATGTTACGGTTGTGGAGGCAACATAGGCAATTAGCACTATGTAGATCAAATGGATGAGGTTGGATAGGTTGTCCCATGATTGGAGAAGGAGGTGGTGGTGAGTTAGTTGGTGATGGGGTTGGCATGGCATAATCCAATTGAGTGATGGATGAGAGTGTGATGGCATGGTGTTGAGAGAGGAAGATGATGAAGATGTGGTTCTAGTGGATGATGTTTTGGAAGGAGCATTAGGTGGAGATGGTGAGTGAGGAGTGGCTTGGGAAGGTGGTGTTGTGACTTCATCATCTTTTGTGAGATCAACAAAGAGAGGTTTGGATGGTGGTCTTACGGTTATCCTAGGTTTCTTGGAGATGTGGGTTGTTGATCCTTGTGTGGAAGACATGGTGATTGAGTGGTGTGAGGTTGAAGATGATATGCAAGATAAGCTTGCAATGGTGAGGCCTTATACAAGCATGAGTGGAGGGATGTGAATTAAATTTGGTGGTAGTGTCCTATGATGTAGTGAGGGAATCTTGGGGTGTATGTAAGTTTGCAAAATTTTGCAGGTTTGAGGTTAGGGATGCAGGGATCTAGAGAAAACAGTGAAAATTCGTCAAACAAGGGCACAGTACCACTAAATACCACATGGTACCGTTAAATTTAACGGTACCGTGGCCTATTTAACGGTACCGTGACCTGGAAGTCACAAATTTTCCTGTGCAGCCTAGTTCTGGGCAGCTAAAGGGAAGTTTTCTAGGGGAACTATTTGTAGGAAATGTTAGTGCCTCAAATCACTAAAGATTTATTTGCCTAATATGTCCCATATTAAGCTACTCATAGCAACTAAAGATTATCAAGCATTTTTCAAAGATAATCTATAAGCATGCAAACAAAAAGGACAAAATAAGCTATCATCCAAGAATCATATAAGAAATTCATGCAAGGTGATAGAATAAGTGTCAAGCATGCAAGATAGTAAAGAGTATTAATCCCTACTATAATTAATCATATATAAATCCTAATTATGAAAATAGTTCCATTGGCTTGATCACACCCTCATTCATCATCACTCGACGAGACATCATAGCACGATACCGAACTATCATCATGATTCCCTTGAGATGATGTACATTCCCAATAGAGAGAGGTATAGGTGGTTTGAGTTAGAGGAGCCATGGTGGGATTGACAAGGAGATATCGATTGTTTTGGAGGTGAGGGAATGAGTTCATGACAAACCGATATAGATGAGTCAACAACATGCCATAGGGTATCGCCTTATTTAGTCGACCCCTGACACTGACAATTCTCCTTGACACAAAGTAAGCGAGATTGTAGGGTTGTTCGGTGACTAAACAATACAACATATGAGCACAACACGCCGGAAGGTGCTCACGGTTGTGGGGAAGACAAAAGATATTTTCACGAATGACTTTTATCCATCTACGTAGATATGGAAGAATTTCATCAACATAGACTCTTAGTGGATCAAAGTCATGGACATGAGACTCACGGAACTCAATTTCACCTTTTTTTTTAAGAAAACCATGAACTTTTTGAGGAAGACGAATGAGTTCTTTAATCTCACATGGAGTGGGAATGAGGGTATTGTAAGGACCGGACGCAAATCGGTGACTAGTGAGGGTTTTGAGAGACCAACCTTCCATGTAGGAACATTGTCCATGGTTCGGAAGTTCAAGAATATGAGCAAATTGGTCAAGAGTGAGTGAGATTTCTTGATTGTGTATCACGAATTGAAGAGACAAAGTTTGATCCTCGTTATGTACGAGTTTAACTTGTTTATAGAACTCAAGAACAAACCGAGGACAGATTAGATCATTAATCCGAAACAAGCAATCGAATCCGATTTCTTGAAACATGGTTTGGATATGATCATGATTGAGAAAGGAGGACTCGACAATTCGTCCTTCATGAAAGAAACGAGACTCAAGGTGAAGAAAACTTTGTATGTGACAAAGAGGGGTGTTTGGTTCAAGTGATGGTTTGGGATGTAATCATCTGTCAATTCATGATCGTAATCAAACATGTGATATCTCTTGTTACCTATGAAAAATTTATTAAAGATTAAAATTGAGAACATTTCATTTAAAGACATGTGCCTAGTGTGTGCCTATATGCAAACTATGTGGAGGTGCGGTAATCTCGACTCTATAACTAAAAATAATGAGATTACTCAAATGCTCCTAATCTTCACTTTTGCTCAAACAATTATGTTGATAAATACATATTAATTATGTAATTCGATCAATATTCATGAGATCATGTATGCATGAGAAAAAAAAACGTTTTTAGTTTGTATCAACAATGCAAAGAAAATGTTTCATGATCCTAGTTTCGTGAAACTTCTCAAAAATAATGGAATTGGGGTGTTTGGCGACTTCAATGTGTTGGCGCCAAAAAGTTTTAAGTTTGAAAGACTTTAGTGTTAATGACTCCTAATGCAATAACAAGTATCCTAGACATGATTCCTCTTAAACCTACTTAATCTACTAAAAACAAGGTTTGAACCAAAATTTGTGATTTAAGTGGGTTTATGCAAATCCTATGTTAAGGGAATCATGAAGGTTATACATTGCCTAATCCTAGTCCTAATTTCATAGAGACTCAATCAAAATTGAAAAACCCCAATTCAATTTTCATGTATGAACAAACCCTAGACTCAAGATTAAGAAAAAGTAGAGTCAAATGACTTACAATTCATGTTGAAAAGGTGAAAGTAGTTGGTAATCTTGAGAATCAATGCCTTGAATTAGATCTTGAAGGGGTGTAATTGAGTTTTGGATTGTGAGGTTTGGTTTTGGCAGCAATGGTAGAAGTTGGGAAAGTTTAAAATGAATAATGTGGGAAAAGAGGACTGAAATACAAACTATATCAGATACACAGTACCACAGTACCATTAAATTTAATGGTGTCGTGCCACTTTAGTGGTGCCGTGATCTGCTGGGATGAATTTTTGTCCCATTTTTTTTTGACGAATAAGTCTCGCTGTTTTAGTGAGACTTTTTGACACGAGGAAAGAATTTATACCTAATAAATTCTTTTGATGAGGAGACCTAGACTAGACGAAAAGAGATGACTTTAATATTTCCAGTGAAATATTCAAGTAGTCATACGAGGGATGTGAAGAGTGACTCAATATTTCCAGTGAAATATTTAAAGAGTCATGAGACGAGACGCACGAGATGACTTCAATATTTCCAGTGAAATATTCAAGTAGTCATAAGAGGGGTACGAGGGATGACTTTAATATTTCCAGTGAAATATTTAAATAGTCATAAGATTTATGGAATATGTTCCATCATTCCTAGACCTAGACGAAGATAGTTGAAGGATTCTCGTTTGAGAGGTTTGGTCAAGATGTCGGCGATATTGTCTTCAGAGGGAAATTTCTCAATAGAAATGTTTCCTTTCTGAATGTTATTGCAAAGGAAGTGGTGACGAATTTTGATGTGTTTAGTACGAGAGTGTTGAATGAGGTTTTTGCTCAAGTCAATAGCACCTTTGTTATCGCACATAATGGGAACATCGTCTAGATGGATGTCATAGTCAATAAGAGCTTGTTTCATCCATAGTGCTTGTTGACATGCCTTTCCGGAGCTTACGTACTCGGCTTCGGTCGTGGAGATAGAAAGAGCCGTTTGTTTCTTGGAGAACCAAGAAGTTAGACAACAACCCATGAAGATACAAACGCCACTCGTACTTTTTCGATCCACATAATCTCCCGCATGATCATAGTCGGCATAGACAATAGTTTCTACACCGGTCCCCTTGGGATAGAATAATCCCAAGTGTATAGTGCCTTTAATGTATCGAAAGATACGCTTAACCGCTTCAAGGTGAGAGGTTTTGGGATCCTCTTGGAAGCGAGCACAAAGGCAGACACTAAACATGATATCGGGCCTACTTGCCGTGAGGTATAATAAACTTCATATCTGATGCGTGGTTTTGCGACCTTACAACAGGTTTTACCTCTCGAGGGATCTCAAGAGGCTTGCAATCCCCACCAGGCAGTGTACCTGACCGATGTAGTATAGTGTAGTGGCAAGTACCGGGGGATTGATCGTTCTCTAGGGGAATAGTGTCGTTAGGATTGAAAAACTACTCTAATAGGTCTAAGGGTGAGGGAAGATTCTTTTTGTATTTTTATATTTTATGGAAAGCAAGTAAAAATCTCGGGTTTTAGAAGAAGGGGGCGGAATTAGTTGCTACTCAACTAACCCAAAAGCTACTAATTAAACTAATGTGCAGAAAAGTAAACTAGGGTTCTACAAGGAAAGTGAAGCGTATCTACCTATGATGTATTACTCCTTGCTAGCTATCCAATTCTACCTATTGAATTGTCACACCTTGTTTTAATTGACGGGTTGCATTCCTTAATACCATTCGTGGGGGTGTGTACACACTTCCCCAACTCTATAAGCTCCTACTTCACTCCTATGTCGAGCCGGCTAAGAAGCTCCTAACATGGGATCACTAGAATTCGCTCATGCATTAAATACAAGCATATAACCGTAGTACACCTTGGTTCATGTTTCTTAAGACGTTCAAGCAAGTTACCGTATAGGAGGTTAGCCAGTTTTCTTAAGCCTAACATCGATATCACCCAATCAAAACAAGAAACAATAGGAAGCAAGAATTATAAACTAAACCAACTAAATCTATTGAAGTTGTCATGCCTTAATTGATGGAGATAGACACACACATCAACAAGAAATCAATAACATCTAATTAGTTATACACAAGTTTCACACAATCATAGGTAAACACTAGGTGATTTAGCAAAACATAATCAATGAAGAACAAGCAACAATAATAATAGAAGACATAATTAAGATAGAATCAACATACAAATACAAGATGTTTATGGAGTGATTAAGACCTTCTAAGTTACTGGAAAACCACCTACCCTAACCCTAGAATCGGACTTAGGGTTGGGGGCTTACAAATAATGAAGTTGTGAGGTTATATTTATAGGCATTTTTCTATCGGCCCGATCTGACGGCGTCAGACTTAACACGTGACGCCGTTGATTTGTGTCAATTATAGTCTAAGGAATTGCAAAGGAAATATGCAAAACCCGAGTCGTTTGTCCCGACGAAGATCGAATGGAATTTGTGTTCCCGGAACGTGATTCGTGTAGTGAATGTGAATAAAAGAGTGGTGATTTGTGATTTTATACTACAAACAATAAAATAATAAAAGTAAACAACTAATTAAGCTAATGAAACATTTAAACTAAGCATGTAATCCTAAAAACGAAAAATTGAATTTTAAAAACGTTACGCGACGAAATTTAAAACGTAAATAAAAATGATTTTGTGAAATTTAAAACCTAAAATATAAAAATAATTTTCCTATATTAAATCTGATAAAAGAAAATTTTTGGAAAAAGAAAAATATTTTTTGGGATAATTACTAAAATAGCCCGATTGCCCAAGTGCTAAGAGTATCTAGCCCGCTCACAGAAAATTCCCCCCTTAGCCCAGGGCAACTGATCCGACGGATCACAGGATGCCACGTCACCGACCAAAGTATATATACAACTGTTGATACGATGTATAAGGGATGTATTGTATTTTGGGCAACTTTTGAATTTGGGGCAACAAATACATGAACAAAAGGATATTTTGGTCATTTTACGTGCATTAAAATTAGAAACTTGTTATAAGGATATTTTTAGGTATTCCATATGAATCTCACATCCCTCTCCTCTCACAACTCACACCACCACAACTACCCAAAAACACGTCGCCACCACCATCCGACGCCACCACCACCTGACACCACCTCCACCGGACTCCACCAACACATAACACCGATACTTTTATTTCGAGTCGTATTTGAAGAACGCGTGTAAGCGATTTGTGATGGGCCAGAAACATACTTTAAAACATCAATAAAAACCACCCGTCTATGTTTTGGAAACAATACTACTGTTGGGGAAGATAAATAAAAACCACCCGTCTATGTTTGGTGTTTCTTCTCACAAACCCAGGACTGTGACTCAAATTACAATCCATTCCACAAGAAAAGAAAGAAACAGGGAGATCATTACTTCACCATGAAGAATTCCAACCTAATCAAGAATCAAAGAGAGCTTATCAAGGATTAAGGGGCATCAAGGTTTTATGTGTTCTTCCCCAATTCAAGGTAAGTAGTCAATCATGTGTTAATTTATGATTATGAGTTATGGGGTTATGTTTAATAAGTGTATTATTACATGATTTATATGATGAGTTTATGGTTGATGTCATTCGTATGGTGAATTGGGTTTTGATTAAATTGTCATAACTACCATGTTATAATGATCATGAGTAAAGTTAGAACTCAAGTATTGATGTTTTAACAGATCTTGATGTTCAGGAACAACATAATCTTTGTTTTTGTCTAGAAATAATTCAGATTGATATTGAACCTGAATATACATATAGGAAAATGCTTCATATCTGGACAAACATTAGCATCTTTGTACTCTTAGATATTCTAAATTCAAATTACAAATCACTGCGAGCCAATTTGGGTTTGACAAACCGTGTGTGACTTTGAAAAGTCTGATACAGCTTCTGTGAAAATGTTTCATGAGTTGACTTAGGAAACATACTGGAAACACAATAAGTAATTATTAGTTAGCAAAATTCTGATTTTAGTATATATATCATAATTGCATAAGAAAGTAAATCAACAAAAGTGTGTGTTTGGACAGTAAAACACAACGCACCAGGCTTCATCAACCAGAGCAATAATTCCACCAGGTTTCTGCAAAACTTTTTATGCATACGTTTCATTCATTATATCTGCAATTTATTATTTGATATTGTAAAATGGAACCAACTAAATTTCATATCTGTATGATGTGTATGCCCAAAAAGTTAGTAGCCTTTACTTTGTTGCATACCCACTTTTGTTTGATCAAATATGAGAATAAAAAAAAAATACTAGACCATTGCCCAAAAGAATTGGACATTTGTGATGCTGCCAAACAGAGACATTCATATAACGATAGTACTAGATTAACTGATACAACTGTGCAAAATTATGGCCAAACTGATTTACAACGTGTTTCTGAATTGGTAATCAGGAGTTTGCATCAATGCACGCAGACAAAAATTTCAGCATGAAATAATCATTGATATTCAACTATGTGGGAATACATAAATCCAGAGTCGCTTTTGACCGCTCTGCTTCTTTTAATGATCTATATTTACTCATTGATGCTTTGAGATTTTATTCCATTCACATTTTCCTGTCATGATTGACACATAACAGGGGGAACTTTTAACTTTGTTTTTTGAAAGTAATCTAATTAGTCAATGAATTTGGTTTTTAAATGAGGCATGAACCAGCTGGTGTTTGGAACATGGTCTTATACATCCGTACAGTTCAATCCCCCTTCTTTATTACCCAATGTGGTGGTTGGATCATAGCACATATTTACAAGTCACCGCATTCTTAATATGTGGCGGAATATCTTTGAGTGACTAATTGAAGAGCATGATTTTATAAATAAGATCGTATCTGATATTAAAGAATTGTTTGGTTTTGGTGTTGGTCTTGATGTTGATAATCTTATTCTGAACAAGAATAATTTCTACTTGATCAAATTTTCAGCGTATGCATTTTTCTTTTTCTTTTTTTGAAAGGCAACTTATTCACTCACACACTTACACTTGATCAAACTTTCAGCATATGCATTTTTAGTTTCTGATACCATAAAGGTATTTCTTAGTTATGCAGCATCTCTTATCCAGTTGATGAGTTATCTCAAAATTCTAAGCTTTTTGAGAGGTTATTGTTGATATAAAATGAAGTTAAAGCTGGTATTATTTGAATGTTATGTTTATACTCCTGATCCTAAACTAGCGTTTTTATGTTCTGCAGATGCAGAGGATCGGATTATAGTTGAAGCCCATGCAAAATATGGAAACAAATGGGCAATAATTGCAAAGCTCTTGCGAGGTAGAACAGATAACGCAATCAAGAATCACTGGAATTCAACACTGAGGAAAAAGCTCATCAGGCCTATTTCTATGTTTTCATGTGGCACTCAGATAAACACCAACATCAACTACAACCACCACCTTGACACCCCCACAAAAGCATCATCGGAAGACACTCTATCAAATGAGAACTTCGATCAATCAAAACCTTCAGAACTTGAAGATGTAACCGGAATGGAGGTCTCAAATTATCACGTCTCTGAAGATCCATCCTTGACACATCAGACCCTTTTTCGTCCAACCCCACCTCAAGCTAACCTGCGAACATGACATGCCTTCCAGGTCTGATCAGGTATGTTCTAACTTTTTAGATCATTATAGTAGTGCAGAAATAACGCCATTCTCTTCCTTTTTGTTGATAATATTCCGTAGCTTCATGATTTATAAAAGGAGCCATATACAAATCATGATTTACAGTAGACCAAAACCACAAGTTCAGTGAGGTGAAAATAAAATGGACAAATACTCTACTGTTTGCTCGGTTCGCTTCTGATTCACATTAAAATTATCTGCATTTTTCCAAGTGATGGTTACAATTAATAATTATTCAAATGTTATATTGTCAACTTTCATGTGCCTAATCACCATTTTACTAACAACTGATATAAGCTATTCATTAACACTTATGCAGCAACAACAACGCATTCATCGGGATTCCAAGTTCCTGGGAAAAGAACCTCTATTTTGTTATCTGGTACAACCAGTTTAAATATGTGAACGGTCTACTACGGTAAACTATGCTCCTGTATTACTAAGCTAAAAAAACGCAGGTGCCACAGCTGCACAACATTTGTACCACAGCTGCACAAATAACTTATGTGTAAACAAATATGTTATGTTATGCTCACCTATGCACTCTTCCAAATATATCAGTACCCCTTTGCTTATGGCAATTATGCAGCCGTTGAAACTTTATACATATAATGTACTTCCAGATTTCTCCTACTTTGGCATCTTTCAAATATATGAGAATCTCTTTCCTGATTGCAATTGCCAATTACATAGTTTGCAATAACATGCGAAAACGAACATTACAATACTTCTTTAGTAGTACTCTGTATTGCTAAATTGTTTTGGCCAACATGGTTGCAAAAAACTGATGTCAATCACCCCGGCGCTACGCGCGGGCTGCCCAACTCGTTTATACTGATTGTAGGTACAAGCTATGCTACTATTTGAACTCATTACTCACAAGTAGCTTTCCCTGCATTTCCTAGCTGTTTATCTGCATGATATTTTGACGCAGTTTGTTTATCAAATGTATTAATCATTGGTCCAGCTGTATGTTTGTTATCGTTTTTTAAATTAGCTGGAGTCATGTTCAGACATTTCATTTATACTGATTGTAGGTACAAGCTATGCTACTATCGATTTGGGGAGCTGACAACAGAGTATGGAAAACCTCCAGGGTGAGTACTTTAACTTTTTTTACTTCGCTTTTTTTGTTCAAGTCTGCTTGACTTATGCGAATGGTGGCTGGTTGTAACAGTATAATTTTTGGATTATTAATAAAACAATAATTCTTTGTAAACTCCAAGGTAGTAAAAGTCAAAAAGGTGTTTGTGGGTTATCCCAACCCTACTTGATTCGTTTTTAGAAAGAAATAAAAAACCTTTTGACGTATTAGCTACCCAACCCGTTAACCCGTTTATGTTATGTTTTGTTTTATGACACTTGTGGTTTTCATGTTATGTCATTGACAGTTATGACCGAGCGAGAGGCGTTGAGATAGGGAACAAGGATGTGAAACTTGAATACTTGGAAGAAGCATTCACAACATCAAACTGGATAGTTAGGATTTACAAAGTTAAACCACCTGGCAACAGATGGTAATGTAAGAATGTTGGGCTTGATGGTGTTACTTATAGGAGTCGGACTGCTTTTTGATGATGAGTCTAGAAATCTGTGGATTCTATCTAAATATTGAATCCTTGTTATGTAAGTCTTTTCGTATTCAGTTTCTTATAGTTGGAAAGATCAAGATTAGTGTTACCTTTCGAGAATGTAGCTTTGATTGGGGTTGAACAAATTTGAAAGAGAGAATGTTAGACGCTATGAGAAGACGAGTTAATATACTCGCTAGTCGCTTCAATTGACCATCCACGCCCACCACTGATGGCAGCCATACATGAGGACATAAGGCGTCTCCTAGGTGAGAAATCAGCTTCCTTAATATGGGCTGCCAGTCAATTTGGTTCGACTCTTGATCCTGAGCAAAGACTCACGGCTCTTCACATCCAAGCTCGCAGGGTCCTTGAGTCCCTAGATTTGTATTTACCAGACTATATATAAGCTTGTATTGATTCAACTCAAGTTGTAATGAACATGTGTTGTAGATACTTGATATTATGAAACCAAATTTTTGTGTGTTAATCTTGGTATATAAACTTCAAAATGTTATATTTTTCACACTAGGCTTACATTAAATTGTGAGTTAATTACATAAATCGTCCTTAAGTTTTGCCGATTTTTCACATCCAAGCTCGCAGGGTCCTTGAGTCCCTGTGCTTTTTTTTAAGCGGGTCATGTCTATGTGTGTTAGGAATTATTAAAATAGAAGTTATTTCATTTCTGCTGTTAGTATAGTTGGTTCCTGCTGGTAGCAGAGTTTAGTTCCTGCTGTTATTTCATTTCTGCTATTAGTATAGTTGGTTCCTGCTGGCGGGTATGTGGTATGGTTCCTGCTGGCATAGTTGGGCAACTTTTGTATTTTTTAGAAAAGTTGCCCAAAAAATACAAAAGTTGCCAAGTAACTTTTGTATTGTTTGGGCAACTTTTGTATTTTTTGGAAAAGTTGCCCAAAAAATATAAAAGTTGCCCACCCACATGAATTATTAAAATAGAAGTTATTTCATTTCTCCTGTTAGTATAGTTGGTTCCTGCTGCTGGTAGAGTTGGGCAACTTTTGTAATTTTGTATTTTTTGGAAAAGTTGCCCAAAAAATACAAAAGTTGCCCAAGTACTTTTTGTATTGTTTGGGCAACTTTTGTATTTTTTGGAAAAGTTGCCCAAAAAATACAAAAGTTTCCCAAGTATAAAATAGAAGTTATTTCATTTCTGCTGTTAGTATAGTTGGTTCCTGCTGGCAGGTATGTAATTCCTGCTTGTATGGTTCCTGCCGGTATAGTTGGGCAACTTTTGTATTTTTTGGAAAAGTTGCCCAAAAAATACATAAGTTGCCCAAAAATACAAACGAGAGTATATAGACCGTATGGTGGTTGCCGACAATATCTATGTTAAGATATGATTGTGCTCAAGTGTGAGATGACGAGCCGAGCTCGAGCTTGAAATCCAAAGCTCTCTGAGCTCGAGTTTTAGTAATCGAGTCGAGTTCGAGCTCGGTAGTACTCAGATCGACTCAGCTCGTTTACACCCCACTATAAAGGTTACACAAATGAAGAGCATCTAAAGAACACAGATTCGCATGTCCATTCTTCTAATATCCCATCCTTTCTTATCCTCATTTCATCATATCATTTCTTATACTTTAATAGAAAACTCGAGAACTGAGTGTTTAGGTTTATCCTCATTTCATCATATCATGCCTAAACTTTTAAAGATCACAATAAAGCATCTAACATTCTCTCTTTCAAATTTGTTCAACCCCAATCAAAGCTACATTCTCGAAAGGTAACACTAATCTTGATCTTTCCAACTATAAGAAACTGAATACGAAAAGACTTACATAACAAGGATTCAATATTTAGATAGAATCCACAGATTTCTAGACTCATCATCAAAAAGCAGTCCGACTCCTATAAGTAACACCATCAAGCCCAACATTCTTACATTACCATCTGTTGCCAGGTGGTTTAACTTTGTAAATCCTAACTATCCAGTTTGATGTTGTGAATGCTTCTTCCAAGTATTCAAGTTTCACATCCTTGTTCCCTATCTCAACGCCTCTCGCTCGGTCATAACTGTCAATGACATAACATGAAAACCACAAGTGTCATAAAACAAAACATAACATAAACGGGTTAACGGGTTGGGTAGCTAATACGTCAAAAGGTTTTTTATTTCTTTCTAAAAACGAATCAAGTAGGGTTGGGATAACCCACAAACACCTTTTTGACTTTTACTACCTTGGAGTTTACAAAGAATTATTGTTTTATTAATAATCCAAAAATTATACTGTTACAACCAGCCACCATTCGCATAAGTCAAGCAGACTTGAACAAAAAAAGCGAAGTAAAAAAAGTTAAAGTACTCACCCTGGAGGTTTTCCATACTCTGTTGTCAGCTCCCCAAATCGATAGTAGCATAGCTTGTACCTACAATCAGTATAAATGAAATGTCTGAACATGACTCCAGCTAATTTAAAAAACGATAACAAACATACAGCTGGACCAATGATTAATACATTTGATAAACAAACTGCGTCAAAATATCATGCAGATAAACAGCTAGGAAATGCAGGGAAAGCTACTTGTGAGTAATGAGTTCAAATAGTAGCATAGCTTGTACCTACAATCAGTATAAACGAGTTGGGCAGCCCGCGCGTAGCGCCGGGGTGATTGACATCAGTTTTTTGCAACCATGTTGGCCAAAACAATTTAGCAATACAGAGTACTACTAAAGAAGTATTGTAATGTTCGTTTTCGCATGTTATTGCAAACTATGTAATTGGCAATTGCAATCAGGAAAGAGATTCTCATATATTTGAAAGATGCCAAAGTAGGAGAAATCTGGAAGTACATTATATGTATAAAGTTTCAACGGCTGCATAATTGCCATAAGCAAAGGGGTACTGATATATTTGGAAGAGTGCATAGGTGAGCATAACATAACATATTTGTTTACACATAAGTTATTTGTGCAGCTGTGGTACAAATGTTGTGCAGCTGTGGCACCTGCGTTTTTTTAGCTTAGTAATACAGGAGCATAGTTTACCGTAGTAGACCGTTCACATATTTAAACTGGTTGTACCAGATAACAAAATAGAGGTTCTTTTCCCAGGAACTTGGAATCCCGATGAATGCGTTGTTGTTGCTGCATAAGTGTTAATGAATAGCTTATATCAGTTGTTAGTAAAATGGTGATTAGGCACATGAAAGTTGACAATATAACATTTGAATAATTATTAATTGTAACCATCACTTGGAAAAATGCAGATAATTTTAATGTGAATCAGAAGCGAACCGAGCAAACAGTAGAGTATTTGTCCATTTTATTTTCACCTCACTGAACTTGTGGTTTTGGTCTACTGTAAATCATGATTTGTATATGGCTCCTTTTATAAATCATGAAGCTACGGAATATTATCAACAAAAAGGAAGAGAATGGCGTTATTTCTGCACTACTATAATGATCTAAAAAGTTAGAACATACCTGATCAGACCTGGAAGGCATGTCATGTTCGCAGGTTAGCTTGAGGTGGGGTTGGACGAAAAAGGGTCTGATGTGTCAAGGATGGATCTTCAGAGACGTGATAATTTGAGACCTCCATTCCGGTTACATCTTCAAGTTCTGAAGGTTTTGATTGATCGAAGTTCTCATTTGATAGAGTGTCTTCCGATGATGCTTTTGTGGGGGTGTCAAGGTGGTGGTTGTAGTTGATGTTGGTGTTTATCTGAGTGCCAGATGAAAAC
Organism: Artemisia tridentata subsp. tridentata; assembly: GCA_021014915.2. Classification (NCBI taxonomy): domain Eukaryota; kingdom Viridiplantae; phylum Streptophyta; class Magnoliopsida; order Asterales; family Asteraceae; genus Artemisia; species Artemisia tridentata. The sequence continues at coordinate 308,771,130 of CP139501.1, read as the reverse complement.
ATAGAAATAGGCCTGATGAGCTTTTTCCTCAGTGTTGAATTCCAGTGATTCTTGATTGCGTTATCTGTTCTACCTCGCAAGAGCTTTGCAATTATTGCCCATTTGTTTCCATATTTTGCATGGGCTTCAACTATAATCCGATCCTCTGCATCTGCAGAACATAAAAACGCTAGTTGAGGATCAGGAGTATAAACATAACATTCAAATAATACCAGCTTTAACTTCATTTTATATCAACAATAACCTCTCAAAAAGCTTAGAATTTTGAGATAACTCATCAACTGGATAAGAGATGCTGCATAACTAAGAAATACCTTTATGGTATCAGAAACTAAAAATGCATATGCTGAAAGTTTGATCAAGTGTAAGTGTGTGAGTGAATAAGTTGCCTTTCAAAAAAAGAAAAAGAAAAATGCATACGCTGAAAATTTGATCAAGTAGAAATTATTCTTGTTCAGAATAAGATTATCAACATCAAGACCAACACCAAAACCAAACAATTCTTTAATATCAGATACGATCTTATTTATAAAATCATGCTCTTCAATTAGTCACTCAAAGATATTCCGCCACATATTAAGAATGCGGTGACTTGTAAATATGTGCTATGATCCAACCACCACATTGGGTAATAAAGAAGGGGGATTGAACTGTACGGATGTATAAGACCATGTTCCAAACACCAGCTGGTTCATGCCTCATTTAAAAACCAAATTCATTGACTAATTAGATTACTTTCAAAAAACAAAGTTAAAAGTTCCCCCTGTTATGTGTCAATCATGACAGGAAAATGTGAATGGAATAAAATCTCAAAGCATCAATGAGTAAATATAGATCATTAAAAGAAGCAGAGCGGTCAAAAGCGACTCTGGATTTATGTATTCCCACATAGTTGAATATCAATGATTATTTCATGCTGAAATTTTTGTCTGCGTGCATTGATGCAAACTCCTGATTACCAATTCAGAAACACGTTGTAAATCAGTTTGGCCATAATTTTGCACAGTTGTATCAGTTAATCTAGTACTATCGTTATATGAATGTCTCTGTTTGGCAGCATCACAAATGTCCAATTCTTTTGGGCAATGGTCTAGTATTTTTTTTTATTCTCATATTTGATCAAACAAAAGTGGGTATGCAACAAAGTAAAGGCTACTAACTTTTTGGGCATACACATCATACAGATATGAAATTTAGTTGGTTCCATTTTACAATATCAAATAATAAATTGCAGATATAATGAATGAAACGTATGCATAAAAAGTTTTGCAGAAACCTGGTGGAATTATTGCTCTGGTTGATGAAGCCTGGTGCGTTGTGTTTTACTGTCCAAACACACACTTTTGTTGATTTACTTTCTTATGCAATTATGATATATATACTAAAATCAGAATTTTGCTAACTAATAATGACTTATTGTGTTTCCAGTATGTTTCCTAAGTCAACTCATGAAACATTTTCACAGAAGCTGTATCAGACTTTTCAAAGTCACACACGGTTTGTCAAACCCAAATTGGCTCGCAGTGATTTGTAATTTGAATTTAGAATATCTAAGAGTACAAAGATGCTAATGTTTGTCCAGATATGAAGCATTTTCCTATATGTATATTCAGGTTCAATATCAATCTGAATTATTTCTAGACAAAAACAAAGATTATGTTGTTCCTGAACATCAAGATCTGTTAAAACATCAATACTTGAGTTCTAACTTTACTCATGATCATTATAACATGGTAGTTATGACAATTTAATCAAAACCCAATTCACCATACGAATGACATCAACCATAAACTCATCATATAAATCATGTAATAATACACTTATTAAACATAACCCCATAACTCATAATCATAAATTAACACATGATTGACTACTTACCTTGAATTGGGGAAGAACACATAAAACCTTGATGCCCCTTAATCCTTGATAAGCTCTCTTTGATTCTTGATTAGGTTGGAATTCTTCATGGTGAAGTAATGATCTCCCTGTTTCTTTCTTTTCTTGTGGAATGGATTGTAATTTGAGTCACAGTCCTGGGTTTGTGAGAAGAAACACCAAACATAGACGGGTGGTTTTTATTTATCTTCCCCAACAGTAGTATTGTTTCCAAAACATAGACGGGTGGTTTTTATTGATGTTTTAAAGTATGTTTCTGGCCCATCACAAATCGCTTACACGCGTTCTTCAAATACGACTCGAAATAAAAGTATCGGTGTTATGTGTTGGTGGAGTCCGGTGGAGGTGGTGTCAGGTGGTGGTGGCGTCGGATGGTGGTGGCGACGTGTTTTTGGGTAGTTGTGGTGGTGTGAGTTGTGAGAGGATATAATAAAAACAACTTATTGTGATCTTTAAAAGTTTAGGCATGATTGGGGTTGAACAAATTTGAAAGAGAGAAAGTACTGGTTTTTAGTAGTATGAGTAATATGTGAAATGACAAAAAAAACCATCTGTACAATATACGGTTGCCCAACAAATAAAAGTTGCCCAAAAAACACTGCTGTACAATACGTGAATATACGGTTGCCCTTGGGCTAAGGGGGGAATTTTTTGAGATCGGGACAGATACTCTTAGCACTTGGGCAATCGGGCTATTTTAGTAATTATCCCATATTTTTTTAACTTTTTAATAATTTTTTATGAATTAAAAACTAATTAAAACTAATTAAATGTTTTAAAAATATTAAAACAAGTGAGAAAAATCTGGAAAAATTTGAGTAAATCTTAAAATTTAATTATTAAGCTAGGAAAAATAAATTCAGATAGTGAAAAAGTCTAAATAAGCAGTAACAGTAAATAAGCAGTTTGAAAATTAAGCTAAAAATAAGCTAATAAGGCCAAAAAATTACAAGAAGCTCAGAACTGATTAAGCTAACTATTCTAAGCACAAAACCACTGAAAGTAATCAAATAATCTCAGGCCATAAGCTGAAAAGCTACTGCACAGGATATAGCCAAAACAGATTCAATCCAGGTTTTCTACCCTATTTGCAGCATCAATTAAGCAGTCTAAATAAGCTCTAAATCTGAAACTTAAGGGGGGCAAAATGAAGCTTATACTACTGGCTACCTAGAAACCACAAAAACCCCAAAAATTAGAAGCCAATTGAGCACTGATTAAGCCCTAGATCAGCTGACCAAAACTGAGTGCAGACTAGAATCAGGTTCAATTGGGCTGATTTGCAGATCCAAAATAAGCACAAGAATAAACTCAAAATTGCAATACCAGATTATAAACTGAAAAACCACTGTATGAACTATCCTAAGGCCAATAATCAGCTCCTCAGCAGATCTGGATAAGCCAGAAAATTGGCTAGATTAGCAGTCACAAATCTGCACTAAAGTACCTATGACAGCAGGTTAAAAAATCGGCGCAAAACTTGTTCAATCCTTACTCTAAACCAATTTAGCTTTTGCAACTGATTTAAATCCCTAGAATCACTTCAAAGAAAAAGGCCAAAGCCTAAAAATAAGCTCAGCTGCTTATTCAATCAAACAACCTCTAAAAGCAGCTTATACAACTTTTAACCTAACCTATCCTGTTCTTGTTATTAAACATTACATCCTAGCTCTAATTAAAAGTAATAAGCCGAAAAAGCAAGAGCTGATAATCTAAAAAAGAAAATAGCAGAACACAATAAGCTTAAACAAGCTAATGTATAAAAAGAACTTACAACTTGATTTCAGCTGAAACTAAAGGTATCTCAGAATAAAACTAAACCCAGGCTTATAGAAATAAGCAAATAATAACCCCAGAACAGCTCTTAACTCCACAACTTATCCCAGCTTTTCAAACAGCTTATCAGCAGCTTCTCAGCTATATATATATTTTTTTTATATATATATAACGACAGGAAATTCTTAATAACAAGATTAAAACAACTTAATCAAATAAACTTGAGACAACAATTAAAATTAAACTGAAATGAACTTTTTCATTAATTAAAATAAAAATTACAAAGTAAATTAATGAACCCTGATACAATTTAATTCGACTGAAATTTATAAAAAACATAAAAATTGCATTAAACAATAAAATTAAAGCATAAAAAAAAAATTACAAGCATGTAAATGACAAAGAAGTAAAATGGTAACAATTTTCTAAATACATAAAAATTGGACCAAACTTGACTGTGAAGAGGAGAGGGCAATTTATAGCAATCCAAGGAACCTTCTGGTCTTTCCACTCTGGCAATCCGCGTGCACACGAGCTCATCACCACCCTTAGATCATCCTTGCTCTTCAGTCTTTAATCTCTACCGTAGGATTAAGTTGGTGACACGGCTTGACCAATCAGTGAGTCCCACGTGTCTCTTAGCTTGTCAGACCCTTCCAGAAATTACCCAATCATTGGGTAATCATGCGTACGAGGTTAATTTTGAAGTGCGGTTATTAGGGTTCTTGGGCAGTGAATTTTTAGGGATAAACTTTGGGCGCGTTTTTGTGGAGTGTGTGTTTATTTTTATTTTTATTTTGTTTTGACTGATATAGTATAGTTGACCGGGTTAGTGTTTATGGGTCGGGTTAATGGGGAATTGGTGTGGGCTGGGTAGATAGTTTTGGTGGGCTTTGGGGTTGTGTTGTTTAGGAGTGGATGGGTTAGTGATATGGATTTGTGGACTGGATTTAGATTAGGAGATGGATTGGTTTTATTGTAAAGTGTAAGTTAATTTTAAGTAGTGAATTGGTTTAAGGGTTTAAATTTTAGGGACTAAATGTGTAAATTGCTGAAATTCTAGGGACCGTTTCTGCCATTTAACAAAAGATGATCTAGGGGCTGAATTTGCAAATCTTTGATACTTGGAGGATCTCAGTTGACTTTTTGACCATATTTTCTTCCCGGTTCCGGCTACAAATAACACTTCCCTATCTCGTGCTCGTTTTCCCGGTTCTTTCTTGATTTTTGTCCTTTTCTTCGATATCCGTGCCTGCATATGTAAAAACACAAAAACACAATATATTTGGCATTTTGGTCGGGTTTTTGGTCATTTTGGGTCCGGTTTTGGTCGAGAAATGGTATGTGTTTAAGCACATACCAAAATTCCCCCAGACTAAGCTATTGCAATGTCCTCATGCAATGTTATAAAAACACGTTTTTGAAACCAAAAATTTCCAATCTCTTTTTACTAACTTTGAGAAGTAGCAAAATTTTCAAAAGAGATTAAGAAATCTTAAGTTCTAAAAACTCCCCAATTTTTCCTTTTATTCTATTTTTGTATTTTTCTCATTATCATGTGACGGCTTTGTTGACAATCATTATCTCACGATAACTTTTAGGGTCTTCGAGTAGGAAACACGACTCATAAAGAAGTGACCATACGGATAAAATTTATCGTCCCTGATTTTTCACGAGTCCCCAAACTAAGCTTAAAAATGAAATCATTGTTATTTATAAGTTAGATTGCCAACACTACTCAGAAAGCTAATTGTGGACTTTTTGTTCCCAAATTCCTATTTTCCTCTATTTATCTTATTTTTTGTGAGAAATGAATTTCTTCAAATTCTCGTTTCGATAATTTCTTAGTCCGATAAAGATACCTAGTTTAGACGCTAAGTAGTTTCCAAACCTTCCCTCGAAAACCGTTGCATACAAAAATGAGGTCCACATCAAGGTCTCTGATTTAACACGATTTTGAGGATATCCCTTTTATTTGCGACCGAAACAACTCATCTACGAGTCCAGAGACGGAAGCCTTTATTAGGACACCCCGGAGTCGAAATTTGGCATTTTTAACATTATTAAGCACATATTATTATTGATCCTTGGCCCTTTATAACAATCACAACATCGGCTGCGAACCGGCAAGATGTGATAGTCTATTATGACCTTCGAATTTTTCCTCTGCCTTTATTAGAAGTCTACAACATCGGCTGCGAACCGGCAAGATGTAGAAAACTTTTTATGGCTTTGGATTATTATTATTCATTATCATATTAATTAATTATTTGCCAAACCCCAAGTCCTACGGCTTTTATAACAATCCCAACATCGGTTGCGAGCCAGCAAGATGGAATAGTCTATTACACCGTAACACTGACAGTACCTTGATGTGTACCCAACTTTCATAAGCAAGAATTCTCTAAGGAAGAAATAGAAACTAATTATCGCCAAAACCAAAATACCTTTAATTATTCCTAGATTACTATTTTTTTAGTGAAACAAGCTTATGGGAACAAAAAGCCACAAGTAACTTCGATGAGTTTTAAAGAGATCCAACTACTCCACGTTTAGCAATCTAACTTATAAACAACTCTATCATTTCTCGTTCTTCGCAAATTTAAAATCTTAAATAATAAGATCCGCGAATGCTTAGCCTAATAATTAAGCCATGCATATATAAAGTCAAATACGGGAACTTGCAAACTCTTAAAAAGAATTCGCGTTTTCTAGCTCCTTGTGTAAAAGACTAGCACGAGCTTATAGATTATAACGGTTTAAGGAAACAAGCTAGGGCTCAACACGCCCGGTCAAGTCAGAATTTTATTCCTACTCTCTCCAGCGGAAAATCAACAAAAATGTCAAAAATTATTATATTTTTGCAAAAAATTTTTAAATTTTTCTCATTTTTTTTTTGGATTTTTTCAATTTTTGGAGGAAAAACGGGATTGCATGAGAAAACGGCAAAATTTGCAAGGCAAAAATCAAATCGACAGATTACCCCCCCCCCAGACTAAAACGAGACATTGTCCTCAATGTCTTTAAAGGTAAGGGTTCTCCTACATAAATCTAAGGCCGTTTATTAATTATGCCAAAAGATAGATGTAAAACGATAAGATTTAGGATATCGGATGAGCAGCGTATGATGAAACTCGAGTAGCGTGAAGGAAACTATGAGCACGAGAGTCTTCATCATCGGGCATTCCTGGACATACCACAGAAAACACGAAACACAAGATACGGAAGAGGAAGCCCTCCTCACTCACTTTATTAGAAAATAGATAAGAAGATAGATGGATAAGCATGGGGTGCCTCCCACGAAGCGCTTGTTTTTGTTAACCGAGTCACATGAGCTTGACTCAACCCCGAATTTATTTGTCCTTAGGGGAGCAAGTAACGGACACCCGGCATGAAAGAACGGAGATGCCGGGGTCAAAGACGGTGTCTTCACTCCCTAAGGAGTGAATGATAGGAGAAGTCACCGGGTAGGTGAAGAAAAGGAGAAGAATCATGATAACAATTGTAAAGAAATTGTCATCCTCACACCCGAAAGAGATAAAAAGGGTGGGTTGGGTGGGCAAATTATCACACATTTCAGAAATCTCATCCACCACTTTAGAAGTCACAACACCCGTATCGGGCTTGATATTATCGGGTGGTTTAGCAGGCGGACGAGTGGGTGATGGCTCAACGTGTAATGAATCAGTTTTATGAAGTGAAAGGGGATCATCATTAAGCAATCTTTCAAGAAAAAGATTTTCCCCTTCCGAGTCATGGGAATCGTCAGGGCGAGGTATTGGCAAAATCAGCTCATCAAATGTAGAGTCCTCGTCCTCGACGTTCTCTAACCCTTCATCGAAAAGAGGATTAACTTTGCAAGAAGTATACTCATCATTGAATTCAAAAAAACGGTTAGAGAAAATCCCGGAGGTAACTTTGGAAATATCAAGAGAATCTCCACAAGATTGCAAATCACTTTCACCGTCGGATATTTCCTCGAACTCACTTGGGATTGGGACAAGGTTCTCAACATTGTCTGATTCCGTTGCCGGAATAGTGTCGAGATGCTCGTCCCTCATTTTTAGAGAGTCCTCGGGTTCTTTGGTAGGAAAGACGGGTGCTATTTGAGGGAAGGTTACCGGAACAAATCTCTCCTCGTCATCATCAGAATCATCGTCATAGTAAATTAAGCTCTCTCAAAATTTAGCTGCTCTTTCCTCGGCAAGTAATTCTTCCATGGACTTCCCGGGAGTATTAAGACTAGCCACTTGTTCTCGATATCGAACCACAAGTTTTTCAATTTCGCGCATTGTATCTTGATTTGGATAATTGACGGGATTTTGTGGGGGTTGGTAATTGTCGAAACCGGAAGTATTATAGCAAGGATTAGGTTCATAGAAATTTTGACCCCACGGTTGACATTGAAAATCATTATGAGGACCCCACAATTTGTACAAGAAAAGTTCGGTGTATCATTGAAATACGGTTCTTGCTCATAAAAGTTTTGAGGAGGGTGATTGAAATTGTTTTGAGGATAATCGGAAATGTTCGGATTAAAATCATAAGCATATGAATTTTCGGCTTCCGAAGCACAAATCGAACAAAATCCATTGAACAAATTTCTACCACACCTCTCGCAAGTGCACCGTTGACAATAAGACGATGTCGGATCAATTGAATCTCCACACCCATCGCAATAACGTTGATTGAACGAAGATATATCGGGCTGTGGTGGTTAGTCGGAGAAATTTGATGGTTCATTGAAAGAGTTTGGATAAGCGAATACAGTTTCAGCTTTCGAATAAGAACACATACAAAGTCCTCGACTAAATTCACATTCGTTGCAAAAGCATCGGTCACAAAGTGAATTGTCCCCCAACTGATCTCCACATATAAAGCAATTATACTGAGGGAGTGAAGATGGCTGGGGTTGTGGTGGGTGTTCGGAAAAATCTTGAGAAGAATTGAAGGAATTTGGATTTGGATTAATTGGTAATTCACACCAATTACAAAATCCATTACGACAATTGCCTCCACACCGCTCACATAAGCACTTGTAACAACGAAGACTATCACCCATTGGACTTTTACAATGAAAGCAGTGATAGCCGAGTGACGTCATAAGAATTAAACGGATAGAGGGATAAAGAGATAGAATTAAACGGTTAAGAGGATAAGAAGATTATTTTTGGGTTTTGAAATTTAGAAACATAACAAAAGAAAAATGGAAAATAAATTTGAAGAGAAAATCTTTTTGGATTTTTTTTTTTTTTTTTATTAAGGAAAAATAATTATATTTTTGGTGATCGTTTTATCAACCGTACTCGTTTCTTTCAAAACTACGCGCAGCGTGGCGGGAGAGAAGAATGGATCTCTCTTCAGTCTGCAATTTAATGTCAAGACTTCCTTAAACCCCGTAATTAGGTTGTAGTAAAGAAATAATCCAAGCAACGTTTAACTACACGATCTCTTTTGTTGTTTATTCGGAATGGTTTACAACCGCCCTCCTTCAACGGAAGACCGAGGATGTTTATTAAGATGAAAACACTTTAGGAAAAGTTTTTTTTTAATTATTATATTTTTGTATTTTTATTATTTTTTTTTTATAAAAACGATAACTTCCGAGGAAGGGTCTTCAAAACACAAAATACGATACGAATCAACGACAACGTTTCAAGCCTTCCCCGGCAGCGGCGCCAAAAACTGATTTGTGTCAATTATAGTCTAAGGAATTGCAAAGGAAATATGCAAAACCCGAGTCGTTTTTCCCGACGAAGATCGAATGGAATTTGTGTTCCCGGAACGTGATTCGTGTAGTGAATGTGAATAAAAGAGTGGTGATTTGTGATTTTATACTACAAACAATAAAATAATAAAAGTAAACAACTAATTAAGCTAATGAAACATTTAAACTAAGCATGTAATCCTAAAAACGAAAAATTGAATTTTAAAAACGTTACGCGACGAAATTTAAAACGTAAATAAAAATGATTTTCTAAAATTTAAAACCTAAAAATATAAAAATAATTTTCCTATATTAAATCTGATAAAAGAAAATTTTTGGAAAAAGAAAAATATTTTTTTGACTTTTTAATAATTTTTTATGAATTAAAAACTAATTAAAACTAATTAAATGTTTTAAAAATATTAAAACAAGTGAGAAAAATCTGGAAAAATTTGAGTAAATCTAAAATTTAATTATTAAGCTAGGAAAAATAAATTCAGATAGTGAAAAAGTCTAAATAAGCAGTAACAGTAAATAAGCAGTTTGAAAATTAAGCTAAAAATAAGCTAATAAGGCCAAAAAATTACAAGAAGCTCAGAACTGATTAAGCTAACTATTCTAAGCACAAAACCACTGAAAGTAATCAAATAATCTCAGGCCATAAGCTGAAAAGCTACTGCACAGGATATAGCCAAAACAGATTCAATCCAGGTTTTCTACCCTATTTGCAGCATCAATTAAGCAGTCTAAATAAGCTCTAAATCTGAAACTTAAGGGGGCAAAATGAAGCTTATACTACTGGCTACCTAGAAACCACAAAAACCCCAAAAATTAGAAGCCAATTGAGCACTGATTAAGCCCTAGATCAGCTGACTAAAACTGAGTGCAGACTAGAATCAGGTTCAATTGGGCTGATTTGCAGATCCAAAATAAGCACAAGAATAAACTCAAAATTGCAATACCAGATTATAAACTGAAAAACCACTGTATGAACTATCCTAAGGCCAATAATCAGCTCCTCAGCTGATCTGGATAAGCCAGAAAATGGGCTAGATCAGCAGTCACAAATCTGCACTAAAGTACCTATGACAGCAGGTTAAAAAATTGGCGCAAAACTTGTTCAATCCTTACTCTAAACCAATTTAGCTTTTGCAACTGATTTAAATCCCTAGAATCACTTCAAAGAAAAAGGCCAAAGCCTAAAAATAAGCTCAGCTGCTTATTCAATCAAACAACCTCTAAAAGCAGCTTATACAACTTTTAACCTAACCTATCCTGTTCTTGTTATTAAACATTACATCCTAGCTCTAATTAAAAGTAATAAGCAGAAAAAGCAAGAGCTGATAATCTAAAAAAGAAAATAGCAGAACACAATAAGCTTAAACAAGCTAATGTACAAAAAGAACTTACAACTTGATTTCAGCTGAAACTAAAGGTATCTCAGAATAAAACTAAACCCAGGCTTATAGAAATAAGCAAATAATAACCCCAGAACAGCTCTTAACTCCACAACTTATCCCAGCTTTTCAAACAGCTTATCAGCAGCTTCTCAGCTATATATATATATATTTTTTATATATATATATAACGACAGGAAATTTTAATAACAAGATTAAAACAACTTAATCAAATAAACTTGAGACAACAATTAAAATTAAACTGAAATGAACTTTTTCATTAATTAAAATAAAAATTACAAAGTAAATTAATGAACCCTGATACAATTTAATTCGACTGAAATTTATAAAAAACATAAAAATTGCATTAAACAATAAAATTAAAGCATAAAAAAAAATTACAAGCATGTAAATGACAAAGAAGTAAAATGGTAACAATTTTCTAAATACATAAAAATTGGACCAAACTTGACTGTGAAGAGGAGAGGGCAATTTATAGCAATCCAAGGAACCTTCTGGTCTTTCCACTCTGGCAATCCGCGTGCACACGAGCTCATCACCACCCTTAGATCATCCTTGCTCTTCAATCTTTAATCTCTACCGTAGGATTAAGTTGGTGACACGGCTTGACCAATCAGTGAGTCCCACGTGTCTCTTAGCTTGTCAGACCCTTCCAGAAATTACCCAATCATTGGGTAATCATGCTGATGCGTGCGATGTGTCGTTGCGGTTTAGCAGTTTTAATGCCTACTCAAGTTTTAAATTTATATTTAGCCGACTTATCAATAACACACACACTTAACGAGCATTGTACCCGGTCAGTATGAATATAATGGTAAGTAGAGTGTCGATCACTAAGAGTGGAACGTATTATCTCGTTATTCTAATCAGTATTTTAATATCCTAACGCAAGGGGGTTTCAGCCTGAGAGACTGGCACGATTTGTTTGCAATTAAATAATAAAATAAACCAATAGGCACGAATCAGCAAGTAGCACACACGTACACAGATAAATACTCGAGACAATAAGAGGGCTGTCCTTATGATTAAGTAGTTTGTCACTTGTTTTATTGATAGCTTTATATGAAGTGTATGTAGTTAACCCTTTCTCGTTGGTCCTATTCTTATCGGCGAGTAAACCCTTAATGATTACTTATGTCTAAAAGTTATTCCTAAGTGATCAATTTAGTAATAACCGTGGGAGCCACATTATGTCCCGCAGTCAAATGCCCGCAAGCCACTAATAAACACAGAGGTTATCAATGCACTAATAAGTAGTAACCAAAGACATCAACATATAAACTTTAATTGATGGGAAAGCAAGTATTAAAGGGAGTGCAATCTTTCGTTGTCACATTACACAAGCCACCAATCCTGATGAATTAAAGTTTGCTAACACAATAAAACAAAACTACTTAATGAATTAAACACATGCAGCACCTTCTTACAGCTCTTGTATCTTTGATTTGGGTGTGTCTTGTGCTGCCTCCTTGACTGAATTCGTCCTTGGTTTCTCCTGTTCGGTCTTCGAATCTAATATAATGCGTACGAAATTCGTCTGGCTTTGGGGTATTTATAGTTTCTGTCTGAGGGAAGATGCGGCGCATCTAAGGAGTAGATGCGGCGCATTGACTTAACTTCGCGTGGGGTCCAAGATTATAATATTCAGGAATATTCGTACACCGCCAGAAGATGCGGCGTAACTCCATGATTAGATGCGGCGCATGTCCTCTTGTATCTTGGATCGTATCTGGTGATATCTTAATATAGATGCGCCGTATGTAATGAGTGAGATGCGGCGCATCTGGAGCAGAACAAGTTGGTTATTCTTCGTTGACCAAAGTTTCATATGCGGCGCATGGGATAAATCCATGCGGCGCATTCTTCAAAGTCAGGCAGTGGTCTTTATTTTCTTCATTCCAACAACCAATTCCAATCTTGATCATTTTACTCCGTTTTTAGTCCCTAATCGCTAAGTTTCACCAAATGCTTGTTTTTACCTGAGAATTACAAAAGTAAACGATTAAGTATCAATCCTCATACATAATATAGTAAAACAAGTCAAATAAATAGGATAAATGATAGTAATAAAATGTACTTATTTGAGTTCATCACATGCGTACGAGGTTAATTTTGAAGTGCGGTTATTAGGGTTCTTGGGCAGTGAATTTTTAGGGATAAACTTTGGGCGCGTTTTTGTGGAGTGTGTGTTTATTTTTATTTTTTTTTGTTTTGACTGATATAGTAGAGTTGACCGGGTTAGTGTTTATGGGTCGGGTTAATGGGGAATTGGTGTGGGCTGGGTAGATAGTTTTGGTGGGCTTTGGGGTTGTGTTGTTTAGGAGTGGATTGGGTTGGTGATATGGATTTGTGGACTGGATTTAGATTAGGAGATGGATTGGTTTTATTGTAAAGTGTAAGTTAATTTTAAGTAGTGAATTGGTTTAAGGGTTTAAATTTAAGGGACTAAATGTGTAAATTGCTGAAATTCTAGGGACCGTTTCTGCCATTTAACAAAAGATGATCTAGGGGCTGAATTTGCAAATCTTTGATACTTGGAGGATCTCAGTTGACTTTTTGACCATATTTTCTTCCCGGTTCCGGTTACAAATAACACTTCCCTATCTCGTGCTCGTTTTCCCGGTTCTTTCTTGATTTTTGTCCTTTTCTTCGATATCCGTGCCTGCATATGTAAAAACACAAAAACACAATATATTTGGCATTTTTGTCGGGATTTTGGTCATTTTGGGTCCGGTTTTGGTCGAGAAATGGTATGTGTTTAAGCACATACCAGCCGTCACGACCAATTTTTCACCAAATTTTAGATCTCTTCGTCCCGAATCCGTGGCCTTTTGAATCACCCAAATCCGAGTTCGTATGAAGATTTTATGACCAAAATAGTAACAGCTACTCCGCGCACGAGTTATAATTGTCTTGATCAACATGTGACGGTTTCACTAAGGTTTCTTCTTGTGCAAGCCTTCTTTCTGACGTTGTCACTCTATATCTTCTGACGTCTTCAGGTTGAATCCTGACGCCGTCACCTCACCGCGGTTAGGGTTTCTTGATGGCCTTCTTGACGCCGTCCCCCTTTAATCTTCCAAAATCCTCTCTGGCTTATCAAGGGTTGACGGCGTCAAACTGGGGATTGACGCCGTCACAGGTACTTTTCCAGCCGATTTTGAGACATTGTCGTTTTCTTCACTTTTATGCTCCAAAAACGTCCAAAATGCTTCCTTTTCCAGATTTCTTCTCCAAAGTACCTAAAATGACAAAAGGAACGATTTAGGGCAATATTTGATCAAATAAATACGATTTAGGGCTTAAATGACCCCCTAAAAGCGGTACACTTTTCGCTTCATCAAATACCCTTACACTTGAGATTTGCTTGTCCTCAAGCAAATGCGCTTTTATTCTAATCAAAATACAAGTTAGGGGTCATTTAACGCTAATATAAAAGTAATTACAACAAATAGTCGTTCCACTTTAATCATAATAAGCACGGAGATAACAAACTAGCCCCTCACAAGTAGTGTTTAGATACTCACATCTCTCAGGTGTCATAAAAGTATATCTCATAAATGAAAATGAATAATATCTCTCACTACCTGTCATAGCAAATAGATTACCATAGGCTTGGGAAAGGATCAAAAACCTCCTCCACTAGGCGTAAGCACCTAAGATAAACTATCAAAGAGGGCTTTTAAACGGGTTATAACGTTAGGTGTAGGGATATGATAAACACGGTTTTGTTGGATAAAGGATATTTTACTGGTGGCGAGTTAAAGATCTTGATTAATTACATGTACAATATGGCGTTGCTAAGCCAAGACTAGACTCGACTTAAGCTAATGAAAAAAAAATAACAAAAAGATAAAATAAACATAAAATGAAACGGGATGGTTGTCCGTATGTTTTTTTTTTCTACTTTTTTTTTTTTTTTTTTTTTTTTTTTTTTTTTTGCATACACTCTTGCCCTACCATCCAAAATAATACATCGTAGGGGGGTTGTATCCCCCTTACACTTAAACTTTTACATAACTTTACAATTAACTATTCTAATGACTCGAATTAAGATAATCGAAACACTTGGAGTACTTTTAAAATATTTAGCACATATGGGGGTAATAATGTTGTTCTTCCCCATTACTCCATTACACTAGTATTTTACCCATGAGTCCCAATCGTCCCAAAACAATATGTACAAGGATACGACTCGGCTTAGCAACCATGTAATCAATTAGATAATTAACTTGGGGTTTAAACAAATGTTGTCACAATAATGCACTAAAAATGAGTGCATACAAGGTAGGCTAAGGCGATTTGGGTGTACATTTAAGTGGGGTGTAAACAAATTCTTTCTTTAAGTAAAATGCTTAAAGTTAGAAACGAAAAGATAGGCTCTGAGGGGTGTACTAGGGGTATCGTGTACTAAAAATGAGTACAACGCAAAGGGTGTGGGAGAATTACTTGACCAATGTAGCCAATGTAATTATAACAAAAACACAGGTGTAAAATAATTGGTTAATCCTAATGCCTTTTATCATGTAGTAAATCTAACTAAACGAATGTAGTCTTACTTGTGGCCTCGAAATGGTCCTAACGCAAGTTCTAGAATCTAAGTGCTACCGGTACTCACATCATAGCATAAATGCTTTTCCTACCAATTCTAGGGGCGAACCTCACATATTTGGGGGTGGAAATTTTTTTAGTGGTACGGTTTTGTGCTAGTCATATTACTCCTATCCATGAGACGCTCATTAAGACCAAAGTTTCACTCCTATATGTTGTAAAAAAATTTTAAATTTGGCACTAAAATTGCCTTAACAGGTATTTCTCTCAGTTTTATTACACATCTACTATTAAACAAACGAAAAATCAAGCGTAATTGCATTCTCTAAGGTATCGTAATTTACCCCCTTACACTTAAGATGAACATTGTCCCCAATGTTCAAATAACAAGATGTAAAAGTAAATAAGGTAAAAGAATGAAATCAAATACTCCCCTGATTCGCTCGGTGGATAAAGAGGTAACATGGTTAGATCTTCTTCCAAGGTAATGTCGAAACTCCAAGATTAAAGCATCGCCAAAAGCTTGATTCCACATACATCTCCTTGTCCAAAATAACCTGTTAAACTTGAGAAAACAAACACGAAAAACCAAAGCATTAAACCGAACAAAGACAACTCACAATTAGATGTAATTCCAGACTTAGAAATAAACAATTAAAGATATAATGCTTGCAAAATGAATGTTTACAGATTACTGGAAGTTTTAATTCCTAGAAATTCTGTAAAACATTCATTGTGACTCGATACAAGCATTTGACTCGAACAAACACTAATATGTATGCTAATTTAATATTGTTATGATTCATGTTCAATCTTGTTCTTTAAAACAGATTTAGATTTCCCTTACACTTATCTTTTGCAAAATACCTTTATATGTAGTTAAGACGAAGTTAAAAACAAAATAAAGCATTTTCACAAATTAGTTTCGAACATGAATCAATAATAATAAAAATTAAACATACATACGGAAGCAAATAAAATCAAACAAACAAATAAATAAACACACAAAGCTAATAAAACTTGGGTTGCCTCCCAATAAGCGCTTGTTTTTGTTCGAGTCACGAGCCTGACTCTACCCTTATTTAACAGAAATAGGGGAGGTTTTCCCTACACTTAGGATTAAGTGCGGGTGAAAGTAGCGATACACACCCTTAGGGTGGAAATATGCCACGTGAGGTGAAGGGGGTGAGTGAATGGCTTCCTTCATCCTAAAACTACCCGGATAATATTAGTTGATGGGTGGGTCGGTTCCTCTTTTGTCTCCTAGATGTAAATCTAAGGATGGAAAGTTGTGCAAAGATTGAGGTTCCGGTTCATCAACACTAGGAAATTCCCTAGAACTAAGAGTAAGGTTATCATTACAAGTGTTCAAACCTACATCCTCTAGTTGTGTTTGGTCCAAGGGTTCTACCTCTATTGGGGTTCCTATAGTCACTTCTACATCTTCCGGGTAAGTCAAGGGCGGTGTGTATGCCTCAGATAATGGTGGGGTACTTGGTGGGCTTGGGTTCTCTACTATATCCTCCATCACATTAAGATCACCAATGTGTTCATCTTGTATTATGGTAGGGCCTAACCATGACATGCAGCTAGGTGGCTCAATTCTACCCTCATGTGTGTCGTATGTTTTGGTGAAATCTATCCCACTCATGCAACTAACCATCTCAGAATCTTGGTTTGATTCTAAGTCCATGTTCTTAGAAACTAGGTCTCTTTGCTCATACGAATCCACCAATTCGTTCCACTTATGGGTCATGGTTAGGAAGTTTTCCTCAAAATTCATCCAAAGGGTCTGACTAAAAGGAATTGATCCAGATAATGCTTGTCTAATAGAAATCTCACATGCATAGAATTCATTAAACCCATCTAACCATACCCCTAACTCCTTTTGGAAATCACAAAGATCACACAAAAATTCATAGGAATGATAGGAAACAAATCTATTGGTGAAATATAATTGTTCCTCTATTGTCAATGATCTAAATGAAATTTCATCCGTCATAGTGACAAATGAAAATGGTTTTACAAACAAAGGGCACAAAGAAAAAGATAGACTACAAGAAATCCTAGAAAAATAAAATAAAAAATCTCACTAGAAAGGAATCTAGTGAGTAGACCTAATAAAATAAAAATTCAACCTAAACAATAACTATTCCCCGACAGCGGCGCCAAAAACTTGATGCGTGGTTTTGCGACCTTACAACAGGTTTTACCTCTCGAGGGATCTCAAGAGGCTTGCAATCCCCACCAGGCAGTGTACCTGACCGATGTAGTATAGTGTAGTGGCAAGTACCGGGGGATTGATCGTTCTCTAGGGGAATAGTGTCGTTAGGATTGAAAAACTACTCTAATAGGTCTAAGGGTGAGGGAAGATTCTTTTTGTATTTTTATATTTTATGGAAAGCAAGTAAAAATCTCGGGTTTTAGAAGAAGGGGGCGGAATTAGTTGCTACTCAACTAACCCAAAAGCTACTAATTAAACTAATGTGCAGGAAAGTAAACTAGGGTTCTACAAGGAAAGTGAAGCGTATCTACCTATGATGTATTACTCATTGCTAGCTATCCAATTCTACCTATTGAATTGTCACACCTTCTTTTAATTGACGGGTTGCATTCCTTAATACCATTCGTGGGGGTGTGTACACACTTCCCCAACTCTATAAGCTCCTACTTCACTCCTATGTCGAGCCGGCTAAGAAGCTCCTAACATGGGATCACTAGAATTCGCTCATGCATTAAATACAAGCATATAACCGTAGTACACCTTGGTTCATGTTTCTTAAGACGTTCAAGCAAGTTGTTAGGAATATGAATATTCAGCAGAAGACTCGGTCACCCCGAGTACTTATTAGATCATCATAGCTCGTAGGATTATCAGTAATATTATCAGTAGTTTAGTTATTAATTAGTATTGTGGAGTGAGTCGGGTCTTTACCCTCTGTCAGCTCGCTCCACAGTCCACTAGGGACATATTATGTAGTAGTATAAATACTCCCTTTCCACTCATGGGAAGGGTTGGACCTCATTCTCATATTAATCTAATACACATTACTTTCTCTCTCTAAGGTTCCAATCTCTCCTACTTCTCTCTAGACTTTCTTATCTATTCGATCCAAACTAAGCCTCTCATAAGTGTTTCTTGTATTGTGAATACCCTACAATTGGTATCAGAGCCATGGTTAGGTCCATGAGAGTTGGTATTCACGGATTTGTGTAGTTTGTGAGGTTTTTGGTTCGAATTTTAAGATATTTGTTTAGATACATTTATTTCATTTTGTGCTTTGTTTAGTTATTTAAAGTTGTTATAATTTGTACTTTCTAGCTTAGAAATAGTATAGGAGTAGTATTTAGTGCTTGGATTCACAGATTTAAGGTTCGTGTGGTGTTTGTGGGTGATTCGAGTGCTTTTCTTTCAAGAGTTCTTGGATGCGGTTTGTGTGGTTTGGACGTTCTTGAATGCGGTTTGTGTAGCATCGGGTACGCGGTTTGTCTTTATACTAGTTTAGGCAAAAGGACAAACGGCATTGATAGTGACAGGTTTGGAAGTTTGTGCCAACGCGGTTTGTCTCTACGGTGCGTACGCGGTTTGTGTCTACGCGGTTTGTACTTCCAGTGTGAACTCGGTTTGTCTCTTAGGCGTATACGCGGTTTGTGTCAACGCGGTTTGTATCTCTGGTGTGAACTCGGTTTGTTTCTACGGTGCGTACGCGGTTTGTGTATCTAGTGTGAACTCGGTTTGTATCTCCATTGTGAACTCGGTTTGTCTCTTGGCACATACGCGGTTTGTATCTCCATTGTGAACTCGGTTTGTCTCTTAGGTGTATACGCGGTTTGTGTCTACGCGGTTTGTATATCAAGTGTGAACTCGGTTTGTCTATTAGGTGCATACGCGGTTTGTGTCAACGCGGTTTGTATCTCTGGTGTGAACTCGGTTTGTTTCTACGGTGCGTACGCGGTTTGTGTATCTAGTGTGAACTCGGTTTGTATCTCCATTGTGAACTCGGTTTGTCTCTTAGGCGCATACGCGGTTTGTGTCTATGCTATTTGTCTAGGCGGTTTGTGTCTTGGTGATTTTAGAAATTCCCGCAAAAGATTCTATTTCTCGGTTAAATCACAAGATCTGTAAAATCCCGTAGTTACTATGGCTACCACATCAAGTGCATCATCAGATGACATTCAAGCTGCAGGGTCTGACACTCGTCCACCCATGCTAGATAGGACGGATTATGAGTCTTGGGCACAACGAATAAGACTTTACTGCTTGGGAAAAGATAATGGTGTTAACATTCTTAAGTCAATTGATGAAGGACCATATCAGATGGGTACCACCAGAGACGTTGTCACAACTGGTGAAGATGGGACTGTAACTTTGGGCATTGATAGACCTAGAAACTATAATGATCTTAATGAAGAAGAAAAGAAGAGGTATGATGCTGATATTAGAGCCTCAAACATAGTCATTCAAGGTCTTCCAAAGGATGTATACAAGCTCATCAATTTTAACACTGAAGCCAAGGCTGTGTGGGACAACGTTAAAATGCTATTGGCAGGGTCAGAACTCACAAAGGAAGATCGTGAGTCACAGCTGTATGATGAGTTCGAGCATTTCAAAATGAACCCAGGAGAGAATATCACAGATTACTATGTGAGATTTCATAAGTTGGTAAATGATATGAGGATGATCAGAATGACTATGCCCAATATCCAACTTAACTCAAAGTTTGTGAACAACATGACTCCTGAATGGGACAGATTTGTTACTGCCGTCAAACTCAACAAAGGTTTAAGGGAGACTAACTATGAACAGCTGTATGCTTACTTGCAACAACATGAGAAGCATGCTGCCTATGATCGGGTGCTGAGAGAAAAGTTGAATCCTTCAACTACAAATGACCCACTGGCTTTCATGACAAATGTACAACCAACAATCCAATCATCATCCAATCCAAGCTATCACCAACTTCACTCACAAGTACCTGCTATGAGTTCACAACTTGACTCAGGCTACTCTCAGACCGACAAAATGATTGACAACCTCACCAATCAAGTATCTCTACTGGTTCAACAGTTTCAAGCATCACTCCCTCAGACCAACAATCAGTTAAGGAATTCTTCCAACCCACGCAATCTAGCAATGGTGGAGGATGGGAAAATTGTGGTTCAGAATGTGCAAGGGAGAGCTGGTAGAAACATGGGTCGAGGTTATGGGCAGAATAGAGCAGGGAATGCCAATCAGGGGCAAGGTAAACAGATCAAGTGTTATAATTGTGGGGGGCTTGGACACACTGCTAGAAACTGCAATCAACCTAAACGCCCTCAGAACTCAGATTACTTCAAAGACAAGATGCTGTTAATGCAAGCTCAAGAAAATGGAGCTGTATTGGATGAGGAAGAGTTATTGTTCTTGGTAGGAGATGGAGGAAATACGTTTGATGAAGATGTGGATGAGAAACCTGTTCAGGATCTAGCACTTAATGATCCTAAGATCTTCAAGGCAGATGACTGTGATGCATTTGACTCTGATGTGGATGATGAACCTACTGCTCAAACAATCTTCATGGCTAACTTGTCTTCCCTGGCCTCATCTCGTCAAGCCGGCCCTTCTAATGCATCCGTGATATCTGAGGTACTAAAAATTTATGACACATATAATATTGTCGAGGGACAACAGATTCCCGAAGAAGTACATCAGGCAGTTGTTTCTGACTCAAGTGATGTTGATATGGAAAATAGCAATATTGTCTCATATGAACAGTATTTGAATAGCAACAACTCGCCTGATGTACCAAATGGTGAATCCATTGTCAATAATGATGTGTGTGCTGTGAGTAATGTATGTGCCTTAGATAATGCGGGTAATGTAGATAATGCATGTGTGTATCATGAGAACAAATTGCCTGTCCCTGATGATAACTTGATTACTAGACTAAACATCTATAAAGAACAAGTTGCTATGTATGAACAGCGTGCTAAGTTTGAGCTTAATGATCGTGAGCAGAAATTAGAATGTCAAATGAGTACACTTATTAAAGAGTCTAGAGTGCGAGAAGAAACATTAAAATTAGAGTTAAGTTCTTTGAAAAGTCAGCTAAAACAGTCTGTCATACAGAAACAAGAAGCACAAAAGTGTGTAACAACACTTAAGCAAGAATTCAAACAGAAAGAAACAACTCTTTTAAATGATTTCACTAGACTCAAGACGTTAAAAAATAATCTTGAAGATAAGTTGTACACACAAAATCAAACCATACAAACTGCTCAAATGATTCATAAGCACAGAAAGTTGAGTGATAAGCACAGTAAAATCATGATAGGTGAACCTAAGTCAACCATCCTTAGGGACATGAAAGTACTTCAACCATCGCTATATGATGGTAATGTGATGCTTATGCCTATTCATGACCAACCTGAGCATATCTACACTGATGAAGAGGATGAGTTGAGTGATAAAACGAGGGAAAAAATGAATGAGAAAATGAGGGATCCCGAGTGCATAGCCAGACGAATAATAATCAAACCCCATGATTATTATGAAGAAAATCGTTTGACTGTGTTTGCTCCTCAAAAGAAGTTAACACCTGAGCAGATATTTTGGAAACAAGATAATGAAAAACTTAAGGTAGAAAAACTTAAGGCCAACACCCCCCTCATTAGAAAAGTTGCGTCCATAACGGTGTATCCTCCCAATACACCTAGGAATTTGGTGCCTTTGTCTCTTCCCACTGAATGCAAAACCTTTATTAGCTTATATGTGCTTTGGCAACTGTTTGCTGATTTCGATAAAACATGTAAGAAGAGAATCACACCCACTGGCATTACTGAGGGGGAAAGGTGTTTTGAACATGCAAAAAGGTGTTACTTAACTGAGGTCATGCCATTCTTTAAACTACTTAAAGAACACTTTGAAGGGTTGCAAACTGCCCTTAAAGCCGAAATAAATGAAATGAAAGTAGTGTTTAAAGATATGGAAAATGAGGTGAATGAACATGCAATAGAACTTAAAAGTCGAGAGATTGAAAGAAAAAACATACTCATTACTAACGACAACTTGATTGCTAAATGTATTGCACAAGATGTATTTTACACTGTCACTGATTCTGCATTGTCTGCTTGTCAATTTAATGAGTATGCTATTGCGTTAAATGTCACCCAGAATCGTGTTGTTGAGCTTGAGGGGGAGAATTTGAAATTGCTTGAAAAAATTCAAAATGATGACCATGATAACATGGTTAAACGTTTTTCGAAACTAGAAGTTGATTATCTGAACTTGCAACTTAAACATCAACACTTAGAAGAAAAATGCAAAATATCAAATGTCAAGACATCCACGGATGCTCCTGAGTTTGATACATATTTTGAATTAAGCAAACGTGATGAAACAATTCAAGCTCACACGAACACGATTCGACTGCTGAGGGCCCAAATTGCCCAACTGAAATCCAACAAGTATGAAGTGTATGGCACCAATAAACCTTCGTCTTCAGATTCTCAGAATTTTCAATATCAAAACACCATAAATAAGTTACATTATGAAAATGAGTGTTATCGAGAAGAAAATTCAAAGGTCAAACAACATTTCAAAGAGTTATATGATTCTATAAAAGTTACAAGAAACTATCACACTGATCAAATAACCTCTTTGACAAATGAAATTGAGAATCTTAAGGCTCGGGTGAAAGGTAAAATGCCATGCACCACTTGTAATTGTGATGCACCAAAGGCTACTGATAGTAAGAAGTATGATGTTGATGTTGGGCGTATTCCATTTAAGCTTAGAAATAACAGCCTTGCCCATCAAACATATCTCGATCATCTTAGAGAAGGCCTTGACACACTTCGTGAGGTAGTTGAAGAGGATAGGAATGATAAGCCACTTGATCAAGCAGTTGTCTATGCATGCAAACTCACAAAAAGGATTCAGGAAAACTTAGAATATGCCATAGGCTCAATTCCTAAGTTTAGAGGCCATAGAGATAGATTTGTTGCATCATCATCCAATGTTGTAAACAAGCATGTAGCCTTTGATCTACCACCAAAAAAATCAGAATCCAACACATCATTATCAAGAAGGCATGTGACAGAAAAACAAACTAATGTTACCTTCGATACTTCTACAGGAGTAAAAAGTGACACCCAAGCTAGCGGGTCAAGGTCTAGAGGAAATGAAAGAAAGGATATGACTGCGCCAGCTAAGAATGATCACTTGAAGAATGTAGAAGTCCAACCTAGGAACAATAAGTTTGCAATAAGTAGGATGAATCGTGTTGATTCTAGTATCAAAAGTACTGTAATTAATTCGAATTCTAATGCTATCTGTAAAACATGCGACAATTGTTTAATTTATGCTAATCATGATGAATGTGTTGTGTCTTTCCTGATGTCTTCTGCATCATCCCATGTTATGAATGGTAGGATAACTAAAGCATGCAAAAAGGTTTGGAAAGCAACAGGAAAAACATTTGCTAGCATAGGCTATCAATGGAGACCCACTGGAAGGAAATTCAATTTAGGAAAACAGTGCACGTTACCTAAAATGAATAAGCATAAAACTGTGAATGTTAAGGAATGGAGACCCACTAGAAGGAAGTTCAATTTGGGAAAACATAGATCATTGTCTAAAATGAATGTGCATGAAATTGTGATGAATAAGGAATGGAGACCAACTGGTAGAATCCTATCTTTAGAATCACAATGCCTTCCATCTAGGTCTTGTCCTACCTCTAGTTCTGTCTCCTCAGTAAAGGCAGTAGCATCTGTGAAATCTTTGGCTTCTGAATATGTATGTGCTGACCAAATGGAACCCAATTGCACTTGGGGATCCACATTTTTTAGTTATCCATTGTTGTCTGGTTTCAAATGCAGGTCGTACAAATCGTCCTATGGTATTTGGACTCAGGCTGCTCAAAACATATGACTGGGGATCGCTCACGGCTCAAGAACTTCGTGAAAAAGTTTATCGGGACAGTTAGATTTGGGAACGACCACTTTGGTGCTATTATGGGTTATGGAGATTATGTGTTTGGTAACAGTGTAATCTCAAGGGTATATTATGTGGAAGGACTAGGACACAATTTGTTTTCTGTGGGTCAATTTTGTGATTCAGATCTGGAAGTGGCTTTCAGAAAGCATACATGTTTCGTCAGAGAATTGGATGGTTTAGATCTCCTCAAGGGCAGTCGGGGCACTAATCTATACACCATATCAATTGAAGAAATGTTGAAGTCATCTCCCATATGCTTGCTTTCTAAAGCCTCTAAAACAAAATCATGGCTGTGGCATCGTCGTTTGAACCACGTGAACTTCGGTACCATTAATAATCTTTCCCGTAAAGATCTTGTTAGAGGGATGCCCAGACTGAAGTATGAGAAAGATCATCTCTGCTCTGCATGTCAACTGGGTAAAAGCAAGAAACAAACCCACAAGCCTAAAACCATCAACACCAACTTGGAAGTTCTTCATACCCTCCACATGGACTTGTGCGGTCCAATGAGAATACAAACCATAAATGGAAAGAAGTATGTTCTGGTGATAGTAGATGACTATTCTCGGTTCACATGGGTAAAGTTTTTGAGAACCAAGGATGAAACTCCAGAGGTTATCATTAAACTGATAAAACAGCTGCAAGTAAGGCTCGATAAAACTGTCAGAATCATCCGCACAGATAATGGTACTGAGTTTGTTAACCAACAACTCCGTAATTTCTATGAAAGTATTGGCATCACGCATCAGAAAAGTATCCCTCGCACCCCTCAACAGAACAGGGTGGTTGAACGAAGGAACCGTACTCTGGTGGAGGCTGCAAGAACTATGCTTATATTTTCAAAGTCTCCGATGTTTCTTTGGGCAGAAGCTATTGCAACAGCATGTTACACTCAAAACCGATCCCTAATTCATCCGATTCATGAGAAGACTCCCTTCGAGTTAATTCATAACAAGAAACTAGATCTTTCCTTTCTGCGTGTGTTTGGTGCACTCTGCTATCCAACTAACGATAGTCAAGACTTGGGAAAGTTAAGAGCTAAAGCAGATATAGGTATTTTCGTTGGATATGCACCTGACAGTAAAGGGTATCGAATCTACAATAAAAGAACCCGTAAAATCATGGAAACCATTCATGTTACGTTCGATGAGCTGAGTGAGCTACCTGTTTCAGGACAAATCAGTTCTGGACCCGATCTTCACCTTTTGTCTCCTGGACCCATTAGTTCAGGACTTGTACAGAATTCCACGCCTGCAGATTCTTATGTGCCACCTACATGTGAGGAGTTGAAAAAGTTATTCGATCCTATGTTTGATGAATACTTTGAGCCAACGAATGGAACCATCCCGAGTGAACCAGCAATAATTCCTATGAATGAGGTTCAAGCCCCACAAGGTTCAGAAGGTCCTGCAGCTTCAGTATCAGTCAGTCACAATGCTCCTGCTGCCAGTCAATCGCCTTCATCATCAAACACTCAAACTACTCCAGTAATGCAAGAATCTTCAGATAATAATTCTTTGGAAGTTAATCCTTTTGCTCTTGTTGAAGAGGTTCCTTTTGAAAACATATTTGCTCCTGAACATTCATCAGACACATCCTTACCTGAGGAACACAGCACTGCTACGTCCGTTCATAACCATCAACCTCACGACCATCTCAGGAAATGGACCAGTGATCATCCAATCGACAACATCATAGGCAATCCTTCACGTCCAGTATCCACACGTAATCAACTAGCCACTGATGCACTATGGTGCTTCTTCAACTCCGTACTGTCTAAAGTCGAACCAAAAGATGCCAAAGAAGCAATGACTAAAGATTGCTGGTTCCAGGCTATGCAGGATGAAATCCATGAATTTGATCGACTTGAAGTATGGGAATTAGTGCCTCCTCCGGAGCGTGCAATGATCATTGCTTTAAAATGGATCTTCAAAGTAAAGCTTGACGAGTATGGTGATGTCTTAAAGAACAAGGCACGGCTAGTTGCTAAAGGGTTTAGACAAGAAGAGGGCATTGATTTTGAAGAATCGTTTGCTCCGGTTGCTAGAATTGAAGCTATAAGAATCTTCCTGGCAAATGCTGCTAGTTGTAATATGATAGTCTACCAGATGGATGTCAAAACAGCATTCTTGAATGGGGACTTAAAGGAAGAAGTTTATGTGAGTCAACCTGAAGGATTTGTGGATGCTGAACACCCTACTCATGTTTACCGCTTGAAGAAGGCTCTTTATGGGCTAAAACAGGCGCCAAGGGCATGGTACGATACATTGTCCAAGTTCCTTCTAGCAAACGGATTCTCCAAGGGTGTTGTTGATCCCACACTATTCACCAGGAAGTCAAGAAACCATCTACTGCTAGTTCAGATATATGTAGATGATATCATCTTTGCTTCAACAGATCCTAGTGAATGTGATAGTTTCTCAAAGGAGATGAATTCCAAATTCCAAATGTCCATGATGGGGCAAATGTCATTCTTCTTAGGACTACAAGTATCTCAAAGTCCCGGAGGCATATTCATCAATCAATCCAAATACGCCAACGAGATCTTGAAAAAGTTTGGATTCTATTCAAGTGAACCTGTTGACACTCCCATGGTTGATAGAACGAAACTGGATGAAGATCCTTCAGGGATTCCAGTAGATATAACACAGTATCGAAGCATGATTGGATCTTTGATGTACATCACGGCTAGCAGACCAGATCTTCTGTTTGCTGTGTGTATGTGTGCTCGGTATCAATCCAGACCAACCAAGAAGCATGTTGAAGCAGTGAAAAGGATATTTCGATATCTTTAAGGCACGGTTCATATGGGTCTCTGGTATCCTAAGGACACGGCAATGGAGTTAACGGCTTACGCGGATGCTGATCATGCGGGATGTCAAGACACTCGTCGAAGTACTTCAGGAGGAGCTCAGTTTTTAGGGGAAAAGTTGGTTAGTTGGTCTTCTAAGAAGCAGATGAGTACTTCCATATCATCTACTGAAGCTGAGTACATTGCTATGTCTGCTTGCTGTGCTCAAATTCTGTGGATGCGGTCACAGCTTTCGGACTATGGATTCTCATACCACAAAATTCCCCTATATTGTGACAACAAAAGCGCCATTGCCCTTTGTTGTAACAATGTTCAGCACTCCAGGTCTAAACACATCGACATCAGGCATCACTTCATCAGGGAACAAGTGGAAAAAGGAATTGTGGAACTTTACTTCGTGAGGACAGAGTTTCAGTTAGCTGACATCTTCACCAAGGCCCTCCCAAGAGAAAGGTTTCAGTTTATTCTCCCACGCCTTGGCATGAAAAGCATGACTCCTGAAACCCTCAAGTGTCTTCAGGAAGAAAAGGAGGAGTAAAGGATTGTCTTCTTATATCCTTGTACATAGTTGTATATACCTTAAATCAAAAAGAAAAATACAAAAATATAAAATCTATAAACATAAAAATCGAAAAAATCAGAAAATACCAAAAATAGTCCTACCTAGGCATGTCTTCTGTTTATCGATAACATTTACGGATCTAGAAATGTCATTCAACAATGGCACGGATTTTTAAATGAAGCTCGAGCAGAAGTTATACTAATCGGTTAAAACATGTCTTAATGGCTTGCAGTTACTTCATACTGCAACCCGTGCTGTACAATGGGGAAAGCATGTCGCCAAAAAGACAGTTGTTCCTCCAACCGGGTGATGTTCACCTGGGCATGGATTACTTTATATCCATGTTTCCCCGACTTGATGTACGTTTCAGTGCATCACTTCGTATATAAGAAGAGAAGTCTTCTTTTCATCAAGATTCTCTATCTTGTTTGATCCTTCAAGAGAGTCTTGATGTTACACAAGGTGGCAAATTGAACTAAATTTTCACAAATGTCAGTCGCTCAATTGAATGACTACAGCTCTTTTAATGGAAAACGGGTCATTAATTGAGGGGGAGCATATGTGTTCAAATTTCCGACACCTTGCCATATTTGTGCAAACATCAGCAGTGACACTCTTTCGTTGTTTCAAGGGGAGCATAGTATGCTCCAAAATCAGAATACAGTTAAACCTGACCACATTTTCTCCCAAATTTTTCTAAATGTATTTAAATCAATTGAGATCACAAATCTCAAATGGTTTGAAATTTTTGATCGGGGAGAGAATGTGATTTAAATAGGAAATTCTGATAAAATGTGATGATTTGGAAGTTAATGTATGCTCTCCCGTATGTGCTAAACCATTTTGTATATCAAGGCACATATTGAGGGGGAGCAAAATGGTTTGGTCATAAACGCAAGCTCTTCCATATGTGCTAAAATCTTTCTTATATCAATGCACATATTGAGGGGGAGCAAATGGTTTTAACAAAACAAAGGATTTGGCATCTCATGTGGCAGTGACTCAGAATTAACCAATGAATTGACGAAACTTGAACTGTCATCAATCGAAAGGATTCGTCTTGGCCGGGTAATAATTTCAAGCTGGTCTAACCAGTGATGTAAGCGTGTCTCGAAAAAGATGAATCTGAGTAGAGTGTACCATGTCGAGAAACTTTCTGTGGACTTGACCAGGCCGGGTAATAATTTCAAGCTAGTCTAACTAGTGATGTAAGCGTGTCTCGAATCGGTCTTGTTCACTGAAAGTGGATCAATTCAAAAAGTGCGAGCTCTACCTAACATGTGCAAATTTATAAAACAATTAACCGAGCACATGTTGAGGGGGAGCAATTTGAAAAATATAAAACTCTCAAGTGTTTGCAAAAATGTGTTTCAGAATCATGAACACTTGAAGAGATTTTTCAAAGATTTGGTTTGGCAATCGTGGAAGTACACCAAAGACCGACCATTTTAATTAATGCATGGAGTTATAAGGATGGTTAGGTTAGGCTCAAGTTCCCACGATCCCGCCAGAGCCGGAGGGATCTACCCAGGGACAATCCACTAGTTAGTGTAGAAGTCCTTAGGTATGATTAAAAAGGAGAAGTGAATGAGGGAAAAGTGCCGACTGAGATGGAGCTAGTACTGGAACAAACCCAACAAGGTTCTAGTAAGGAAGTCTCGGTAAGCACTGAAGGGGTTGAATAATGAAAAAGAATTGTAAAGATAAAGGGTGAAAAGAAATAGCCCTCCTTACAACTTAGGCAGAAACCGGGTCAATACATATGCTGTCAGAATCACTTAGTTGGTTGCTGGCATTGAAGACAAAGTATCATGGACCCAGTGATACGCTGCACAACCCTTCCTAGCCACTCAAGGTCCCTCAAAGGACTCTTGTTTCACTTGTCACGGAGATCAATACATTTCTATCATCTCTCTCACTCCGAGTTAGATGATATTGAAAAGGTGGCAGTCCTCTCCAGCCTCCGATCACCAAATCATAACGCACAATTGAGTCTAGAGCCACGAGATGCATAATAAGATCTCATAGGGACACAAATTATTTCTACACTGGGTGTTCAACATTAAGGACACCAGTTGTAATCTTAAGAGTCCTACGCAGATCTTAGCAATCTGCCAGAACATTTATGAGGGAATTTACCAATGTAATTCTCAATGATTGAATGGAAATTCCTGCCAGGGTCAACATCAAGCAGCCCTGAAAGCAGGTCACTTCGGTAATTCTTTATGGATTACGCTTAGTGGTCGCGGCGGTTTCGAACGATCTACAGTCGTGGAGTGATCTCCAGCGACTCACCTAATCGTTGATTTACTACGGTAAAATCTTAAAAAGCCCTCTGTGGGTTTTCGATTAGGAACGGTCTTGGTAAGGATTAGAGATAGTTTTCACAATATGCTGTTGACTATCTCGAAGTCCAAACTTGTAAGTACCGGTCGAATTATTGCTAACTGTCGTATGCAGGAACTTCTGGCGATTGTAGCTGTGGAATGCTGTAGCTGGTTGCTGTTGTAGCTGGTTGCAGAAAAGATGCCAATCCATCACCACATGTTCACACCACATCATCATCAAAGCAGTCATGATCACCCTAAAAGACCTTCAACACAGCTTCTGCTAACTCTGATGCTGAAGATCATGACCCCATATCGTGTGAGCATGTTGGCTCTAAGTACATTTCATCACATGGAGTATTACTACAGAAAGATGACTTGGAGACTCAAGTGGGATGATAATTTCAAAGATTACTCAAAGTTCATCCTAGACAAAAGAGAAGTCATCTTCAAAATCACTGATGTTTGCACAACAATCTATGACATAGAAGATTCAATGATTAAGAGCTATGATGTCAAGATCCAAGGAAGAAGTACTGAAATTCAAAACACTACTTCTGGGGTGACCTCCCTTAGGGGGAGATTGTTAGGAATATGAATATTCAGCAGAAGACTCGGTCACCCCGAGTACTTATTAGATCATCATAGCTCGTAGGATTATCAGTAATATTATCAGTAGTTTAGTTATTAATTAGTATTGTGGAGTGAGTCGGGTCTTTACCCTCTGTCAGCTCGCTCCACAGTCCACTAGGGACATATTATGTAGTAGTATAAATACTCCCTTTCCACTCATGAGAAGGGTTGGACCTCATTCTCATATTAATCTAATACACATTACTTTCTCTCTCTAAGGTTCCAATCTCTCCTACTTCTCTCTAGACTTTCTTATCTATTCGATCCAAACTAAGCCTCTCATAAGTGTTTCTTGTATTGT
The DNA here is from genome assembly GCA_021014915.2 of Artemisia tridentata subsp. tridentata. NCBI lineage: Eukaryota > Viridiplantae > Streptophyta > Magnoliopsida > Asterales > Asteraceae > Artemisia > Artemisia tridentata. Next base: position 308,740,167 of record CP139501.1, on the reverse strand, counting down.
GAATACCCTACAGAGACTGCAAGTTACCGTATAGGAGGTTAGCCAGTTTTCTTAAGCCTAACATCGATATCACCCAATCAAAACAAGAAACAATAGGAAGCAAGAATTATAAACTAAACCAACTAAATCTATTGAAGTTGTCACGCCTTAATTGATGGAGATAGACACACACATCAACAAGAAATCAATAAGATCTAATTAGTTATACACAAGTTTCACACAATCATAGGTAAACACTAGGTGATTTAGCAAAACATAATCAATGAAGAACAAGCAACAATAATAATAGAAGACATAATTAAGATAGAATCAACACACCAATACAAGATGTTTATGGAGTGATTAAGACCTTCTAAGTTGCTGGAAAAACACCTACCCTAACCCTAGAATCGGACTTAGGGTTGGGGGCTTACAAATAATGAAGTTGTGAGGTTATATTTATAGGCATTTTTCTGTCGGCCCGATCTGACGGCGTCAGACTTAACACGTGACGCCGTCACGACCAATTTTTCACCAAATTTTAGATCTCTTCGTCCCGAATCCGTGGCCTTTTGAATCACCCAAATCCGAGTTCGTATGAAGATTTTATGACCAAAATAGTAACAGCTACTCCGCGCGCGAGTTGTAATTGTCTTGATCAACATGTGACGGTTTCACTAAGGTTTCTTCTTGTGCAAGCCTTCTTTCTGACGTCGTCACTCTATATCTTCTGACGTCGTCAGGTTGAATCCTGACGCCGTCACCTCGCCGCTGTTAGGGTTTCTTGATGGCCTTCTTGACGCCGTCCCCCTTTAATCTTCCAAAATCCTCTCTGGCTTATCAAGGGTTGACGGCGTCACACTGGGGATTGACGCCGTCACAGGTACTTTTCCAGCCGATTTTGAGACTTTGTCGTTTTCTTTACTTTTATGCTCCAAAAACGTCCAAAATGCTTCCTTTTCCAGATTTCTTCTCCAAAGTACCTAAAATGACAAAAGGAACGATTTAGGGCAATATTTGATCAAATAAATACGATTTAGGGCTTAAATGACCCCCTAAAATCGGTACACTTTTCGCTTCATCACTATCATACCTCTATACTTAGTGCTATCCATGGACTCACCTTCTTCATCTTTCGTGAGTTTCGTTTCCGTGGACATGGGAGTTTTCATGGACTTAGACTCTTCTAAACTAAATTTCTTAAGCATCTCCTTACTATACTTAGATTGATTAAAGAAGATACCATCTTTCATTTGTTTTATTTGTAGACCAAGGAAGAAATTTAATTCGCCCATCATGCTTATCTCAAACTCGTCACGCATGATCTTAGAGAAATCATCGCACAGTTCTGGACAAGTTGAGCCAAATATGATGCAGTCGACATATATTTGAACAATGATGAGATGTGAATTACGTTTCTTCGTGAAAAGTGTGTTGTCAACCACTCCCATGGTATATTCATCTTCAATCAAGAATGCTTTTAGTCTATGTTAGGAATATAAATATTCATCTGAAGCCTCGGTCACCCCGAGTACTCATTAGCACTTAATAGCTCGCAGGATTATTAGTAATATTAATAGTAGATTAGTTAATATAGAACTTGTGGAGTGGGTCGGGTCTTTACCCTCTGTCAGCTCACTCCACAGCCCACTCGGGGCATAATATGTAATAGTATATATACCCCTCTCCACCTAGGGAGAGGGTTGGACCTTTCATTCAAGCTAATACATTCTACTTCACTTTCTCTCTCTAAGGTTCCAAACTCTCCACTTCTCTCTCTAAAACTCTTCTATTCGATCCATCTCTACTCACATACTTGTGTTATTAGTTAGTGAACATCTTACAATTGGTATCAAGAGCCATGGTTAGGTTCATATGAGTTCATGTTCACGGATTGTATTGAATGTGTTTAGGGTTTTTGGTTCGAATTGTTTTCTTGGGATTTTTGGGAAAATCACTTGTACGATTCTTGTTTGTGGTTAAATCTATGAAAACCGTGTACTTTCTTGTTCAAGATCGTTACATAAGCGTTGTTTTGTTGCTGGGTTGGTTGTTTCTATCGATTTGTGGAGTATTTGGTTAAATCGTTTGGTGTTTGCACAAGAGTTCTTGGCTGCGATTTGAGTTGCGCCCAGAAGTTCTTCGCTGCGATTTGATCAGTCGGGAAATTGGTAGTTGCGATTTGGTATATCTTGGAGTTTGCGATTTGACTTATTACTCAAAAGGGAAAAAGAAGTCAAATCGCTAGAAAGCGACAGTTTTGGCTTATTGTGGGTTGCGACTTGATGAGATAGTGACAGTTTGTCCGGTTGTGAGTTGTGATTTGACTCTAGCGATTTGAGCTGTTTCGGTTGCGATTTGACAGTTGCGACTTGGGTCTTCTGGTTGCTATTTGCTTACTGCGATTTGAGCTCACTCTGTTGCGATTTAACGCTGTGACTTGTGACTTGAGTCGTTGCGATTTGATCTTTGCGATTTGACTTACGATTGACAAATTATGATTTGATTATTTGTGATTTGACAAGTTGCGATTTGACTTATTGTGATTTGACTGATTGCGATTTGACCAGTTGCGAGTTGACTCTTGCGATTTGACATATTGCGATTTGGTTGATTGCGATTTGACCCATTGCGATTTGACAATTTGCAACTTGACTTGTTACGATTTGATCAAATTAAGATTTGTCTAGTGTAACTTGAATTTTGAAAATCAATTGTGCAATTTACTCTTGGATCACGGTCTCATCCTGATTTTGTAAAGCTCCGCGAAAGTAACGATTTCTCGGTCTAAATCAGAGATTTGAAAAATCCCGTGCACGTTCTTCACAATCACCACTTATTCAGAGTCCTTCATATCTGAGGTGCTTAAATTGTACGATGTTAATGATAAACATGTGGACTCCAATTCTGCACTACAAACAAACGTGTGTGATTCTGATAATGCTGGTGTAGAAATGTCATGGTCGAACTCCCACATGAAGCAGTGTCATCAGTCACTTATGGTGCTTAATGCAAAGGAAAGTCGCATTGAATGTTTTCGTCTACTTCATTCACATCTCAAGGTTCTGTTTGAAAAGCCTGAACACGTGATGGGTTACACACGGGCTTTCACGACACTCTTTGGTAAGGATGTTCATGATTTCACAGTCAAAATGACTCTATATTTAGATCAACTTGAACAACAGCTTGACAAAGAAGAATTCTCTGAAGCAAGATCCAGAGCAGCTTTCAGTGTGATCAACCACCAGCTCCAAGTGTTTATTGATTCGCAATACACAGAGGATTATGATTATGACAGTGAAATGACGAAAAAGTGTTTTGCCAACTACACTGGAACTGAAGTTAACGTGTTCAGAATCAAATTACTCCAACTCTTGAGTCATGTTAAAGGGTTCATCATTGAAAAGGCACAACATATGGGAAACGAGACAGAGTCAGATAAGCATGATTTGGATGCAGATCCCAGTCCATTAAATCACCAAGTACCATCTGTCGAGGTACTTTTGGATAATCAACATAATGGTCTTTCTAATGAACCAATACATACTGATCAAATTATACCAACTTATGACACATATCTGTTGGAAAAGACTGATAGCAATATCACCTCTGATTCAACAAATATGAATCACAAGGGGGGAGAAATTGGTCAGGATGCTGAACATGATAATACATCAAGTTCCTTGCTTACAGCTGAGTTTTCCAAATCAAATGATTTGATTGAAAAGGGTGTCTATCTTGAACTTTCAAAAAGATTTTTACAGCTTGAAAAACATTGTATTTCTCTTGAAATTGCAATGCAACAAAAGGAAGAAAGTTTTCAAACAAGGCTACCATGTGAAAATCCAGAACTCCCTGAATTCTGCGAATTCTTTATTATAAATGATTTGAAAGCTCAGCTAGAAGCAAAGAACTTGACGATCAAAAACCTGAAAAACAGTTTGGCTAAAATGCGCGACATTTGCAACAAGGTTAAGACTAAACATGACACTAAAATAGCTGAATTACTTGCTGAAAATGAGACTTTGAAAATGCAATGTAATGATCTGTGTGATTCAATCAAAGAAACGAAATCTAAGCTTATAGAACATACAACCTCTTTGATTGCCAAGAATGATGAATTCAAAGCTCAAATTCAAGTGAATGGGTTCACAATCACTGCTCTTAAGAACGAGTTGAGGAAATTAAAGGGAAGTAGTGTGAATACTAAGGTTGCTAAACCATCAATCTTGGGAACACCTGTTTCACAACCTCTTAGAAGCCACACAGTTGTTAGACAACCTAATGCGTTTAGATCTGAACGACCAAAACCTTCTAACCCGAGGTGTGCAACCCAAGTTGATGTGATACAAGTTTTGTCAAAACCAGTCACTTCACAATCTAGACCAAATGTTCAGACAATTAGTGGTCGTTCTAAGGCTCAATCTTATAAAGTTAAGACTAAGGATGAAAATGCTCATACTAAGCTTCGATCCCCTAAGGCTAGAACCTACTACAGGCCGGTAGGATCAATGAGTTATGCTCAGAAATCTAGTGAGCATATTGCTGTAGGACTAAATTCTACCTCTAAATCTTGCCTTAAGTGGTTACCAACGGGTAGAATCTTTAAGATGATTGGTCTTAGGTGGATACCTATTAGTACAGATGGCATGTCAAAACGTGACTGTGAAAATGCAAATAATTTGGATACCTATGTCACTAACCCATATAAAAGCATGCAAAATCGTCATGTTAGTGCAGGGAATTCTTATTTAAGTGCAGGTACATCCACCGTTTCCTTCAAGGAAAAACTCAGAGTGTGGCGGCCAAAAAGACTGAAATCTCCTAACTTGGGGGTTCAGGAAACTCAACAGTGATGTAAAGGCACAATGATTTCTGAACAAATCAGTTCAGGACTCGTGCTGCAACAGTCTATCTTGGGAAGAGTGTCAGTGGGGCTTCTTCATGTATCCTGTGTATATATTCTATATTCACAATATTGTATAGGTATATAATGTTTATATACAGATAGATTAAAAAAAAATTGAATAATTTGTTGGTCTAGGCATGTCTTCTGGTTATCGATAACATTTACGGCCCTAGAAATGTCATTCAATAATGACACGGGACTTTAAATGAAGCTCGAACAGAAGTTAAAATTGAATAATTAAAACATGTCTCAATGGCTTGCTATTACTTTAGATAGCAACCCGAGTTTTAAAATGGGGAAAGCACGTCGCCAAAAAGACGGCTGTTCCTCCCACTGGGTGATGTTCACCCGGGCATGGATTACTTCATATCCGTGCATTCCCGATTTGATGTACGATTCAGTGCATCATTTCTTGCAAACGATATGCTTCTGTTTGAATTACTCTCAAGATAAATTATTTCTCAATCAACGACTTCATTTCTTTTGTAGAAATCGGGTCATTGATTGAGGGGGAGAGAAATTTATGGCAATTCTCAGGGCATCCATGAGGTTTATTTAAGATCAATACAAGGAGTAATGTTGTGTTTCAATCAATTTTTTTGAGATTGCCTTGTATATACTATTATAGGGTCTGTCTTGTAATTACTTGCAAAGTGTTTTTTCTAAGGGGTATATCAACTTGAGGACTAGTTATGCATTATTGTAAGATAAATCTCATATTAGGAAAGACAGGGACCAAATCTGTCATGTTATGAAAGAAGTACTCTAGATACATATAAAGCGATCTTGCGATTTGTCCCTCTCTCAACCCATTCACAGTCAAACCTTAGACCTGTTCATCTTCTTTCCCATTTGTGACTTACCGGATCCCTTGTTGAATCCGTAGAATCTATCCTAGGTATATAGTGAGTTGTGTTTAAATCAGTACGATAGCTTAATTTACATAACTCAACTCTAATCCATCTCCACTATTTCCTAGGTTGTTCGATCGACTCATCATCCGTTTCTTGGTTACTGCGTATTATTGTAAATTGCTTGGTGGGAAATGTTGTTTATCATGTGTAGATGTTAGGCTTAATCGCTAATTTGTCACTCATATCTTCTCTGTGTATAACTTTGATTTTCGTATGAATATTGACTCGATAAAAGTCAAATCATGCGCAATGTTTGTATATTCAGTAGGTTAAGATTATGACTTAATGTTTGCATATTGTGTTGTTTGGTTTTGCTGATTATGCACTTGCATGTATCCCTGTTGAAAGTGACTTAATTTTGATCTTCGATTCGAAGTGGCGATTTGAATCTAGGCTTATTGAATGCTCCTATCATATTAATGTTAGTTTGATAGAGGATTTGAAGATTCTAGGTTGTGAGTTGAGGAGTCTCTTGTGCTTTGATTGTGTTTATGGGGTGATGTTCTTGATTGCGATTTGCCGAATCAATGTTCTTGATTGCGATTTGCCGAATCAATGTTCTTGGTTGCGATTTGAGAGGTTGTTAGTTGATTCTTGATTGCAATTTGATATTATTTTATTTGTGACTTGTGTGTAAAAAGTGATTTGGCTGATGTGATGTGACGTGTGTTTAAAGAGAAGTCAAATCAATTAACAGTGAATGTTTTTGTCTTTTTGTGACTTGCGATTTGTCACTTGCGATTTGAATAAAATAATGCTTTGTACTTATCTTATCGCTACATCTGTGTTGAATATTTGTGAATATTTTATTGTATGCGATTTGATTATTATACTAGGGTCAAATCGCAAAGTGTGCTATGTGGCTTGGAAACAATTTTATATTCATATCATGGGACCACCAGGGTTGCGATTTGCTCGTATCTAGTTGTGATTTGAATATTTAATTATTACGATTTGACCTCGTAACTGACTGTTGCGATTTGAGTCATATTGCGATTTGATCATCTGAATGCTTGCGATTAGAGTGTTGCAATATGTGTTGCGATTTGATTCTTATGCTTGTTTATTGCGACTTGTGTTCTTTGCGATTTGATCCTTAGATTAATTGCTACGTGACTGTTGCAATTTGGTTTAGTGTGGTTAAGTCTCATTCAAGTCCTTTATCTTGTCTAATGTCACTGCTTGCATGCTATACACTATGAGCATTCGATTGTCAAATCATTATGTGACTGTCTGTGATACCTTGGGTGCATCATGCTTCTAAACTGTGTTCTAACCTCGAGCATTAGCTCTTATCTAACACTGCATCTGTATGTTTGCTACCCTGTGAATGTATGTGTGCAGATTTAATGGCTAATACTTCTGGCAATACTCCTGCTGAACAAGCTCCCGCAGTCTTACCTCCTGTACGTTCAGATGATCAAATCTTACCGCATGACAGATGGGTTCCAATTGGAAGAAGCAACTGCTATTTAGATATGGAGAAATCACAACCCAACCCTATCTACAAAATCGCAGTAGACATACTGAAGGAAACTTCAATCTTCAGTGCATTCACAGCTTGCTCTGCCATTCCCGCCATATACATTCAGCAGTTTTGGAACACGGTGAGTGTGAACAGAGACACTGGTTGCTACAGTTTTCAGCTGGATGAACAATGGTTTGAGCTTACCAAAGACACCCTTAGAGAAGCCCTGCATATCTCTCCGATCGTTACAAACAAACCATTTTCTCCACCACCACTCCCCGAGGACCTCATCAACTTCGTCAATGATCTGGGTTACCCCACAACAGTCAACACGCTATCTTCCGTAATCACTAATGACATGTATCAACCTTGGAGGGCTATTATCACGATCATTAACACGTGTCTTACTGGAAAAACTTCAGGGTACGAAAGACCAAGAGCTCCTGTACTACAAATTCTATGGGGAATCGTTAAAAGAGCCAACATTGACTTTGCCGAAAGGATCTGGGAGGAATTCACTCACTCCATTCATACCTTCCTTGAGGACAAAATGAAACTGGAGTTACGTCTAGCTAGCAAGAAATCGGTCAAGAAGCTGTTGATTCCAAGCATCAGATTTACAAAGATAATAATTCATCATCTTCATTCCCTTCACAAGTTCCATTCAAAATCTGGTTCACCTCTCCACCTGCCATCTGAAGAACATGTTCTGGGAAACCTTAAGTTCTCTGCCAAAGGAACCAAACAAGAAATCTTTGGAATGAATATACCTGAATCCCTTATCTCAGATAACATTCGACATGGGTCGTATTATCAGGACTATCTGAATAGAGTGGCCATGTATCAAAAGTCTCTTACGGATAGGCTAGGTGGTGATATTGGATCCCCTGCATCAAAAACTCAGAAAGTAATCAAGCCAAGTCAACCTAAATCAAAGAAAAGAAAGGATGCATCCCCTGTAGTCAATGCTCCTAAGGAAGCTAAGAAACTCAAAAGGAGTACTGCAGGCAAGAAACAGGGATCCAAGAAACTTCAACTGAAAAGTCAAGTTGTTAATGAAGAAGTTCTTGTATCTGAACCAACTCTGAGAGATGAGGATGATGGTGATCTCCAACAGGCTCTGGAACTTAGTGCTAAGGAATATGCAGAGACAACGGGTCGGTCTTCCAAAGGAGTAATCCTCAAAGAACCTGACACTGGAGGACCTCAACCTATGCCAGTAGTAGAAGGCAAGGGAAAAGGTATTGCTTCAGCAGAGCAAGCAGCTCAAACTCTTCTGGATATTTCATCTCCTGCATCCAAGGCAACCACTACGCAGTTCATCCTTAAGAAACGTGAAGCTGAATCATCCAAAGGTGTTGAATCTCCTGTAAGTGCTAAAGAGAAATCCCCAAGTTTAGAAGTCGATCTAAACTCCAGTGATACGGAATCCGACGAACATTCAACAATGGAGAAGAATGCAGAGATAAAAGTTCCATAAGCTCATGGAAATGATGAACCAGAGAAAGACAAAGTTGAAAAGGAAATCCAACACCCAGTAATGGAAACAGCTGAGGACCCTTCTCATGAACCCTTACATGATGAATTTGTAGCTTCTGCATACCCAAGTGTTCAAGAAAACCTGAAAATGAAGATGGATGATCACTCACATGTGGAGGAACCAGCGGGGTCAACTGGCACTTTGTCATCTCTCAAAACCCTTGATCACGACTTCACATTTGGTGATCAGTTTATTGCAGACAAGCCTGTAGATGCTGATGCTGAAAATGAAAAGTCAACAGATGAAAAGGAGGTTGAGTCGATGGTATCGGTCACAATTGAACAAGACATGTCTGCAATCCAATCTATGGCAAATCCAACCTCTACAACAACACCAATCATAGTCATTCCATCATCTGAAGCAACCACGACCACAACTGTCACCACTGAAGTTCCAATCCCACCACAGCAATCTACCATCACCAGTTTAGAATCACAACTTTCAACGGCCCTCAAACGTCTTGCGGATCTTGAACGCCTGAATCTACCACAAGTTGTTTTAAATCACGGTCGTAGGTTGTCAAAGCTGGAAGATCTTAATATAGAACATAAGGAAATTATTGCTGTTGATGAACATGCTGAAGTGGCAGTGAAATGGGCAATGGAAGCACCAATGAGAGCTCGATTCAGAGATCTTCCCACCATTGACATGAAGGAAATACTTCACGACAGAATGTTTGAGATAGGTCAGTACAAGGGACATGAAGATCATCAGAAGCTATACAATGCCTTGGAAAAGTCGATAGAACGTGACAACATTGATCATCTCATGCATGAATTGGATAATCAACGAAAACGGAAGAAGAAGAGGCAAGACAATCCCAGTCCACCACCAGGATCTCCACCACAGCCTCCTCCACCTCCTCCACCATCAGGTGCTTCTGGAGCAGCAGGGTTTTCTGGAGCATCAACCGAACAGGATCAGACTAAATCATCCACTGAAAAGGATCAGACTAATTCATCTACTGGTCCCAGCTCCTCAAAAACTGTCTCATCCTCTGGTTATGCTGCTTGGTCGACTGTCGACACCAGATTCAGACCTTCAGTTTCTTCCATCCCAGAAGAATTCATCATTCACGAAGAATCAGTTGTAGAAGATCAAGATTCTCACTCAGATGATGATGATGATACCTCGACTATCCACATTCCAAAAGTAAGCAACAACTGGTGGCAAGATTTATTCGGGGAAGAAAAGTCCACAGCTCCTGAGGTCACAGTCACAGAAGAAATGAAGCAAACATGGTGGAAAAAGTCCAAAGATGACAAACCTCCAACTCCAGAACCAGATTGGTCCGTTCCTTCATCTAATGCTCATATCCCGGATAACAGCTGGGCTGATGCCATTGTGTCAAGCTATGAACCACCTCCAGAAAACTCACTGCTTGCTCAAACGGGCGACATGGGAGCATTTATCAGCTGGTACTGCAAGCAACAAGGAATCACTAAGCTCACACCAAAGGACTTAGAGGGACCCGCATATAAGATTGTCAAAGCCTTTCATTCAGATGCAGTTCATCTTCAGTACCAAATGGAAGAATGTTATAAGCTGTTGACCAATCAAGTTGACGAGGGAATCCGAAACTATAATCTCAGCATGCCACTCCCTCTGGGTGGCCCACCTGGACAAGTCACAATACAAACGGAATTCTTTTTCAACAAAGACTTAGAGTATCTTAGATTTGGGGGCAAAGAGCACAAACAAGCCTTATCCATTACTAAAATGAAAGCTGCATTTTATCCAGACATTGGGTTAGAGCAAATTGTGCCAGATCAGATGTGGGTTGAGAATGAGTACGACTACAATATATCAGCTTTGTATGGTATATCACATTGGTGGTTCAGGAGACAGCAATTCTACATAGACAGATTCGCCGCAGAAGGTGATCGCAAAGCTGTGCGATCTCGCATTCAGATAATCAGTGTTGTTAAAGTTGATATCTTTCCAATCTATGGATATGACTACCTAAGCAAGATCGTTCTCCGCCGAGCTGACCTCAAGGAATATGTCATAGCCGAACGTGACTTCAAACACTTGCATCCAAGTAACTTTGAAGACTTGTACCTCTTACATCTTCAGGGCAAGTTACATCATCTATCCCCACGCGAAAAGAGGACCCTTGCAACTGCTGTTAATCTTTGGACCAGGGGCTTAGTCATTAGACAACGGGTAGAGGACTTTCAACTTGGGATTGAAAGTTATCAGACACAACTCAATCTCACAAAGCCCCAATGGGAAGCAAAAGACAGGGGACTCGAGCATGACTACTCGGTACTTGAATCTCCAAAGGCTGTGTTGTTCAGAGACAGGTACGGGGTTCAAATGATCATGAGGTTTAATGAGATATACAAGTTCAGTGACGGTACTCTGCAACAAATTGAAGATGCACTGGATTTCAGAATCAAAGAGTACAAGATCAGATTTGCTAAACCAGGAAGATATACCATGCATTGGACGAAGAAAGAGCTTGAAATGAACAATGAGTTCCTTCATGCCATACGCAAACGACTGAAGACCAGGAGGATCTTCCGCAATCTTAAGAGCTATGTTGGTGGCAGAATTCGAGAGGGTGACTATCGACTCCTTCAGAGAACAGAATGAAATATCTCATCTCTGTAATAATTAGCCTTCTCATTTTGCTGTTATGTAACTCTGTAATACACTTAATTTCTTTAACTGCTCAAGTAGTGTTAAATGTATGATGTAGGCCTTAGTTTTACTCCCTCTCCGTTTGAGGGGGAGTAGCAGCATGATTTTTAATCAGAATGTATATTAAAACCTGACCACATTTTCTCCCAAATTTTCTAAACATATTTAAATCAATTGGGATCACAAATCTCAAATGGTTTGAAATTTTTGATCGGGGGAGAGAATGTGACTTAAATATGAAATTCTGATATAAAATGTGATCTTTTGAAACTCAAGTGTAGGCTCTCCCATATGTGCTAAACCTTTTCGTATATCGATGCACATATTGAGGGGGAGCGAATGATTTATGATGGCAATTGTGGAAGAACACCAAAGACCGACCATTTTATTTAACGTACTGGAGTTATAAGGATGGTAAGGTTAGGTATATGTTCCCACGATCCAGCCAGAACCGGAGGGATCTTCCCAGGGACAATCCTCTAGTTAGAATAGAAGTCCTTAGGAATGATTAAAAAAAGGAGAAAAGTGAATAAGGGAAAAGTGCCGACTGAGATGGAGCTAGTACTGGAACAAACCCAACAAGGTACTAGTAATGAAGTCTCGGTAAGCACTGAAGGGGTTGAAGAATGAAAAAGAAATGTAAAGATAAAGGGTGAAAAGAAAGAAGCCCTCCTTTCACTTTAGGCAGAAACCGGGTCAATACATATGCTGTCAGAATCACTTAGTTGATTGCTGACATTGAAGACAAAGTATCATGGACCCAGTGATACGCTGCACAACCCTCCCTAGCCACTCAAGGTCCTTCAAAGGACTCTTGTTTCACTTGTCATGGAGATCAATACATTGCTATCGTCTCTCTCACTCCGAGTTTGACGATATTGAAAAGGTGGCAGTCCTCTCCAGCCTTCGACCACTAAATCAAAACGCACTATTGAGTCTAGAGCCAAGAGATCATCCATTAATCTCGTTAGGACACATTTCCAATATACTTGCTGTTTCATACACCGTGAAAAGCAAGAAAATATATATGAAGAGTCCTACATTATCCTTGTGGTATTGCCAGAACATCCGAGTGATACGTAAAGTATTCACAATGAAGATGGAAATCCTTCTAGAGCCAACATCAAACAAGCTCTTGGTGGGTGACATGTGAGATCCTTTATGGATCAAGCATTGTGACAACTGGAAAGAAACGATGGGGCGATTCAAATTTGAATCAAACTTGTTCCAGGAAATGGATTGACGGATACTTTTGGAAAACCTTTCAATGTGCTCACCAACAAAGTTTCGAGCACATTGACTGTGAAAATTTTCAAACAAAAGTATTTTTGACAGAAATGTGATTCAATTTATAAAAACCTTGTCGTGTTGCACAAAATGTTTATCCAGTGACACGCAAGTGATTTTTCTAATCAATTTCTCGTCAATCAGTGGGTATTTAATTCACTGATTCACTCTACCGTGCTGTCTGCTTTGAGACGTTCCGGTATGAGAACATGCTTAGTATGATGATTCTGACATTAATTTGTTGGAAGACTCATTACTACAAGCTGGAAATTCCTGTCAAGGAGAATCTTCTTTAAAGGGTGTGGACGTATAGCTTGGACTGGGCCAGGAATGGGCCAGGCCCGACAGACAGCGGCCCACTCTATGCCTAAACCCTAATCCATGCCCTATAAATATATGGCTGGGATCCCCTTCTTCAGAGAGATATAATAACAGAACAGAACAGGTTATTCTAAACCTAACTCTCGTAGGCTATATCGCATCGATACTAACTTGACCGTCGGAGGTGGACCCCGGGGCTATGGCCTCGGGTCCACTCCTAACGGGTTCTCTTTGTTGACAGGTCTACTCAGGGCTCGAGAAGACGACGAACGGCCCAGGGAGAGTCGTCGAATCCAGCCCGCGCCAGATTATGTATCAACAAGTTGGCGCCATCCGTGGGACCCGACAAGTTTCGTGCTCTCACATCACCAGAAAGCAACCATCGAGTTCAAAAGCCGGTATTTTGATCTTTTTAAATTGGTAATAAGATACTACCAATGTTTTCTAAAATTTAAAAAGATATCCCAATATTTTTTGTGCATGTCTTTTAAATCGGTAAGATATGTTATCTTTTAAATATTCAGAAGATTTTATGTAAATCTTTTAACTTGGTAAACACGATTTTATCTATGAACGCACTAAGTCCGCACGATCGGACCTACTTTATCTTTTAGCCGCGAATTAATTCGCGCACATAATGTTTTTACGGTGGGTGTGCCTGTTCGCGCTTGTTTGCACGTTCGAACGCAGTCACGATAAATCTACCCGCGTTAGGCCGCGCGTACGGACATCTTCGCAGATTAACCACGTACAGCGCACAGCGCGCCACGATGCTAGTCAATCGCCACGAGCGCACGGGACAAAAGCCGTGGTCATGTTATGTTCATCTGCGATCATCCACAAACGTTCGAGTCTATGCGGTCACGATACATCCATCTGCGTCTGTGCGTGCGATTGCAACTATTAGTCGCGGTCACGGCGCGTCCATCTGGGTTATTGTTTTTTTTATATAAAGAAAAAAAAACAATTAATTATTTATGTAGTTTGTAAAACCTCACGATAGGTGTAATTCGCACTGCTACTTCTCTTATGTGTTAATTTCACATGCTATGTGCTATATATTGCTTCACGCTAATCTTTTACTTCATTAGGTTTTATATGTTGCGATTCGCGGCATATACTTTTAATATTTGCATTAAGTGTTTTTCAGGATTTGAATAACTAAGTTTAATGCTCCTACATGAGTAGCACCATCAAACTTGGGGGGCTACCAGGGTATATAATACCACTGTTTCCATATGCGTCACGCAGGTATATTTGGAAGCACCTCCTTGTCGCGCACAGCGCGCACCTCCTTGTCGCGCACAGCGCGCACCTCTGCCATAGAAGCACGTCTTCTGTCGCACCATGCTGCATCGCTACTGGTACAAAAGGTACGCCCTTACCCAGGATGCGGCATACGGGATCCACCTTCACCATTGTGAGACTCTCACAATCGCAATGTCAGTGTTACCCCAACTATAGAACTACGTGTTCTTCTTACGGGGTCTTTACTGTCACACTGTGGCGGGAAACCTAGCATATGCGCATCCCTCCCCGTCATGTAAGAACGGGTGTTACTCAGGATGGAACATGGTCACCACGGACGCGCCTACAAGGTCGCGGATTCGGATATAGTCTAATGGGCTAAACAGGACTGCGCCATGGACCCAGTGCGCACTGTCGCATTTGGGCTGCGCGGTATGGTCCGTCTTATGTGCACACCTGAGTTGCACACACATGGGCCTACGAGGCCATGAACAAGAACTTAAGTCTAGCATAACATAGCCATGCACTATGTCACACTAGACTTGGGGGGCTTGTGGACGTATAGCCTGGACTGGGCCAGGCCCGGCAGACAGCGGCCCACTCTACGCCTAAACCCTAATCCATGCCCTATAAATATATGGTTGAGATCCCCTTCTTCAGAGAGATATAATAACAGAAAAGAACAGGTTATTCTAAACCTAACTCTCGTAGGCTATATCGCATCGATACTAACTTGACCGTCGGAGGTGGACCCCGGGGCTATGGCCTCGGGTCCACTCCTAACGGGTTCTCTTTGTTGATAGGTCTACTCAGGGCTCGAGAAGATGACGAACGGCCCAGGGAGAGTCGTCGAATTCAGCCCGCGCCAGATTATGTATCAACAAAGGGGATTCTACCTGATCACAGGTTGGTCCTCACAAAACCGAAGGTTAAATCCAATCACCACATCAAACGAATGACAAAGCCATATTCGTTCTCCAACTTTATTGCTAACTGTTTTATTTCAGATTTATATAAAGATGGCGATGGTGGTTCCTGATTCCAGCAGAAACGTGTCAATCCACACTCCATGCTCACACTTCCAATTCATTATCAAAAACATCATGATAGATGAAAGACCTACAACACAGCTTCTGCAACTCTGATGATAGCTAACATGATCCAGAAAAGTGTGTGCATGCGAGTTCTACGGTCACAACATTTCACATGGAGGCATTACTACAATGGATGAGCTCAGAGATTTACGGTGGCTGATAATCTCAAAGAAGGCTCTATGATCACAATCTCACATAAAGACGATGCTGCAAGATGACGTGAAGACATATGATGGATGATAACTTCAAGGATACTCAAAGATCATCCAAGATAAAAGATCAGTCATCAAAAAGTTCACTACTGAAAGGCACAAACATCTACAAAGTTGAAGAATCAAAGACTACGAGCTATGAAGACACATTCAGAGGATAGAGTGCTATAATTCCAAATTTTATTTCCGGGGTGACCTCCCTTAGGGGGAGATTGTTAGGAATATAAATATTCATCTAAAGACTCGGTCACCCCGAGTACTCATTAGCACTTAATAGCTCGTAGGATTATTAGTAATATTAATAGTAGATTAGTTAATATAGAACTTGTGGAGTGGGTCGGGTCTTTACCCTCTGTCAGCTCACTCCACAGCCCACTCGGGGCATAATATGTAATAGTATATATATACCCCTCTCCACCTAGGGAGAGGGTTGGACCTTTCATTCAAGCTAATACATTCTACTTCACTTTCTCTCTCTAAGGTTCCAAACTCTCCACTTCTCTTTCTAAAAATCTTCTATTCGATCCATCTCTACTCACATACTTGTGTTATTAGTTAGTGAACATCTTACAGTCTATCATACCAAGTTTTAGGAGCTTGTTTGAGATCGTAGAGAGCTTTCTTGAGTTTATAAACATGATTCGGTTACTCAAAATCAACGAATCCTGGAGGTTGTGCAACATATACCTCCTCATTGATATAACCATTTAGCAATGCACTTTTCACGTCCATTTTGTATAACTTAAAGTCTAAAGTGCAAACATAGGCAAGGAGTATCCTAATAGACTCTAATCTAGCTATGGGTGCATAGGTTTCATCATAATCTATTCCTTCTTGTTGGTTATAGCCTTGTGCTACTAACCTTGCCTTATTCCTAGTTACGACGCCATTTTTGTCGAGTTTATTTCTAAACACCCATTTAGTTCCTATGATGGTTTGATTCTTAGGTGGAGGTACTAAATCCCAAACTTGGTTTGCGGTGAATTGATTTAACTCTTCTTGTATGGCAACTACCCAGCTTTCATCCTTAATTGCTTCATAGACTTTTTTAGGTTCTACAGTAGATATAAAACAAAAGAAATTACTTTTGTTTTGTGCTTGTGACCTAAGGGTTCTTTGGTTTAGGTTTCCTATGACATTTTCAATAGGATGATTCTTGGATTCCTTAATGTTGACAACTTCGTCAACTTCAACTATTTCATCCTCAATGTCATTTTCTAAGGTATTCTTGCCATTGATCTTAATGGCTTCTTCCTCATCTAAGTCATCATCCACCAAGGGTGATGTCTTAGTTGGTGGAGGACTTTCATCGAATGTCACGTTGAGTGATTCTTCGACTTTCATTGTTTTCTTGTTCAGGACAACATAGGCTTTACTATTTTGGGAGTAACCTAGGAAAACACCTTCGTAAGACTTTGGGTCAAACTTGGTGAGGTAGTCTTTAGTGTTTAGTATGAAGCACTTGCTTCCAAACACTCTAAAGTAATCTAGAGTAGGTTTTCTACCTTTAAAGATTTCGTATGGTGTTTTTCCTAAGATAGGTCCAATTATAATCCTATTAAGTAAGTAAGTTGAGGTGTCCACCACATTACACCAAAACTTTTGCGGAATTGATTGCTCATTCAACATCGTTCTACTCATCTCTTGTAGAGTACAATTTTTCCGCTCAACTACTCCATTTGATTGTGGAGTGCGTGGAGCCAAGAAATTGTGTGCAATACCATTAGCATCACAATAAACTCCAAATTGCACTTCATTATCAAATTCCCGACCATGATCCGTCCTAATTGAGACTATTTTACACCCTAGTTGATTTTGGACTTTCTTACTAAAGATTTCGAATTCCTCGAAAGCTTGTGTCTTATTCTTAAGGAATCTAGTCCAAGTATATCTAGAGTTGTCATCAACTATTACTAAGGTGTAGTAATTTCCTCCGTAGCTCCGTACGGCGGATGGACCAAATAAGTCCATGTGAAGGAGTTCTAGGCATCTAGAGGTCGAGACCATATTCTTAGCTTTGTGACTAGAATGAGCTTGTTTTCCAACTTTACAAGCGTCACAAAAGTGTTTATCAAACTTAATCTTAGGTAGGTTTCTAACTAGTTCCTTAGACGCCAATGATTGTATCAAGCGCATATTGGCGTGACCTAGTCTCCTATGCCATAGAGTGGAATTATCATCTATGGTTGCTAGGCAAATCTTATCCTGAGGCTTATTTCCTATTTTCATAACAAATAAGCCATTCTTCCTAACTCCTTTGCCTATGGTCTTACCATTCTTAGTGCTAAGCAAGTTAAATCCTAAGTTATCTACATGCTCAACATTTCTAATAGTGAGGGAGTTTTGAGTAATCGTACCTTTGCCTATGATGTTGCCCTTAAGTTTGCTACCGAAAGTGACATTACCTCCGTTGTACGCCTTGTATGATGAGAATAGACTTCGGTTACCCGTCATATGATTAGTGCATCCACTATCCTTGACCCATTCATCGGGCTCCAAGTCGATTCCCAAGCATATCTATTGAATAAGACAAACATTCAAACATTTGGTCCCCAATATCTCATGGGTCCAAAGTTGTTAGTATTAAACATCCCATGCATTAGTTGCATTTGGTTAGGATGTTGGAATGGAGGACAAATTTCCCATGGTAAGTAAATTTGTAGTTGACGGTTATTCCAAGTTACGGGATAGTTACTTGGATAACTTTGTCTTCTAGAGTTACCTCTCGGCAGAGGAGTTCTTGACCGAGGTTTAGGAACATTTGTTTTTCTAGGTGGAGGAGTCTTTGACCTAGTGTTGGGTTTTACAAAACTAAGCCCCGGGGTTGACAAAGGTTTATAAAGGCTTTTGACTTCCTTTTTACTAGCAATAGGTACTTTGACAATATTAACAACAATGTGATTTGGTTTAGGACTTGAATTATTTTTCAGATTCGACTCAATTCTATCTCCAGCACCAGACTGTACCACTAACTTTAGTGGTGCTGTCTGTACCTTTAATGGTACCGTCCACATTTTTGACAGAACTTGTGGGTTTGACAAATTTTACTTGTTTCGTTTTACTTATCGAAGCTTTATTTGGGTCAAATCCTAAGCCCGCTCCGACATGTTCACTATACCTAACGTTTTCAAGCATATCATTAAGTGAATTTGTCCCTTTTTCAAACTTAATGATCCTTAAAGCGTTTTCTTTGAGTTTTTCATTTTCTACTCAAAGACTTATGCATGACCTACAACCTACATCTATTTCTTTATTTTTCTCAAGTCTTTTTACTTGATCCTTTAGTTCGAAAATTTGCATTTCAAGTTCATGCAATATTCCCTTTAGTGTTTGTTTCTACTTATGATTTTAGAACTTACTTCACATAGATTATTATATTCATCATATAGTCTATTATCTTCTATTGACGAATTATCATCACTATAATAAGAAGAGTCGGAATGTATGATTGTTGTAGATTAAGCAGTTTTAAATTTCAAGTTTTCCCGTTAGAACCAAGATTCACTTGAAGACAAGTGATAAATTGATCTTTCGAGGTCGTTTTCCCAACGAGATTTGAATTGAGATTTACGTTTGTGTTTTTAGTTTTAATGTTTGATTGTCGAATATTTTTGGTTTGGTTCTTAGAGATTTAAAAACTATTTTAACTGATTAAAATCTAAATTAATTAAATAGTAACTAAATGACAATAAAATTTAGCTAAGAATATGATATTAAAAGATATGCTTGCCAAGTGTGGTTAAAAGATTATTAAGTGTGAATTATCGTTTTAAGCCCTTTTTAATTAATAACCGTCAAAATAAATCATTTTCTCACAAGGTTGGCTTATATTGAAAACAATCAGTTTTTCTTGGTAAAAATTATTAGATCTAAATAATCAATTTTCCTAACGGCTTTTGCCCGTTAAAACAACCAACTAAAAAGATCTAAAAATAATCCAGAAATTATTAATCAACAACCTTTGAATACCCATTTAAAAAGGAATGTTTTCTCACAACGTTGGTTTATATTGAAAACACTTCTTTTTACCTAGGTAAAATCTACTTGGTTTAGATAATTAGTTACCTTAACGGCTTTTGCCCGTTAAAGTTACTAAAAATCAAACCAAGTAACCAAAGGTTATCAACTAATAATTTCTAAGGTTTCACACTTAGTTTCACAATTCACCAACACTTAACAAGCATATAACAAGATCTACTCACTACTCATATTAATTAAACTAATAAAAAAAATAATTCTACAATAGTAAACATGATATTAAACTAGGTATTTAAACTAAAAAATGATAAAAAGGTAAGAGATTGAGACCCGGTGATTTATACGAGAGAATAACCACCCGATCTTATAAACTAAATAAATGATTAAAGTTTATTTCATTGTTAACTTTAATTTTGCAAAATAGTTAATAAAGTTTAAAGCTTTATTAACTAAATAACTTAATAAAAGTTATTAAAGTTGTAAACTTTAATGATTTTTAAGCTTATAAGACCCGTAAGCTCCACGCCTTATGATGAGAATGATAAGAAACAAAGAAAGATAAAAACTTTATAAGGGTTAGTACACATAAGCTAATAAATAACGGTTTATAAAAAAATTGTTTTGTACCTTTTTTTTTAAAGAAAATAATATTTTCACTAATTTATCACCCAAAAAGGCTCATAAATCAATGAAAAATATCAAATGATCTCGGAAAAATCCCAAAAATTTTTAGAAACTTTAGAAAAATGACAGAAGCTTACTATAAAATTTTTAGAATTTTTGGATGGGCGAAAGTATTTTACTTGATTTATTAAACTAAAACAGCTCATAAATCAAAATAAAATAGTAAACGATTTCAAAAAAATCTGAAAATTTTACAATAACTTTGAGAAACAGTAAGGAGATATCAAAAATTTTAAAAATATTTTTAGACAATTTTTACTATTTTTTTAAAATGAAATACGAATCAGATCTATAAAAACAAAAAGACAGAAACTGTTTTTGATTTTTTAAAAATACTAAAGCTACTCATAAAAATCTAAAAAAATTATCCTAGCTTACGAAAACATTAAGAAGATACCAGATATTTTTAAAATATTTTTTTGACGGATTTTTCTATGTTTTAAAAATAAAAGACGAAACAGTGAAATAAAGAAACAAAAAGACAGAAACTATTTATGATTTTTTTAATAGTAAAACGTGAAAAATAAATTTTGTAAAAGCTAAAAATGACAGAAAACTATTTTCTTGGATTTTCTAAAAATAAGCTACGATTTTTTATTATTATTTTTTAACTAATAAAAACTAAATAAACAAACAAACTTTTATAAAAGAAAGAGATGAAAAAGAAGAGTGTGTGTGACCAATGTGTAAAACAATATTTTACACCTACACCATCATTAAAACTCTTTCTTATTCACTAATCTTTCTTAATAAAAAATTTAGACAAATAATAAAGATTAAAAGGAAATAAAAAGATGAAATGAGAAAGAAAGATATTGAAAAGTAAATATTGCAAGAAATAAAGATACTACACTAAGATTTATAAAAACTAAATCATAACAAGAATTTAAAACATAAAACTTACAAAACTTTTATAAAAACCTAGAGACAAACTAAAAAAAACTATGAAGAGAAGATAAGATAATGTTGAGGTTGAGTGGGTTTTTATAAAACCCCCAGTTACATTTTTGACCCTAAACTATCAATACATTCAAAAAAATCATCACACTTCTCGACCAAGTAAAGCATTTTCTGCACTCCTTGTACTACCCTCCGACATAGTGCCACGTGTAGCAGTTCGGTTGTGATGCGTGGTTTTGCAACCTTACAACAGGTTTTACCTCTCGAGGGATCTCAAGAGGCTTACAACCCCACCAGGCAGTGTACCTGACTGATGTAGTATAGTGTAGTGGTAAGTACGGGGGATTGATCGTTCTCCACAGGGAATAGTGTTCGTTAGGTATGAAAAACTACTCTAATAGGTCTAAGGATGAGAGAAGATTCTTTTTTATGTTTTTATAATTTTATGAAAGCAAGTAAAATCTCGGGTTTGAAAGAGTGGGCGGAATTAGTTGCTAGTCAACTAACCCAAATAACTACGAATGCAAATAAAATAAAATAACTGAAAATGAAAAGGTGGTAAAACTTATATAGAGAGAAATGTGTTTACTTAGATTTCCTTACTCCCTAACTATCTTTTACCGGTTGATTAGTGTGTATTAGTTGCGTGGATGACGGGTGTATTCCTTAATACCATTTGTGGGGTGGCGTACGTACTTCCCTAACTCTACAAGCTCCTACTTCACTCCTATGTCGAGCCGGCTAGGAAGCTCCTAACATGGGATCACTAGAATTCGCTTGTGCATTAAATACAACCATAAAAACCTTTAGTACGCATTGGTTCATGTTTCTTAAGACGTTCAAGCAAGTTACCAAATAGGAAGTTAGCCAGTTTTCTTAAGCCTAACATAGATGAACAATCATCCAATACAACTAACAACACACTAATAACCAATAATCAATAGCTAGGTTTCATTAGATCTAAGAAAACACAAGATAAATCTAGCCTAGCATGTTAAACAAAAGACAAGAACAAGATAGAATCAAACAACACATAGACATATTGAATGATTAATTGATAACTTATCTTCAATGTAACATGGAAGATCTCAAGGCAAAAAGCCTTGAAAAAGCTGCTAAATTCGTCTTAGGGTTTTCACACACAAAGTTCCTCAATAAGTTCCACACTAATGACAAAAAATTGCAAAACTATATATAGACTTTCAGATCTGACGGCGTCACGTTATGGAGTGTGACGCCGTCACCTCGCCGCTTTTAGGGTTCCCGGATGACCTTCTTGACGCCGTCCTTCTTTAGCTCTCCAAAATCCGTTCTGGCTTATCAAGGCTTGACGCCGTCAGATTTAGTCGTGACGCCGTCCCTCTTTAAATTAAGCCGTGACGACCTTGATCAGATTAAAGGGTGACGCCGTCAGAATTCCCATGCAAATTTCCCTGGCTTATCATGAGTAATTTTCACATCCACCTTTTCTTGCCAAGACATGACGTCGTCCAGGGATAATCCTGACGCCGTCAAAGGTAGTTTCCAGCACAATTTTGAGACTTTGTCGTTTTCTTCACTTTTATGCTCCAAAAACGTCCAAAATACCTTTTTTTCCAGATTTCTCCTCAAAAGTACCTAAAATGACAAAAGGAACGATTTAGGGCAATATTTGATCAAATAAATACGATTTAGGGCTTAAATGACCCCTTAAAAGCGGTACACTTTTCGCTTCATCAAATACCCTTACACTTGAGATTTGCTTGTCCTCAAGCAAATGCGCTTTTATTCTAATCAAAATACAAGTTAGGGGTCATTTAATGCTAACATAAAAGTAATTACAACAAATAATCGTTCCACTTTAATCATAATAAGCACGGAGATTACAAACTAGCACCTCACAAGTAGTGTTTAGATACTCACATCTCTCAAGTGTCATCAAAATAAATCTCATAAATGAAAACGGATAATATCTCTCACTACCTGTCATAGCAAATAGATTACCATAGGCTTGGGAAAGGATCGAAAACCTCCTCCACTAGGCGTAAGCACCTAAGATAAACTATCAAAGAGGGATTTTACATGGGTTATAACGTTAGGTGTAGGGAAAAGGAAAACACGGTTTTGTTGGATAAAGGATATTTTACTGGTGGCGAGTTAAAGATCTTGATCAATTACATGTACTATACAATGTTGCTAAGCAAAGACTCGACTCAATCTTAAGCTAAAAGCAAAATAACAAAAACATAAAATAAACATAAAATAAAACGGGATGGTAGTCCGTATGTTTTTTCTACTTTTCTTTTTCTCATTTTTTTTGTATTTTTCTTGATTTTTTCGATTTTTTTTTTTTTTTCATACACTCTTGCCCTACCATCCAAAATAATACATCATAGGGGCGTTGCATCCCCTTACACTTGAACTTTTACATAACTTTACAAATTACTATTCTAATGACTCGAATTAAGATAATCAAAACACTTGGAGTACTTTTAAAATATTTAGCACATATGGGGGTAATAAATGATGTTCTTCCCCATTACTCCATTACACTAGTACTTTACCCATGAGTCCCAATCGTCCCAAAATAATATGTACAAGGATATGAATCGACTTAGCAACCATGTAATCAATTAGATAATTAACTTGGGTTTAAATAAATGTTGTAACAATAATGCACTAAAAATGAGTGCATACAAGGTAGGCTAAGGCGATTTGGGTGTACATTTAAGTGGGGTGTAAACAAATTCTTCCTTTAAGTAAAATGCTTAAAGGTCGAAACGAAAAGATAGGCTCTGAGGGGTGTACTAGGGGTATCGTGTACTAAAAATGAGTACAACGCAAAGGGTGTGGGAGAATTACTTGACCAATGTAGCCAAAGTAATTATAACAAAAACACAGGTGTAAAACAATGGGTTAATCCTAATGCCTCTTATCATGTAGTAAATCTAACTACACGAATGTAGTCTCACTTGTGGCCTCGGAATGGTCCTAACGCAAGTTCTAGAATCTAAGTGCTACCGGTACACACATCATAGCATAAATGCTTTTCCTACCAATTCTAGGGGCGAACCTCACATATTTGGGGTGGAAAATTTTTTAGTGGTACGGTTTTTTGTGCTAGTCATATAACTCCTATCCGTGAGACGCTCATTAGAACTAAAGTTTCACTCCTAAATGTTGTAAAAAATTTTAAATTTGGCACTAAAATTACCCTAACAGGTATTTATCTCAGTTTTATTACACATCTACTATTAAACAAACAAAAATCAAGCGTAATAGCATTCTCTAATCGTATCGTGCTTTTACCCCCCCCCCCCCTTACACTTAAGATGAACATTGTCCCTAATGTTCAAATAACAAGATGTAAAAGCATAAAGGTAAAAGAATGAAATCAAATACTCCCCTGATTCGTTCGGTGGATAATGAAGTAACATGGTTAGATCTTCTTCCAAAGAGAATGTAAAAGCTTCATGACTAATGCATCGCCAAAAGCTTGATCCAAAACATTTCCTTGTCCAAAATAACCTGTTAAACCTGAGAAAACAAACACAAAAACCTGCATAACATCGGCGGGATAAACTCTATATATAAGGATATAATGCTTGTGGAATGATAATTTTTGCAGATTCCTGGAGATTATAAGTTATAGATTTAATAAAAACTTTTTATGAAAACAAAACTTTCAAAAATTTTCAGAAAATTAAACCTGACGCCGTCAGGTTGTAAATCCTGACGCCGTTAGAAACAATCTGATAGAATTCTCATGTTAAGTTTCCGGAAAATTTTTTGGAAAAACCTATACCTTACTTTCTGGAAATCCTGCAAAACATCATTATGACTCGATACAAGCATTTGACTCAAACAAATACTAATATGTATGTTAATTTATTATTATTATGATTCATGTTCATTTGTTCTCTAATAAACCGATTTAGATTTCCCTTACACTTAACTTTTGCAAAATACCTTTATATGTAGTTAAGACGAAGTTAAAAACAAAATAAAGCATTTTCACAAATTAGTTTTGAACATGAATCAATAATAATAAAATTTAAACATACATACGGAAACAAATAAAATCAAACAAACAAATAAATAAACACACAAAGCAAATAAAATAAGCAATCAAATAAGGCTTGCATGCAATAAATAAAATCAATGTAACAAATGTTAAAAGGCCAACAGAGGCCTTATCCTAAATTATTACAGACCCAATTGTTCTAAATCATACAACCAAAATTTCAATTGTTCAAATATCAAAACATCAAATCAAAGCATCAATGGGGTGGAGGACCTTGGCGATAGTCGTAACCAGGAGGGAGGTGCCCGTAGTACCCGTATGGTGGGTAATCCTGCTCACGTCCCGGGAAAGGGTCAATCTGCAGGTGTGGGTCCAACTGATCACGTGTGGATAGATGCTGCATCTGACGAACTGTGTGATCATACATCCAGTCAAACCTCTCGTCCACCCGGGTCCTCCAAGTATCAACCTGGCCCATCCAGGTCCCCTGGTGAGCCTGCCAATCCCCCCTGCTCATGTGCCGGTAGTAATCAGCTGTACCGGCCTCATAACCCTCATGCTGCTGCTGCTGCTGAGGCTCCTCCTCCTGGGTCAAATGTTTTGTTACTGTCACGGGATGTAGTAAAATGTTGAAAAGGGCCGGTTGACGTCTCATTCAGGTTCAAATTTCCATCACGGCAGGTATTCAAGGAGTGGGAGGAACTTTTCCAGGGGGTGTTCGAATTGAGGGTGTGCTTTAATTTAGTTCTTCTCACTCCTGGCTTAAAGCCAAAAGATCGTTTCCTAGCTTCATGAAAGTTAGGGAGCGTGACAACCATGCTTCCCACGAAAATGCTATGATCATGATAATTCTCTTTCTCGCGAGGGATCCAATTGGACAAGAGGATTTTAAAGGTGAAGGCTCGGGGAGAGGGGTTTCATCATCCCATTCGTTGTATGGTTCATTAGGGACCGGGAGTTCAAAGATCTTCTCGATCTTTTTGTGTGAAGCTTCATCCCTAATTTTCTCCTTTATTCTCGCGATAAATTTTTCTGCTAGCTCCATGAACATATCTCGGGTGTTTTTCAATTGAGTCTCTAATTTCTGGATCCGTTTCTCTTGGTTGTTCACGAAAGTTAGCATTATCCCTTCAAATTCATCTTGTCGTGAGAATTGATGAGACGTATGTATACCCATTGTGTTCACACACTCATCGGGATTTTCATCAGCCGTAGGTGTCTCGGCTTTCATTAATTTCTCAACCTGCCTTTTTATGTTTTTGAACAGCTGTTCTTAGGTTGCACTTATGCAATTTAAAGTCCCTACTTCCGAGAACATTGAGTCATTCCATTCTTCTTCTTCGTACTATGCTAAGTCCTCGATGACTTCCCAGCACTTATCGACACTGAGCCTGCTCAGCCTCCCATTGGCAGCGTAATCAAGGGTTCTTCTAGTTTGATGGTTTACGCCGTCATAAAATTGTTGGATTTGTAGCCAAGGATCCATGCCATGGTGAGGGACTTTTCGGAGTAAGTCCTTGAATCGAGTCCATGCCTCGTAGAGGGTTTCGCCTTGACGTTGTTGGAACATCAAGATATCATTCCTTAGCTTGGTAGTTCTTCCCGGTGGGAAAAACTGAGCAAGGAAACGAGTGGTGAGATCATCCCAAGAGGTGATGGATCCTGCGGGTTGACGCTCTAGCCATTGACTAGCTTGGTCCCGCAGAGAGAATTGAAAGAGACGCAGTCGGGTCGTCTCTTGAGTGGCAACATCAAGGTCTATAGAATCAACGATTTTGAGAAAGTCCTTGAGATGTTTATTAGGATCTTCAGAACGAAGTCCATGGAATGCGCATCCGCTTTGCACCAACCGGATGGTGTCGGATCGCAAGGGAGTGACATTGGCTCCTTGAGTGAGCTCAATGGTGTTTCGATAGCCATGGTGGCTAGGACGGGAGTATTCTCCTAAAGTACGGGCTCTAGGAGGTGGTGGTGGTTGTTGTGGTGGTGGGATGTTGGGATCAAGGATATTACCATCTTCCATGATGTCTAATGGTAATGGTTACGAACAAAGAAACGAAGAAAATAGATAGACTAAAGAAAACCTAGAAAAAGAAAATAAAAATCTCACTAGAAGGGAATCTAATGAGTAGACCTATAAAATAAAAATTCAACCTAAACAATAACTATTCCCCGGCAGCGGCGCCAAAAACTTGATGCGTGGTTTTGCAACCTTACAACAGGTTTTACCTCTCAAGGGATCTCAAGAGGCTTACAACCCCACCAGGCAGTGTACCTGACCGATGTAGTATAGTGTAGTGGTAAGTACGGGGGATTGATCGTTCTCCACAGGGAATAGTGTTCGTTAGGTATGAAAAACTACTCTAATAGGTCTAAGGGTGAGAGAAGATTCTTTTTTATATTTTTATAATTTTATGAAAGCAAGTAAAATCTCGGGTTTGAAAGAGTGGGCGGAATTAGTTGCTAGTCAACTAACCCAAATAACTACGAATGCAAATAAAATAAAATAACTGAAAATGAAAAGGTGGTAAAACTTATATAGAGAGAAATGTGTTTACTTAGATTTCCTTACTCCCTAACTATCTTTTACCGGTTGATTAGTGTGTATTAGTTGCGTGGATGACGGGTGTATTCCTTAATACCATTTGTGGGGTGGCGTACGTACTTCCCCAACTCTACAAGCTCCTACTTCACTCCTATGTCGAGCCGGCTAGGAAGCTCCTAACATGGGATCACTAGAATTCGCTTGTGCATTAAATACAACCATAAAAACCTTTAGTACGCATTGGTTCATGTTTCTTAAGACGTTCAAGCAAGTTACCGAATAAGAAGTTAGCCAGTTTTCTTAAGCCTAACATAGATGAACAATCATCCAATACAACTAACAACACACTAATAACCAATAATCAATAGCTAGGTTTCATTAGATCTAAGCAAACACAAGATAAATCTAGCCTAGCATGTTAAACAAAAGACAAGAACAAGATAGAATCAAACAACACATAGACATATTGAATGATTAATTGATAACTTATCTTCAATGTAACATGGAAGATCTCAAGGCAAAAAGCCTTGAAAAAGCTGCTAAATTCGTCTTAGGGTTTTCACACACAAAGTTCCTCAATAAGTTCCACACTAATGACAAAAAATTGCAAAACTATATATAGACTTTCAGATCTGACGGCGTCATGTTATGGAGTGTGACGCCGTCACCTCGCCGCTTTTAGGGTTCCCAGATAACCTTCTTGACGCCGTCCCTCTTTAGCTCTCCAAAATCCGTTCTGGCTTATCAAGGCTTGACGCCGTCAGATTTAGTCGTGACGCCGTCCCTCTTTAAATTAAGCCGTGACGACCTTGATCAGATTAAAGGGTGACGCCGTCAGAATTCCCATGCAAATTTCCCTGGCTTATCATGAGTAATTTTCACATCCACCTTTTCTTGCCAAGACATGATGCCGTCCAGGGATAATCCTGACGCCGTCAAAGGTAGTTTCCAGCACAATTTTGAGACTTTGTCATTTTCTTCACTTTTATGCTCCAAAAATGTCCAAAATGCCTCCTTTTCCAGATTTCTCCTCAAAAGTACCTAAAATGACAAAAGGAACGATTTAGGGCAATATTTGATCAAATAAATACGATTTAGGGCTTAAATGACCCCTTAAAAGCGGTACACTTTTCGCTTCATCAGGTTGGAAGAATCACAAGAAATAGTGGAGCGATATTGGAGTAGCTTCATCACTCGCCCTTGTGGAATTAATTTCCGAGTGTGGGGTTCACTTGCTTTAACATGTACAGTTTTTTTTTTTTTTTTTTTTTTTTTTTTTTTTTTTTTTTTTTTTTTTCAATTCTCTCCTTTGCTTAGCTAATATTTGTTGGTCCTTAACTTTCTTTCATCTCTTTCATTTCTTTTTCATGCTGGGCCGAGAATGGTATATTGATGGGCTTGTTGGGATGTTGTAACATAAGTTTTATCTCATTGACTTGCAAGCCCACGTATGAGGTTATAAATGATAACGGGTTTGAGCATGGACTATTTCTTCGGGCCCTTTTTACTCCAATGTCTTCATCTCGTGCCGTTGGACTCGAAATTTCGTACTCTTTCAAATGGAGTGCTCGGGTAATTACCGTTTTCGGTTTGTATTCAAACCCTTGTACCTGCAAGACATAATAACCCAAACCAAACATATTTGCAAGATAATTTCACATTTTTTATGGTTATTAGTCTATTTTTAGCGTATTTTCTGGTATAAAAATGATGTTTGTTTAAGCACACATCAATGTACCTCATTTGAAGCTTGAGCCACTAGACATGTTTCGTCGTTGGGCTTCTTCTCTTCTTCTTCACCGCTATCACTCCAAGAGCCTCCAACGAATGCTCTTTGGATGTTGGTTTTCGGCGGTTTAGGACATTCTCCTATGAGGTGATTAGAATCTCCGCATCTAAAACATCTCCTATCACCCTTTCCTTTCTTCTCATCTCGGTTCTTTTGTGACGACTTCTTATCATCACGAGGTTGCCTAACGAACCTACCTCTTCCCTAAAGAACTTTTTAAAGTCTCTAACGGCTAACGCATACTCTTCGTCTTCACTATCGGAATCCGAATATTCCTCATCACTAGACTCCTTTTTGGCTTTCAATGCTAGAGATCTAACTCTATCACTTTTGCCTTTAACTATATTGGAGTCTTTCTTTATTATCATTTCATGAACCTTCAAGTTTCCTATAAGTTCATCAAGTGATAATGACGCCAAGTTCTTTGACTCTTCAATGGCGGTGACCTTTGCTCTCCATTTGGGATGTAGAGCCCTAAGAAACTTCCTAACGTAATTCTTGCTAGAATAACCTTCATCAAGAGCTTTAAGACTAGTAATAATAGTATTAAATCTAGCAAAAGCATTATCAATAGATTCATCTTCCGGAATGGAAAATTGTTCATATTGTTGCACAAGAAGATCTATCTTGTTCTCTTTAACTTGATTATTACCTTGGTGAGTGACTAACAAAGTTTTTCAAATATCTTTTGCCGTGTTGCACATAAAAATTCTTTCAAATTCCTTTTTGGGCAAAGTATTATAAATCATCATTTTAGCCTCATCATTTTTGGCTAGTTTTCTTTTAAGTTCATCACTTTATTTACTATAAGAAACTATTTCATCTCTTTTAGTTTTCGGATTCTTTTGAATTGGTTGAAAGTCACTGTAAAACCCTAAAATCCGAATACCTAAATTACGTCTAATTTTGAATTTTACCCTAAAGTTTATTATGATTTAATTTAAACCTTAAACTATATATTATGTGTTATATTTAAACTTATAATTATTAACCTAAGTTTATATTTAATTAAATAAATGATTACACCAATTCAAACCTTCCTAAACTCATTCAATTAGTACATGCTTTGGTCAAATAACATCACATAGCTCCATACGTTCTTATCCCACAATATTCGGCCCAATGATCTCATACATTAGAGACGAAATTAAAAGCACAATCAAGTCTAAATATGTCACACTTACTACTTACCAAATCAAGCACACGCTCCCTCATTCCCTTGACCCATATCTATACGATTTCTTTTTCTTTATTCCCATTCTTACGAAACAACTTAAACAAAAAAAAATTCACAAGAAGTTCTGGAATTATTATTCTCTCAAGTTCTGGTCGTGTCTTCCATTCCAAATCAAGGTTTGTTGCTACTCGTTACGGTGGGCGTTGTGGTGATTCGTGGTGGCGTTAAAGGGTTTCCTTTGCTGTGGGTTTATTCAACTGAGATCGTTCGTGCCCTCTTGTTTTCTTTTGTCTCGTTATTCAGTCCAAGGTACGCCATCAGCTTGCTTTTGCCACAGTCTGTTATACGACTAAACTATGAACTAAAGTCTAATATGAACATGCCTTTATATATGATACAAACCTATGACACATATTGTTTTTGTTTCGATTAATGGGGTTACAAGAATGCTAAACCAATCCTTGTCACATAAAATATTTATATAGCGATCATTACCATACTCGTTTCGTTTAATAAAAGATTATATGAAGAGTTGATAAGTATTTGTCACGTGAAAATAATACACGAC
This sequence comes from Artemisia tridentata subsp. tridentata, assembly GCA_021014915.2. Classification (NCBI taxonomy): domain Eukaryota; kingdom Viridiplantae; phylum Streptophyta; class Magnoliopsida; order Asterales; family Asteraceae; genus Artemisia; species Artemisia tridentata. The sequence continues at coordinate 308,708,905 of CP139501.1, read as the reverse complement.
CCATATGAAAACATGATTTGTTTTGTTTCACTAATAGAAAAGATTCACACGTAGAAAATAATCATGCCACGTTAAAACCAACCTTGGGTCGTAAATCTGGATATGCTAATGTTGTGTCCCGTTATTGTTTTTGATGCGTGGGTTTTGCAACCTTACAACAGGTTTTACCTCTCGAGGGATCTCAAGAGGCTTACAACCCCACCAGGCAGTGTACCTGACCGATGTAGTATAGTGTAGTGGTAAGTACGGGGGATTGATCGTTCTCCACAGGGAATAGTGTTCGTTAGGTGTGAAAGACTACTCTAATTAGGTCTAAGGGTTGAGGAAGATTCTTTTTATGTTTTTATATTTTTATGAAAGCAAGTAAAATCTCGGTTTTGAAAGAGTGGGCGGAATTAGTTGCTAGTCAACTAACCCAAAATTACTACGGATGCAAATAAAATAAAATAACAAAAATGAAAATGTGGTGAGAAACTTATGTGTAGAGAAATGTGTTTACTTAGATTTCCTTACTCCCTAACTATCTTTTACCGGTTAATTAGTGTGTATTAGTCGCGTGGATGACGGGTGTATTCCTTAATACCATTCGTGGGGTGGCGTACTTACTTCCCCAACTCTACAAGCTCCTACTTCACTCCTATGTCGAGCCGGCTAGGAAGCTCCTAACATGGGATCACTAGAATTCGCTTGTGCATTAAATACAACCATAAAAACCTTTAGTACGCATTTGGTTCATGTTTCTTAAGACGTTCAAGCAAGTTACCGAATAGGAAGTTAGCCAGTTTTCTTAAGCCTAACATAGATAAACAATCATCCAATACAACTAACAACACACTAATAACCAATAATCAATAGCTAGGTTTCATTAGATCTAAGCAAACACAAGATAAATTTAGCCTAACATGTTAATCAAAAGACAAGAATAAGATAAAATCAAACAACACATAGACATATTGAATGATTAATTGATAACTTATCTTTAATGTAACATGGAAGATCTCAAGGCAAAAAGCCTTGAAAAAGAAGCTGAATTCGTCTTAGGGTTTTCTCCCAAAATTCCACACACTAAGCTCTCCCTAATGACAAAAAATTAGAAAACTATATATAGACTTTTGCATCTGACGGCGTCACCTTATGGAGTGTGACGCCGTCACCTCGCCGCTTCTAGGGTTCCCGGATGACCTTCTTGACGCCGTCCCTCTTTAGCTCTTCCAAAATCCATTCTGGCTTATCAAGGCTTGACGCCGTCAGCTCGTGAACGTGACGCCGTCCCCTTATGATTTAAGCCGTGACGCCCTTGATCAAGTTAAAGCGTGACGCCGTCAGAATTCACATGCTATTTTCACTGGCTTATCATGAGTAAATTTCACGTCCACTTTTTCTTGCCAAAGCATGACGCCGTCCAGAGTTAATTGTGACGCCGTCAAAGGTAACTTTCAGCCGATTTTTGAGACTTTGTCGTTTTCTTCACTTTTATGCTCAAAAACGTCCAAAATGCCTCCTTTTCCAGATTTCTCCTCAAAAGTACCTAAAATGACAAAAGGAACGATTTAGGGCGATATTTGATCAAATAAATACGATTTAGGCTTAAATGACCCCTTAAAAGCGGTACACTTTTCGCTTCATCAAATACCCTTACACTTGAGATTTGCTTGTCCTCAAGCAAATGCGCTTTTATTCTAATCAAAATACAAGTTAGGGGTCATTTAATGCAAACATAAAAGTAATTACAACAAATAATCGTTCCACTTCAATCATAATAAGCACGGAGATTATAAACTAGCACCTCACAAGTAGTGTTTAGATACTCACATCTCTCAAGTGTCATCAAAATAAATCTCATAAATGAAAACGGATAATATCTCTCACTACCTGTCATAGCAAATAGATTACCATAGGCTTGGGAAAGGATCGAAAACCTCCTCCACTAGGCGTAAGCACCAAAGATAAACTATCAAAGAGGGCTTTTAAATGGGTTATAACGTTAGGTGTAGGGAAAAGGAAAACACGGTTTTGTTGGATACGGGATATTTTACTGGTGGCGAGTTAAAGATCTTGATCAATTACATGTACTATACAATGTTGCTAAGCCAAGACTAGACTCGATCTTAAGCTAGAAACGAAATAACAAAAACAAAAACAAACATAAAACAAACGTAAAATGAAACGGGATGGTAGTCCGTATGTTTTTTTCTATTTTTTCATTTTCTCATTTTTTTGTATTTTTCTTGATTTTTTTTTTTTTTTTTTTTTTTTTTTTTTTTTTTTTTGCATACACTCTTGCCCTACCATCCAAAATAATACATCATAGGGGCATTGCATTCCCCTTACACTTGAACTTTTACATAACTTTACAAATACTAATCTAACGACTCGAATTAAGATAATTGAAAAACTTGGAGTACTTTTAAAACATTTAGCACATATGGGGGTAATAAATGTTGTTCTTCCCCATTACTCCAATTCACTAGTACTTTACCCATGAGTCCCAATCGTCCCAAAACAATATGTACAAGGATATAAATTGACTTAGCAACCATGTAATCAACTAGATAATTAACTTGGGTTTAAACAAATGTTGTAACAATAATGCACTAAAAATGAGTGCATATAAGGTAGGCTAAGGCGATTTGGGTGTACATTTAAGTGGGGTGTAACAAATTCTTCCTTTAAGTAAAATGCTTAAAGGTCGAAACGAAAAGATAGGCTCTGAGGGGTGTACTAGGGGTATCGTGTACTAAGAATGAGTACAACGCAAAGGGTGTGGGAGAATTACTTGACCAATGTAGCCAAAGTAATTATAACAAAAACACAGGTGTAAAACAATGGGTTAATCCTAATGCCTCTTATCATGTAGTAAATCTAACTACACGAATGTAGTCTCACTTGTGGCCTTGGAATGGTCCTAACGCAAGTTCTAGAATCTAAGTGCTACCGGTACACACATCATAGCATAAATGCTTTTCCTACCAATTCTAGGGGCGAACCTCACATATTTGGGGTGGAAAATTTTTTAGTGGTACGGTTTTTGTGCTAGTCATATAACTCCTATCCGTGAGACGCTCATTAAGATCAAAGTTTCACTCCTACATGTTGTAAAAAATTTTAAATTTGGCACTAAAATTACCTTAACAAGTATTTCTCTCAGTTTTATTACACATCTACTATTAAACAAACAAAAATCAAGCGCAATTGTATTCTCTAAAATCGTACTTTTACCCTCCCCTTACACTTAAGATGAACATTGTCCCCAATGTTCAAATAACAAGATGTAAAAGAAAAAAGTAAGAGAATGAAATCAAATACTCCCCTGATTCGCTTGGTGGATAATGAAATTACACGGTTAGATCTTCCTCCAAGGTAATGTTGAAGTTCCATGACTAATGCATCGCCATAAGCTTGATTCCATAAACATCTCCTTGTCCAAAATAACCTGTTAAACCTGAGAAAACAAACACGAAAACCTGCATAACATCGGCGGGATAAAATCTATATATAAGGATATAATGCTTGTGGAATGATAACTTTGCAGATTCCTGGAGATTATAAGTTGGAGATTTAATAAAAACTTTTTATGAAAACAAAACTTTCAAAAATTTCTGGAAATTAAATCTGACGCCGTCAGGTTATAAACCTTGACGCCGTCAGAAATGACCTGACAAAAATTTTCATTTTAAGTTTCCGGAAAATTTCTGGAAAAACCTTTACCTTACTTCCTGGAAATCCTGCAAAACATCATTATGACTCGATACAAGCATTTGACTCAAACAAATACTAATATGTATGCTAATTTATTATTATTATGATTCATGTTCATTTGTGTTCTAATAAACCGATTTATATTTCCCTTACACTTAACTTTTGCAAAATACCTTTATATGTAGTTAAGACGAAGTTAAAAACAACATAAAGCATTTTCACAAATTACTTTTGAACATGAATCAATAATGATAAAAATTAAACATACATACGGAAAATAAAATCAAACAAGCAAATAAATAAACACACAAAGCAAATAAAACAAATAAAGCTCGGGTTGCCTCCCAAGAAGCGCTTTTCTTTATTAACGAGTCTTGTAGCTAGACTCAAAGTCACGTACATTACGTGACTCCATCATCGGTCACGGTTCCTAGGCCATTTTCATTCCCGGTTTTATATTCCGGTCCTAATTTCAAACAATCCTTGTAGAAACCGAATATCCTTTCCATGACATAGTCAACTCCTTTATTTCTATCCTCATCATTCCTATAGTAGACCGCTTGCTTGAGCTCCTTCTCAACATTTGACAAGTGTTGGAATTGTTCTATCTTATATGGCATTTGGTAGCTTACTTCATCGGTCTCATCCTTAAATCTAACTATCCCTAAGGAAGGTTCATAAGTCATTCTAGAGACCTCAACAAATGGTTTTCCAAAAACCACTTGAGTTAAGGACGCATCGACTATTGGGCGGATATCTTCTACAATTACAAAGTCGGTGACATAGGTGAAGTTTCCTACATAAACCGGTAATCCCTTAACTCTTCCCGTGAAGTTACTCATCCAACCCTTGTCAGGGAACATCCTATACCCAAGTTGATTTTTCATTATCAAGTTGTAGTGGGCTCTAGTCATGATGTTTATGGGTGATCTAAGGTCGATGTAGGCTTTCCACACATGCAAATGTCCGATGTTGCATGGTATGTTGAGATTAGAAGGGTTGCCTATTTCTATGATTGGTCTACCTAGGAAGTATGGTGTCTCGGGGTCATCGAATAAGTTTGTATGATATGCGCGCTCTTCCTTAGTGGGTAGCCTATTGAAGTAGTCCTCATCATCATCTACTTCTTCAATCTCACTTGTCCTAACTTCCTTATCAACCTCGACTTTCTTATCCTCATCCTTAGGTTCACTATTATCCTCATTCCTATCAATTGGTTTAATAGTGACAATGTTGACAAAGTGTACGTGTTTGGATGAAGAGGGGTCTTTTACTTGGGGTCCGCTATTTGTGTTCCTAGCGTCCTTATGTGGAGGTGATAACACTTGGTTATGGAGAGCTTTCAACAAGTTGTCAATTTTAGTGGTCATCTCCGTTTGTTGTTGATTGAATTCGGTCTCGAATCTAGCTATCCGAGCTTCTTGAGATGCCATAAATTGGGAAATCAATCCTTCAAAGTTATTGGTATTACCATTGCCGGAAGGATTGTTGTTGAAAGTACGGTTCGAGTTGGAACCGCTTGATTGGAAACGATTAGGTGGGTTGGAAGAATTGGTTTGTTGCGTGTTTTGGTTTTGTTTCCACCTAAGGTTCGGGTGATTTTTCCATGAGGGGTTGTATGAATCACCGTAATGGTTTGGCTCGGGTTTGAAAGTGTACCACTTGTCTCCCGCTCCGTCGGTACGCGAGGATGCGTAGTCCACAAAAGCTTGTTCGGGGAGTTCCATGCAATCACGAGTGTCGTGGGGACCACTACATAATTCACATGAAGAAGTGATTTTGTTCACTTGGCTTGAAGGTTTAGGAGCCTCGTAGGATTTCATGAGAAACTTGACTTGGTCTTCAAGTTCTATGATCCTACGGTCGGAAGTGCTTGAATTGTTCGAAGGCAAAGATATTGCCTTGACCGTTTTATTCAAATCACGGGGATCACTCCAACTTTCGTTGTCATAAAGAGCAAGATCCTCTAGGAGAGCCCATGATTGTTCCGCACTTAGATCACGTAGCTTGCCACCGGCCGATTGGTCAATGGTTTGCCTCGTGGAGAGATTGATATGGTCATAGAAGATTTGGACTTGGAGCCAAAGTTCTATGCCATGGTGAGGGACTTTTTGGAGTAAGTCCTTGAATCGAGTCCATGCCTCGTAGAGAGTTTCGCCTTGACGTTGTTGGAACATCAAGATATCATTCCTTAGCTTGGTAGTTCTTCCCGGTGGGAAAAACTGAGCAAGGAAACGAGTGGTGAGATCATCCCAAGAGGTGATGGATCCTGCGGGTTGACATTCTAGCCACTGACTAGCTTGGTCCCGCAAAGAGAATTGGAAGAGACGCAATCGGGTCGTCTCTCGAGTGGCAACATCAAGGTCTATAGAATCAACGATTTTAAGAAAGTCCTTGAGATGTTGATTAGGATCTTCAGAACGAAGTCCATGGAATGCGCATCCGCTTTGCACCAACCGGATGGTGTCGGATCGCAAGGGTGTGATATTGGCTCCTTGAGTGAGCTCAATGGTGTTTCGATAGCCATGGTGGCTAGGACGGGAATACTCTCCTAAAGTACGGGCTCTAGGAGGTGGTGGTGGTTGTTGTGGTGGTGGGTTGTGGGGGTTAAGGATATTACCATCTTCCATGATGTCGGATAGTATGGTTACGAACAAAGACACGAAAAAAATAGATAGACTAAAGAAAATCTAGAAAAATAAAATAAAAATCTCACTAGAAAGGAATCTAGTGAGTAGACCTAATAGAAATAAAAGTTCAACCTAAACAATAACTATTCCCCGGCAGCGGCGCCAAAAACTTGATGCGTGGGTTTTGCAACCTTACAACAGGTTTTACCTCTCGAGGGATCTCAAGAGGCTTACAACCCCACCAGGCAGTGTACCTGACCGATGTAGTATAGTGTAGTGGTAAGTACGGGGGATTGATCGTTCTCCACAGGGAATAGTGTTCGTTAGGTGTGAAAGACTACTCTAATTAGGTCTAAGGGTTGAGGAAGATTCTTTTTATGTTTTTATATTTTTATGAAAGCAAGTAAAATCTCGGTTTTGAAAGAGTGGGCGGAATTAGTTGCTAGTCAACTAACCCAAAATTACTACGGATGCAAATAAAATAAAATAACAAAAATGAAAATGTGGTGAGAAACTTATGTGTAGAGAAATGTGTTTACTTAGATTTCCTTACTCCCTAACTATCTTTTACCGGTTAATTAGTGTGTATTAGTCGCGTGGATGACGGGTGTATTCCTTAATACCATTCGTGGGGTGGCGTACTTACTTCCCCAACTCTACAAGCTCCTACTTCACTCCTATGTCGAGCCGGCTAGGAAGCTCCTAACATGGGATCACTAGAATTCGCTTGTGCATTAAATACAACCATAAAAACCTTTAGTACGCATTTGGTTCATGTTTCTTAAGACGTTCAAGCAAGTTACCGAATAGGAAGTTAGCCAGTTTTCTTAAGCCTAACATAGATAAACAATCATCCAATACAACTAACAACACACTAATAACCAATAATCAATAGCTAGGTTTCATTAGATCTAAGCAAACACAAGATAAATTTAGCCTAACATGTTAATCAAAAGACAAGAATAAGATAAAATCAAACAACACATAGACATATTGAATGATTAATTGATAACTTATCTTTAATGTAACATGGAAGATCTCAAGGCAAAAAGCCTTGAAAAAGAAGCTGAATTCGTCTTAGGGTTTTCTCCCAAAATTCCACACACTAAGCTCTCCCTAATGACAAAAAATTAGAAAACTATATATAGACTTTTTCATCTGACGGCGTCACCTTATGGAGTGTGACGCCGTCACCTCGCCGCTTCTAGGGTTCCCGGATGACCTTCTTGACGCCGTCCCTCTTTAGCTCTTCCAAAATCCATTCTGGCTTATCAAGGCTTGACGCCGTCAGCTCGTGAACGTGACGCCGTCCCCTTATGATTTAAGCCGTGACGCCCTTGATCAAGTTAAAGCGTGACGCCGTCAGAATTCACATGCTATTTTCACTGGCTTATCATGAGTAAATTTCACGTCCACTTTTTCTTGCCAAAGAATGACGCCGTCCAGAGTTAATTGTGACGCCGTCAAAGGTAACTTTCAGCCGATTTTTGAGACTTTGTCGTTTTCTTCACTTTTATGCCCAAAAACGTCCAAAATGCCTCCTTTTCCAGATTTCTCCTCAAAAGTACCTAAAATGACAAAAGGAACGATTTAAGGCGATATCTGATCAAATAAATACGATTTAGGGCTTAAATGACCCCTTAAAAGCGGTACACTTTTCGCTTCATCAGTTTTGTATCGTTAAAGGTTTATGTCGTGTGTATGTTTTTGTCGTGTCTATGGTTGTGTCGCGGAATAAAGCAATCTGGTGTCGAGTTGTGTTGTATTGTAGAGTCGTGCTTTGGTGACCACGTTGAGTCGTGTTTAGTAGCCCATATGCCGACCCCTTCTCATAAGTAAAACGCACCCTTAATAAGTACCTAATAGGTTGTGTAATGAGAACAAGTAATATAGGTTGCGAAACGATTTCGGCTATAATTCCGTATTAGGACTATACGAAGGAGAAGATTTGCATGCATGAAGTCTTAATGTGAATACTTTAAATTGTGATTTATATGATAAAGTTAGAACTTTGAATTTTGACATTTTAAACCCTAATCTTTGGAAGTTATCACATTAAACCCTAAACTTTGATCATTTACACATTTAGACCCTAGACTTTACTATTTGTCATAACTACGAAACCTAAAACCTAATTAATGCTCTGAAAAGCCTAATTTGACCATCGATGGAAATTATTATGTTCTAACCCTAAACCTAACTATTACGTATTTGGAAAACCTAATTTGGTCAATTATGGAAACATGCTAATTCGGGAAACCTGCACAAAAAAAAAAGGAAAGTTACTAAAAATGGAAAGCCGACTAAAATAAGTAATCAGATTTAAAATAAGTTATTAATCAGACGATCGTAAATTCGTGTAGATTCGCTGAAGATGGAGTTTACTTCCGATATTTTCGTTTCTAGTTGTATTTGCATTTGCGGTCTAAGGTACATATATTCTACCCTTTTTCAGGAAGGGTGCTTTCGTTCTCGTGATTTTCTTGATCTGGATTCATTAGGATTCCCTAAGCCATTGCTATGTTCCCTTATACTTTGATTCGTTCTTCATGATCTATTTGACATTCGTCATTATGACCTTATGACATAAGTATTCGAATCACTTGATGCTTAGAAGGTTCATTTGATTTTGTAACTGGATGTGAAAACTTTTCTTAAATTTATCATGGAATTTTTGAGAAAAAAAACTAATTTCAAAGTGATGTTTATGAACGAGGCGATACTACTTTTATATGAAATTTTACTAAACTTTTACGAAAACTACTTTTAAAGACTATTTTTATGAAAAACATCATTAAAAGATTTCTTTGAATGAACATCTGATAGAAACCTTTGAATTGAACCTTGCTATGAACCATTTGATTTCGAACCTTTGATTATGAACCTTTGAGATCCTATGCCTGACATGATTCCCTCATTGACTCATGACATTCATTGATTGATTGTTATTCTTATTGTTCCACTCTGACATTTATTTTAGATGTCTCTGCCATGTTATGCTTATGTTTTTCCATGCTATTTGAGTTACTATCTTTTTCTTTTGCCATGCTAGTTTGTTATTTGTTGTATGCCATGATAGATCCGTGCCAGAGCTTAACTAGTTCTGGAGGTACCAGGACCATGTCTTTGATGGCACCTTAGGCATGACACTCCCGTAGAGGTGTGATAGATCTACGGCGTTCCCCCTTATGTATATGTATTTTATCACGATTCACTATTGGCCAACCTTTTATGTGTGCTTAGTCTAGTACTGACATACATACTTATGTTAAGGAGCGTATGGATATATCCTAGGTTTTATGTATATGTGATTATGGTGACCAGGTGGTGTGTGCCTTGCACTCCTTCTCACACTTTTATTAGTACTTAGAGGTCTCCCCTCTTCGTGCACTTTTAAGATATGATATGATTTGACGGATTATGATATGGAGTTCTTATGGCACATCCTTACATGACTTTCCTTATTTCATTTTTCTTGATTCATTACTTATTCAGTTCTCATGTATTCTTGATTCTTTGTCCTTCTTAATATTCGTAAAACTTTCATGATTATGCTTTTCGTTTTGTATTCTTATTCTTTCGTTGTTTATGCTTATTTACCGTTATGTTACGTTATATATATCTGTTCACTGGGCTTTTTAAGCTCAGCCGCATTTCTTTTCCTGCGGCAGGTTTTAGTGGAAAGCTGGGTATGAGTGGAGAGTATCTTGGACTTAGAAGACTATACCTTGATAGCTATTCCGGATTAGTGATGACTAGAAGAGATTATATTTAGACTTAGTACTTATTGTAATTCTCATGTAACCTTGTATCTTCAGATTTTCCCTTGTAACCATTGAAATTCATTTTGTATTATTTAGTCATATGCTTGTGTTTGCTTTGATATGTCACCATAACGTAATACTTCTACCCTTATCGGGTTGGGGTGTTACAATTATGGTATCAGAGAGACAGGCTGTGACTCGTAATACATTTACCCTTGACCTGTGAAGTTTGGACCATTACGTTTCCACTGTAGACGCTCATAAGACAACCCTTGAAAATTTGCTTTAGGATTTCCCCATAGGAACTTAAGTTATTACCGGTGAGGAATGGGTAGACTAGGACATCTATGTAAGTAGCATTGCTTCCGCATCACTCTGATTTGTGCCTTTGCCTTTAGCTAAGCCTTGTAAAAACATTTGTTTCAGAAGCTAGAAAGTTTTACAACTTAAGCTTAGTAACCAAGTAAGTTTGGAATTCCTCGAAAACTACATGGATACCTTGCACCATTTAAGTTTCACTTCCTGATTTTGATCTCCACTTCCGATTTGTTTGATAAATAGTTAGATACCTTTCCGACTATCCAGATGGTCATTCAACCATAATGTGTTTGACACATTCTATGAATTCATTACTCATGTCGGATATGAAGTGTATCATCTGATCCTACTCGGTTCTGCGTAATCCATTACTACTCCTATGAGAACCCTGGAAATTATCAACCACGAATATAGGAAGTTTTGTTCCCTCCCTTTGAATGATTAAACTTGCCTGCCAACCAGTTTCCTCTGGAAGAATACGATGTAAATACTATCTCAGTACGAAATTGTTAACTAAGCATGATGATGCTGATAGCTAATATTCCATACATCTCACTTTTGACAATTATACGATGTTCGTATTACCAATGATGTACACCCTACCTGCCACTTATACTTTAAAGCTAAACAAAACTCCAGCACCTTGAACTGTTCGTTTATCTAACTCAACACCATATTGAACCATGTACTTAACCTTGATATATGAACTACCCGTCTGGCTTGACAACCGTATTCGATCTACGAATCCATTTACTTTTGATATAATTGATTTTGAGGTCTTTTGGTTATAGATTGGCTGGCTCTTCATAAAGCTACTGAAGACTACCATATCTGATATAAGACTTTTAGCAATCTATTTTTCATCCTACCTTGTTACGATGGCTCTCTACCACTTAAACCTCTTATGATTAATGCTGCTATGGAAACACTTACTCCAATCTCAATTGATTGTCAAATTTCTCCTGACACCTATTAGTATCCACCCTTAGAAAGCTCTGGCATTGGAAGTATTTTGTTGTACAAATTTTTCGATGTTCTCTGATGAACCTCTTGGGATTCCCTCCTGCTTGGGAAGTAGAGTTGGCATCGAACCGATCTCAATTAACGAAACCATGATGCCATAGAAGTTGAGAGATTGAAGGAGCTGATGGAATATGATTTTGTTCACCTCAGTGTTCTCTTTGAATGCTCCTATTGGTTTATGAAGAAGAAAGAGGGAAGTATGCCGCGACGTATCGACTATCGCGAATTTAACCGTATCACTATCCAAAATCATTATCCATTTCTGCGTATCAATGATTGATTTGTTCTATTTTTGAAACTCCGTATCAGACGGCCTCATTTAATGTTTGAATGATAGAAGAAACAACCACAAGAACTTCTAAGAAGGTAGATGACTAACTGAGAGTAACCTCCGTGAAGAATTTCAGTTTTATGTGTGAAGAGGAAGATAGGTGATGTGAAGTAGATATGAAGTTTTCCCTGAGACGATTCATGAAGCTACCTTCGTACTCGTTGTGATCATTATGAGTTTAAAGGATGCCAATTGTATTGGCTAATAGAATCATGTTTTCATGGGTCTTTGGACAATTGTCATAATATGACAGTGTGTTCGTGTTCAGAGACGAAAGAAGAATATGTAGATCATTTTCGTATTGAGTAGAATGACCCCTGTGTTCTGGAAAGATAGGTTTGATTGGCGTTCGGAGATTGTTGCAGACAGCACTACCAGGTATCTTGCGATGACAGAGTTCCCACAGAAAGGACCAAGATTGAAGACCGTTGATAGAGTTAGAAACCTTGTAGAAGAGTAGTAGAAGATGTTCGTTGACAGGCGTTACCATGGAAGAAGCATATAAGAAGGAATTCACGTTACCACACCACAGTGTCCAGAAGAGGTGCCGAAGGCTTGAGGGACCAGACTCAAGTTTATAATTCCTTTCCACCCTATGATCATATGGACAGTCGTAGACAGACTACTTGGAATTGGAAGAGATTTGAAATCATGTATTTAAGTGGATGAATTTTGAAGCAAACGTTTGGTTTAGAAGGGTTGATTCTGTGAAGAATGAAGCTATTGATGACGTAATTCACTTTCTCTTAACCTACCTAAGTTTCCGTTACCTGATGATAAGATCCTTTAAATGATTTAGGTTCTCTATTAGTAATTCCGTTCCGTGTTCATTCTGCATTTGATAGATGATGGTTTTGTTATGCGAATTTTGACGAATTGGGGAAGGAACCTTGAGATTTATGTCCAGAAATGGGCGGATTCTGAAGCAACCACTTATATTGGCTGAGTTAATTTTGGTGAGTGATGAAGGATTGACGCTATTAACGACGTACCTTAATTCCGATAGACATTCTAGGATCTCTGTTACTCTTACGAGTAGTTTCGTCCTCCTCTTAGTTATGTTGTTTGATTTTGATGACCTCTGAGACTGTACAAGGATTTGGTGGATTAAGATACGTTGTTTTGTTCATTACTTGAGATAAAGTATGACCATCATGAGGGCATATTTATATGATGCCAGTATTATGACGTCTGGCCAACGTGATAATACTTACATCATATAATGTGCACTTGTTGTGGGCATAGGATATTTCGAGAAGTGCCTTAGAGCTTTAGAAATTCTGATAACTGTTTGAGATTATCTGCGTTAGTGAGACTTTAGGTTCATTCTACCTATACGCTTAATTTGCCTTCACCGTGGTATGATTCGATACGTTTGGATTCTCAAAAACGCGTTTTGCTGACCTCTATATTTCCGATAAGAGTCTTAGGTTCTGTTGTTGAACTTTCTGCCGGTTGATATTATCGACAATCTGTTTTCTGTACGTTCTTATCTGATTTTTCTAATCAAATTCTATGGACGGCATATCCGTCAAATCCTACGAATTTCCTGTATCTCTCCAGAGAGAATACGATTATCATCTGTTACGTTTGGTATTTTATTTTATTTATTTATTTATTTTTATCCGGATTCGTTATTGTATGTCTTTCTGAAAAAGCCGAAGCCATTTTGATCAACAAGATAGAGTCATGAGAGACAAATCTTTCACAATTCTGTTCACTGTCTATGGTGTTCCGTTTCGTTTACTTCGATTTTCGAGGACGAAAATTTTCTTTTAGAGGGGAAGAATTGTAAAACCCTAAAATCTGAATACCTAAATTACGCCTAATTTTGAATTTTACCCTAAAGTTTATTATGATTTAATTTAAACCTTAAACTATATATTATGTGTTATATTTAAACTTATAATTATCAACCTAAGTTTATATTTAAATTAAATAAAAGATTACACCAATTCAAACCTTCCTAAACTCATTCAATTAGAATATGATTTGGTCAAATAACTTCACATAGCTCCATACGTTCTTATCCCACAATATTCGGCCCAATGATCTCATACATAACAGACGAAATTAAAAGCACAATCAAGTCTAAATATGTCACACTTACTACTTACCAAATCAAGCACACGCTCCCTCATTCCCTTGACCCATATCTATACGATTTCTTTTTCTTTATTCCCATTCTTACGAAACAACTTAAACAAAAAAAAATTCACAAGAAGTTCTGGAATTATTATTCTCTCAAGTTCTGGTCGTGTCTTCCATTCCAAATCAAGGTTTGTTGCTACTCGTTACGGTGGGTGTTGTGGTGATTTGTGGTGGCGTTAAAGGGTTTCCTTTGCTGTGGGTTTATTCAACCGAGATCGTTCGTGCCCTCTTGTTTTCTTTTGTCTCGTTATTCAGTCCAAGGTACGCCATCAGCTTGCTTTTGCCACAGTCTGTTATACGACTAAACTATGAACTAAAGTCTAATATGAACATGCCTTTATATATGATACAAACCTATGACACGTATTGTTTTTGTTTTGATTAATGGGGTTACAAGAATGCTAAACCAATCCTTGTCACATAAAATATTTATATAGCGATCATTACCATACTCGTTTCGTTTAATAAAAGATTATATGAAGAGTTGATAAGTATTTGTCACGTGAAAATAATACACGACCCATATGAAAACATGATTTGTTTTGTTTCACTAATAGAAAAGATTCACACGTAGAAAATAATCATGCCACGTTAAAACCAACCTTGGGTCGTAAATCTGGATATGCTAATGTTGTGTCCCGTTATTGTTTTGTATCGTTAAAGGTTTATGTCGTGTGTATGTTTTTGTCGTGTCTATGGTTGTGTCGCGGAATAAAGCAATCTGGTGTCGAGTTGTGTTGTATTGTAGAGTCGTGCTTTGGTAACCACGTTGAGTCGTGTTTAGTAGCCCATATGCCGACCCCTTCTCATAAGTAAAACACACCCTTAATAAGTACCTAATAGGTTGTGTAATGAGAACAAGTAATATAGGTTGCGAAACGATTTCGGCTATAATTCCGTATTAGGACTATACGAAGGAGAAGATTTGCATGCATGAAGTGTTAATGTGAATACTTTAAATTGTGATTTATATGATAAAGTTATAACTTTGAATTTTGACATTTTAAACCCTAATCTTTGGAAGTTATCACATTAAACCCTAAACCTTGATCATTTACACATTTAGACCCTAGACTTTACTATTTGTCATAACTACGAAACCTAAAACCTAATTAATGCTCTGAAAAGCCTAATTTGACCATCGATGGAAATTATTATGTTCTAACCCTAAACCTAACTATTACGTATTTGGAAAACCTAATTTGGTCAATTATGGAAACATGCTAATTCGGGAAACCTGCAAAAAAAAGGAAAGTTACTAAAAATGGAAAGCCGACTAAAATAAGTAATCAGATTTAAAATAAGTTATTAATCAGACGATCGTAAATTCGTGTAGATTTGTTGAAGATGGAGTTTACTTCTGATCTTTTCGTTTCTAGTTGTATTTTCATTTGCGGTCTAAGGTACAGATACTCTACCCTTTTTCAGTAAGGGTGCTTTCATTCTCATGATTTTCTTGATCTTGATTCATTAGGATTCCCTAAGCCATTGCTATGTTCCCTTATACTTTGATTCGTTCTTCATGATCTATTTGACATTCGTCATTATGACCCTATGACATAAGTATTCGAATCACTTGATGCTTAGAAGGTTCATTTGATTTTGTAACTGGATGTGAAAACTTTTCTTAAATTTATCATGGAAT
The DNA here is from genome assembly GCA_021014915.2 of Artemisia tridentata subsp. tridentata. Taxonomy (NCBI): domain Eukaryota; kingdom Viridiplantae; phylum Streptophyta; class Magnoliopsida; order Asterales; family Asteraceae; genus Artemisia; species Artemisia tridentata. The sequence goes on along the minus strand of CP139501.1, from coordinate 308,693,344 downwards.
TTTTGAGAAAAGAACTAATTTCAAAGTGATGTTTATGAACGAGGCGATACTACTTTTATATGAAATTTTACTAAACTTTTACGAAAACTACTTTTAAAGACTATTTTTATGAAAAACATCATTAAAAGATTTCTTTGAATGAACATCTGATAGAAACCTTTGAATTGAACCTTGCTATGAACCATTTGATTTCGAACCTTTGATTATGAACCTTTGAGATCCTATGCCTGACATGATTCCCTCATTGACTCATGACATTCATTGATTGATTGTTATTCTTATTGTTCCACTCTGACATTTATTTTAGATGTCTCTGCCATGTTATGCTTATGTTTTGCCATGCTATTTGAGTTACTATCTTTTTCTTTTGCCATGCTAGTTTGTTATTTGTTGTATGATATGATAGATCCGTGCCTGAGCTTAACTAGTTCTGGAGGTACCAGGACCATGTCTTTGATGGCACCTTAGGCATGACACTCCCGTAGAGGTGTGGTAGATCTACGGCGTTCCCCCTTATGTATATGTATTTTATCGCGATTCACTATTGGCCAACCTTTTATGTGTGCTTAGTCTAGTACTGACATACATACTTATGTTAGGGAGCGTATGGATATATCCTAGGTTTTATGTATATGTGATTATGGTGACCAGGTGGTGTGTGCCTTGCACTCCTTCTCACACTTTTATTAGTACTTAGAGGTCTCCCCTCTTCGTGCACTTTTAAGATATGATATGATTTGACGGATTATGATATGGAGTTCTTATGGCACATCCTTACATGACTTTCCTTATTTCATTTTTCTTGATTCATTACTTATTCAGTTCTCATGTATTCTTGATTCTTTGTCCTTCTTAATATTCGTAAAACTTTCATGATTATGCTTTTCGTTTTGTATTCTTATTCTTTCGTTGTTTATGCTTATTTACCGTTATGTTACATTATATATATCTGTTCACTGGGCTTTTTAAGCTCAGCCGCATTTCTTTTCTTGCGGCAGGTTTTAGTGGAAAGCTGGGTATGAGTGGAGAGTATCTTGGACTTAGAAGACTATACCTTGATAGCTATTCCAGATTAGTGATGACTAGAAGAGATTATATTTAGACTTAGTACTTATTGTAATTCTCATGTAACCTTGTATCTTCAGATTTTCCCTTGTAACCATTGAAATTCATTTTGTATTATTTAGTCATATGCTTGTGTTTGCTTTGATATGTCACCATAACGTAATACTTCTACCCTTATCGGGTTGGGGTGTTACAGTCACCCTCGGTAATAATAAGCCAAAGATCAATGTCTTTTGATTTCACACACGTTTCGAATCTTGTTTTCCAATAAATAAAACAATCGGTTTCAAAAAATGGTGGTCTTTGCATAGATTGCCCTTCTTGATATTTGTCGGAATCCATTGATCTATTCAAGTTTTAAAATACAATTTATTTTAAAATCTTGCCTGACGTGGCTCTGGTACCAATTGTGGAAAACTAGAAGGGGGGGTTGAATAGTTTTACCGGTTTTTAATTTGTTTCAAAACTTTACTTGTGAAAAACTTTGATTCGATTCTTTTGTGAAATCAATCAACACCAATATGAACTCTAAACAAAGCTAACTAATATAAACAATAATTATAAAGAAAAAAGATGGAAAGATCAAACCGGGACAAAGAGATTTATAGTGGTTCGGTCACGAAGCTCTTCTTCGCCCTACTCCACTCCCCGAGTACCACACTCGAGAGTTTCAAGCACTATGTCAACAAAGCTCCCTTCAGGCGGAGAAAACCGTACAACGTCGCTTATCCTAATTTCCAACACTAAGCTAAATATCGAGTACGAATCTTAGCTAGTACCAATCTACCACGATCCACACGATCCTTTCTACTTCACACAATCAACACACTTGACTCGATCTACCCTTGATCCACTTGATCAACACACAAGCCCACAAGCTACAAGAGATCTCCAAGATCTCAACACGATCACAATGATCTACTCTCTTTTGACTCAATCTACCCTATCTACTCTTGATCAACTTGATCAACTCACAAGCTCACAAGCTACAAGAGATATTCAATATCTCTACAAGATCAAAATGATCTTCTCTCACAAACTCTCAAAAGAAAAATGAACTTGATGTATGCTAGAATACAACAAGTGTGTAACAAATGTTACAAGTGCACTAACTACAACTACAACACTTTGTATCTTCTTTGATACCTTGTGTTCTTCTCTTGCACTAGTAGAGGAATGAAGGTGATCACTTGGTTGGATGATTGGATCACTCTTTAAACAAAAGAAAACTAAACTAAATGATCAAGAAGAAAAGAAGTGTTAAGAGTTTTGAACTCAGAAAGTTGTGTGTGAAAAAGGATGCCCAAAAACTGTGAAGATGGCTGGTATTTATAGGCAGAAGAAATCTGGCCGTTATAAATACACGGTACCACTAAATGTCACATGATACCACTAAATTTAGTGGTACCGTGCCAGACAAAAATGCTCCTCTTTTTGTCTTTAGTGGTGAAAGTTTATTTGGGGAAGTTTGGAGCTGATTTTGGGGGGGAAAATAGCTGTTATGATATTTAAACTTATTTTTTCAATAAAACATTTCTTAATAATTCAAAAATAACTTGTAAAGTGTATTTTTGAAAAAATGTTTTGTCACATTAAAAATGTGAAGTTTTAAACACAAATTCACTTCTTTGATCATTTTTCAAGTTGTAAATTTGTTTGTTCATACCTAGAGTGATTTGCATAGAAATGAGATCTTTCGACTAAAAACTTGTTTACGTTAATTTTAACGTAAAGTGTTTTCACATTTTGTTATCATCAAAACGTGAAGTTATCGAAAGATATAAATAACGTTTTTAGAACATTATTTCCATGCATGACACCTTATACGTACACTCTCAAACTCTCACTATCCAAAAATAACCTAAGTATCATCCACTGAGTTACCTACGAGAAGCATAGGACCAATATTCTAGGTGTTTGTTCCATTTTTTACGTCGCCAAGTATTGATCTCGATACATCTTTGGGTTCTTGAACAAGCTACGCATTACACACTTGATTCTTAGTACATACATGGTGTTTTACCCACCCTTTGTTGGTGTAGTAAGTCATTCGACCTATCTTTCCATACGTTCACATACTTAATCATTTTACTTGCACATTTAACATCCATCGTACACATCCTAGCTTTCACTATATAACGTGTACTCCCGTTAATCATTTTGGTTTATAAAACGACATCCTCATTCCTTGTATAGCCATGCATGAAGTAGTATAACCATTTGAGTCTTATATCAACATCAACTAAGTTTTCCGAAGCTTGTTTTAGAACCATGATACCATCGTACTATATATATACCATAACATAAAAACTGGACCACTAGATAAGGACGCTTGGGAAACAGTCCGTATAATCATTTTTAGACACGTACCATGTCGGGCTAATGACCAAGCCCGCTTCTCCATAAGCTAAACTAATAAGCTGTGTCAATAAGCTCCCTAGATAAGCTCATGAACTACTTATTGAACCTATAAGCTAAGACCCTTGAAACAGTTTCTAAATCCTTAAATATTACTAAGTGGGCCTTAAAGCCCAATAAGCTCAAATAAGCAGTTTACGTATAAGCAGTTTAGAAGCAATTTGGTTAAATTGAATAAGACATATTTTAAGCCTACAATCCAGCCCAAATGAATTCGAAACCATTGGACCATTAAAAATGTTAACGGGCCTGTTAACGAACCTTAAGGCCCAATAACGCGAAAATAAGCTCTTATCACGAAATAAGCTGTTTTGTTGACTTAAATAAGTTATTCGAAACTTATCTAATAAGCAAAAAAGGTATACTCTAAAATTTATGATTTTTGGACTAGAAATGCAAATATTATGCAAAATGGGTTAAAAATGTAATTTTCCTATACGTTAGTGTCAAAACTGTCATTTTAGTAATTTAAGGATTGAAAATGAATATTCAGTAACCAGGAGTGTTAAAATGTTATATTTGAATAGTATAAACCTAAAATGTAAATATATTATAACTTTGGACTAAAAATGTAAAAGTTTCACTGTTAGGGTTAAAAGTGTAAATTTCATATAACTTGAAGGTTTATTCAGTAACTTTATTTCTATATATAATCACACTAATGTTTTATACATTTATATTATAAAAAGGTATTTAGATGTTTCGTAAGAATTATTTAAAAGACGTTACGTGTATATATATATATATATATATATATATATATATATATATATATATATATATATATATATATATATATATATATATATATATATATATATATATATATATCACGACATTATATATAACAGGAGGCGTTACACGTAGATAATGCCACATAAATGCCACCTCAATGCCACATAATCATTAAAATGCCACATAATCATAACAGGATGTATGATTGCCCAGTAATCATGCTTTTATTCCACCTAAGCAGTCCACCTAAGCAACATTTGACCAAATAAAATTCGAAGTTTGACATTTAAATCCGAAATTTTAAAAAATACAACTAAAGGATTCGAACCTATGATGTGTTGGTTCATTAATAAGTAATTTTACCACTAGATCAACTTAATTTTTGAGTCATATCTTGCAAAGCCAAAAATATAATGTTCAACAACAATACCGGATTTTTAAATAAACACACAAATTAGGATTAAATTTGGTTTGTTCCTTTATTTTTGGGAATTATACAAGAACATATACGGCACCATTCATTCCCTCATGTTTTGGGAGGGGATATATGAAATTTCCACTTTTTCAATATACAAACTTGAGCCTGTTCGGGACAAATCAAGCAACATCCATGTATATGATAAAGTATATTATGCATGGATGGTGTTTTTAGTTTTTCTACCCAATGTTGTTTATATTTTGTTTATTGGTTTTGTTTACCATTGAATACTTTTTTTTTCTTTTTTTTTTTGGCACAAACCTGATGCGTGGTTTTGTAACCTTACAACAGGTTTTACCTCTCGAGGGATCTCAAGAGGCTTACAACCCCACCAGGCAGTGTACCTGACCGATGTAGTATAGTGTAGTGGTAAGTACGGGGGATTGATCGTTCTCCACAGGGAATAGTGTTCGTTAGGTATGAAAAACTACTCTAATAGGTCTAAAGGTTGAGGAAGATTCTTTTTATGCTTTTATATTTTTATGAAAGCAAGTAAAATCTCGGTTTTGAAGGAGAGGGCGGAATTAGTTGCTAGTCAACTAACCCAAATAACTACAAATGCAAATAAAATAAATAACTGAAAATAAAATGTTGGTGAGAAACTTATGTGTAGAGAAATGTGTTTACTTAGATTTCCTTACTCCCTAACTATCTTTTACCGGTTGATTAGTGTGTATTAGTCGCGTGGATGACGGGTGTATTCCTTAATACCAATTGTGGGGTGGCGTACGTACTTCCCCAACTCTACAAGCTCCTACTTCACTCCTATGTCGAGCCGGCTAGGAAGCTCCTAACATGGGATCATTAGAATTCGCTTGTGCATTAAATACAACCATAAAAACCTTTATTACGCATTTGGTTCATGTTTCTTAAGACGTTCAAGCAAGTTACCGAATAGGAAGTTAGCCAGTTTTCTTAAGCCTAACATAGATAAACAATCATCCAATACAACTAATAACACACTAATAACCAATAATCAATAGCTAGGTTTCATTAGATCTAAGCAAACACAAGATAAATCTAGCCTAACATGTTAAACAAAAGACAAGAACAAGATAAAATCAAACAACACATAGACATATTGAATGATTAATTGACAACTTATCTTTCAATGTAACATGGAAGATCTCAAGGCAAAAAGCCTTGAAAAAGATGCTAAAATCGTCCTAGGGTTTTCTCCCAAAAATTCCACACTAAGCTCTCTCTTAATGACAAAAAATTAGAAAACTATATATAGATTTTTACATCTGACGGCGTCACCTTATGGAGTGTGACGCCGTTACCTCGCCGCTTCTAGGGTTCCCGGATGACCTTCTTGACGCCGTCCCTCTTTAGTTCTCCAAAATCCGTTCTGGCTTATCAAGGCTTGACGCCGTCAGCTCTTGAACGTGACGCCGTCCCTCTTTGATTTAAGCCGTGACGCCCTTGATCAGGTTAAAGCGTGACGCCGTCAGAATTCACATGCTATTTTCACTGGCTTATCATGAGTAAATTTCAAGTCCACCTTTTCTTGCCAAGCCATGACGCCGTCCAGAGTAACATGTGACGCCGTCAAAGGTAACTTTCAGCACAATTTTGAGACTTTGTCGTTTTCTTCACTTTTATGCTCCAAAAACGTCCAAAATGCCTCCTTTTCCAGATTTCTCCTCAAAAGTACCTAAAATGACAAAAGGAACGATTTAGGGAAATATTTGATCAAATAAATACGATTTAGGGCTTAAATGACCCCTTAAAAGCGGTACACTTTTCGCTTCATCAAATACCCTAATATCATCAAAAGATATTCAAATCATGAATTAACAATTGGGGTATGTTGTGAATCACCACCTGCAGGTTTGTTAATACGTCCTTAATTTTATTTATTTGATTATGGTTTTATTTTATCATGCATATCAAAGCACACAAGTATAACCAGTAGGTGAATGATGATGATGATTCAAAAATCATGCACGCCATATATAACATTAGAGAACTTACTTACAAGCAAATATTTGTCTTCAAATCCTTTGGGCTGAGTTTGAAGCTAATCGAGAATTTACATTGATCATAAACAGGAAGAAAGACTTGAAACTTCAAGACTTGGAGATAGAGTGTGATTCATTAAAAGCCCCTACAACAGGTACTTAAGAAACTATTATGTTTGTGGCACTAATCCTATTGTTATTATTCCGATGTTCTCCCGGCCCTTTCTTGATCCATGATACGCATTGAACATGTAGGATCATGAATTACTTTTTATAACCTAGATGTCAAAATTATTACTGTCGAATTTATTACTTAATTCTCTTCTGTTGACATAATAAAATATATTCAATTTCATCCCAGGTTTTCTTAGGTCCGAATGGAGAGCTTGACGGTGAGGGTAATGAGCTGCCACGATCAGTTGTTATTCCGCTGAATTTTGGGTTGTTCAACTGGGAACAAATAGGGAACAGCAAGTGAAGCTCACTGGGAACAATGATTCAAGAGGAGAATGTGGTGTTGTAGCTCAAAGTATGTTTTATGTTCCGACTGATAATAGAGACAAGTTCTGAAGATTACCCTAATAAGCCACCGACTGTGCGGTTTATTTCCAGAATGTTTCATCTAAACATGAAGTTGTCATTATTACCAACATTATATATTTTCAATTAATGGATGGAGCTTGAGGAACATGTGTGATTTTTATAATTCAGTATTGGCTGAGTGACATAAGGGACATATTAACGAGCCATTATTTCAAGTTATTAAGAATTTTGCTGACTTTTTTAGTATGTCCTTGGTCTGACCACTCAAAATCACAGATTTTTAAGAAGTATATTGAGATTGAACTGCAACTTGGTAACATGGACCGTTGTCGGAAGCTGTATGAAAAGTATTTGGAGTGGTCACCTGAGAATTGCTAGGCATGGAGCAAGTATGCTGAGTTGGAAAGATCTTTAATGGAGACTGAGCGTGCCCGAGCCATTTTTGAGCTTGCAATTGTGCAACCTGCACTATCCAGGCCAGAATTATTGTGGAAGGTAAATACTTCTTTTTATAACCTTAGGTGTGTTTAAGGTGTCATTTGTATGGTAAGTTCTCATATCTGAATACTATAGTGAGAGTTTCTGATTTAGCATCTCTGTTTCGATATTCAAAGTGGGATCAATTTACTTCTCAGATAGAGCCAGTTGCATCGGCAGTACCTTATATGGTTGCTAGGTACCAAATTATTTTTAAGTTCATTTATATATTATTGATCTTTCATAACAATTAATGATATTAATTTTGTAGCGGTAATCATGAACGTGACTGGCCAAACTCAGGATCTTTTTATGGGAACAATGATTCAGGAGGAGAATGTGGTGTTGTAGCTCAAACTATGTTTTATGTTCTGACTGATAATAGAGACAAGTTCTGGTACGTAATGTATCCTGTGTTTTACTTCCATAATACCCTTATGTTCAATAAAACTCACTTTGACTTTGACTTCGACCAGGTATTCTACAGATTATGGCATGTTTAGGTTCTGCATTGCTGACACAGAACACGATTGGAGAGAAGGAATGGAACAATACAAATTCATTGAACAATATTTGGCATCTGTGGATCGACAAAAGCAACTGTGGCTTATATTTATTGCACATCGTGTTCTGGGATATTCTTCCTCACTATTTTATGTAGTTGAAGGCTCATTTAGGGAACCAATGGGGAGGTTAAACTAGAGGTTGCTGATTTTAACCCAACGTACATTGACCCGTAATAAAAATTGCTTTTAACCCGTTAACAACTGGCCCAATTTGCTGCCGCTATTTGAAGTAAGTAACAATATAAAGTCTGCACAATGCTGTGTATCTTTTGCGTTTCTGGAATCTATGGATTTAGGTAGTAATATGTCGTCGGCGTGCTGGAAAGTTGCTGGCCTGTGTTAAGTCAGTTGTGCGCTAAAAAGAAATATACAGCAAAGGTATTAATGAAGCACTCTTTAAATATGCTCGGAGTCGCGCATATCTAATTATCTATTTTATTGTTTTCTGATTGAAGTTTTGAATTTGTGCAGTATTCACTCCGTGTTATAAAGAGACAGCCCTTTATAGTATGGCCAACTGAAGGTGCCACTTCTTTTATAACCTTAGGTGCGTTTAAGGTGTCATTTGCATGGTAAGTTCTCATATCTGAATACTATAGTGAGAGTTTTAGATTTAGCATCTCTGTTTCGATATTCACAGTGGGATCAGTTTACTTCTCAGATAGAGCCAGTTGCATCGGCAATACCTTATATAGTTGCTAGGTACCAAATTAGTTTTAAGTTCATTTATATATTATTGATCTTTCATAACAATTAATGATATTAATTTTGTAGCGGTAATCATGAACGTGACTGGCCAAACTCAGGATCTTTTTATGGGAACAATGATTCAGGCGGAGAATGTGGTGTTGTAGCTCAAACTATGTTTTATGTTCGGACTCATAATAGAGACAAGTTCTGGTACGTAATGTATCCTGTGTTTTACTTCCATAATACCCTTATGTTCACTAAAACTCACTTTAACTGTATATCTTTTTGGTCTTGTCATCATAAGCTTTGCCAACGAAATGACACCGCCCATGAGAATTAAAATAGAAACCGCCCAGCTACTTTGGTCCACATTTTCTCTAAATTTAAAATAAGCTATGATTATAACACATTTTAGTGACAATGTTTATTCATTTTGTTAAGTATTTAACTTTAGCAATGTCGACATTTTGATTGACATCTTGATTATTCCATTTTTAAACGAGGACGAATACGTTATACTTTTATTAAAAGAGTTAAAATAGTTGTGTATCAGATGGATATAACCTTACAGTAAGTCAGTAACCACATTTATAACCTAAGTTGTTTATATAACAAAAACATATGTACGTTTTTCAAGAAAGTCAAACTAACTATTAAACTGTATATGAATACTCAGCACACATATTTTAAACGAGATTTAAACCCACAACTATTAAGTATAGGAGATTATCACACCATACAATAGATATCGCGCTAAACTAAGACTACAATCCTGCTTTGTGTATACAAATATTGTGCTGATATATTTACATAGGATGGAGTATTTTTGTATTGTTTAAGTGTTTATTTGTTATGCTTAGCTAATAACCTATCCTTATCTCTGTTAAGTAGATAAAGAAATCATGAAGTGGGGTTTGATAAAGTACCATTCTAGCATAAGAGTCAAAAAGTAAGTGGATCAAATCGAATAGATTATGTTGGGTTGGACTTCCTATTATAAGGGGATGGGTTTGAGCGTTTAGAACCTGAGCAGGCCTGGTTCAATTTAAGGTTTGTAACGCCAGTCGACCATTTCACGAGCCATATTTTGGGTAGTACAACTATGACATTGCCCGTATAGTACACACTGGTAACCAATCAAACAACCAGCACGTACTTAGCATCTATATTTATTGTAATTAAGTAATGCACCTGCATAACTGACAAAAAACACTAAAGTTCATTAAAAGACCTAATCGTTCAGACTCATATAGTGCCCAACTTGAATATTACTTCTGCTGACTTAGTTTGCTGGATCTGAAGCACATCACTTCGATTAATTTATATTTTCATGAAAGAGTAGGAATAACGGCTTATGCATATTCGGTGGTATTTAAAGATAGCTAAAACATACAAGCAAATATCCTATTGAACTTAAACAAGCAAAATTGTGCAGAAAATTATATTTGTGTCGAAAACATTATCCCCTGATTCATGCAACACCAAAGAAGTTATGCTAAAACAACAATTTGCATGAAATAAGATGTTGTTATATGCAAAGATAATGTAGGAACATGATAATGATCTCATAATCCCCAAAGATATTCCAAAAATAAACTGATGATGTCTATATTGACACTGGTGACGATTCAGTTGCTCAACAGTTTGCAGCATACAGAATGGACTAAACAGTTGGAGGTAACAATTGTGTCTATCATTTCATAAATACAACGTTTCTTCCATACATGTACCGCGCAGGTTTGTGTTTCAAGCTAAAGTTGTTGATTTATTGTATTTTAATTTTCTGAATAATTTTTAGATCGAAAAAAAAAAAGTTGAGAGTTTAAAGAGGGACAAAGCAGCCACTGAGAAGCTGTTACAAGAAATAACAGATAAGAAAGACGCTGAACTTGCAACACAAAAAGAACACTACATGAATGCATTGACTGCAGCCAAAGAAGCAAAAGCAAGAACTGACTCACGAGCAAATGATGAAGCCAAAACTGAACTAGAGAGTCACCTAAAAGAGGTTGAGGAACAAGAAACTGTTCTAAATTTGCAGCAACTGATGCTACCAATAAGAAAACACGGGCGCTAGAGGGTTAATAGTCATACTCGAAACTCTTTTAACCGACTCTATGTATAATGGCGTTGGAGTAATTTATGTTTTTTTTGAATTTAAAAAAAATTAGATTCCTGATACTAAGACAGGAAATGAACGAGTGGATGCTTTTGTGATTGACAAGGTATCTGTTGGTACAATAGATTCATTAGGATGTGTTGGAAAGATACTGCAAGGGGATGGTGCATTAGAAAATTATCTTCCAAAGATGAGGTCTAAACGAAATGGCTGCGGATTTTGAGATGCAAAAAAATTTATCACTTGAAAAACCAGTCATTATAGCTGTTAGCATGTTGGGTGAAAAGAAACGAAGGTACACATAATCTGAAAAAACATACCATCATATACATAACTTTACAACTATTTCTTTTTTATTGTGATTTACAGTATCAGGAGCACTACAACTGTCAAGAACCCCAGCCACGTACTACTATTTGAATCCTAATATTTGTGATACCAAGGAAATAGTAACAGTGTAAATACAACCGCAACATTATGAATTGCTACCAAAAAAAAGGAGGCTATATTTGACCGTGTATCTTACTTTTACAGGTATAACCAACTGTGACATCCGATCTTCAGTTTAGATGTTGTTTTTCCTATTATTAATAGACTGTAATGTTTGTATATTTAGAGTATCAAAGAGGACGTTGGGCTGAGGACGACGGCAAAAATCAATATGAAAGTTTTCTATCATGCTTGGAAGGGTACTTGCGTCAGGAAGTATGCACCGAGCCATAGGCCACCACTGGAAGGCAAAAGAACACGTTGATTGTTTGGTGGTCCGATTAGCCTCCGAATGTGGAGTACCACATGGAAAATCCGCGCCCATATGCTTTCGTTTTCGTTCCTCCTACCAACAACTATTTGCTTAAGGTACTTTGCTATTTATTTACTAATACTTTTGGCGAAAAAGATTCAGTTATTCAAGTTTGCAATAACCTGTCATAATGGAATTAGAGTGTGCTGATTTTGAAATAGCCATGTTCATTTTTCCTATTATTAACAGTCTGTAATGTTTGTATATTTAGAGTATCAAAGATGACGTTGGTCTAAGGACAATGGAAAGAATCAATATGAAAGTTTTCTATCATGATTGGAGGGGTACTTGCGTCAGGAAGTATGCACCGGGCCATAGACCACCACTGGAAGCCAAAAGAGCACGTTGATTGTTTGGTGGTCTGATTAGCCTCCGAATGTGGAGTACGCCATGGAAAATTTGCATCCATATGCTTTCGTTTTCGTTCCTCCTACCAACAACTATTCGCTTAAGGTACTTTGCTCTTTATTTACTCATGCTTTTGGCGAAAAAGGTTCAGTTATTCGAGTTTACAATAACCTGTCATAATAGAATTATAATGTGTCGAATCTGAAATAGCGATGTTCATAAGTCAATACTTCCTGCAGACTGGTCCTATTTTAATTATTGTGCTTCCGATTACTTAGGCATTGTTGTGATTTTGTTTTAGTGATCATCCCATGCCTCTACAATTAGACCCGTTAGAAGCTCACCATCTGAAAGCAGCTCACATGGTATTAATAATTTTTAATGAATTTCATTTTGAAGACATTTTTCATATGGGATGCGGTAAAAGAAAAAAAAAAGAAAAAAAGAAAAAAAAAAAGAAAAAAAAAAAAGAAAAATAGAATGTTAAGTTCTTTTTCTAAGAAATAAAACTGAAGTGTACACTTTTTTAACAGGTATATTTGGTGCGCTGGAGCTGATCCGGCGGAATGGAAAATATAATCTGATATTACCAAAGTGAGGATAAGATGTTGTCAAGAATTCCTGTTGCTATTATCCAGTCTTCATATCAGCGAGAGGAGGTAAGTTATTTTTCAGTTTGCTTGCGATCTTTTAATGATCAGTGGAACCATATGCAACATGTGATAATTTGCTGCAATAAGACGATCTGTAAGAGATAGTGTCTTTGCTATTCAGAAGTTGCCATAATCAAATTATCATTAGCACCTGTTAAGTTTTTGGCAATTCTATTTTTGCAAGAAATACATACAATAACCAGTGACAGTCTTGTGTTAAAAAGAGATGCGTCCTGTGGGATAGGAGCTGTTTTAATTATAAGCTCCCATATTTAACATATATATTGAAAACTTCAATTATGAATGTGCACATTTTTATTTTCTCATATTGGATGAACATTTATTTATTTCGTACTTAATGCATTGAATAAATATATTGGTATTTCTTTAACTTATTTTCCTAAACTTATTTTTTTTCAACGATATTCATATAGCTAGCCAGCCCATTCGAGCGGGCCATATAACAATAAGTGGTTGTCTCTAGAGTCAAGAGGAGAAAAGGATTGAAAATTAACTGTTGCGATAAGGATGATAATTATGCAAAATCAACAACAAACGTTGTGTATAAAGAAGGTTCAGTTTGCATTTTAGTTTAATCATGTACCATGTTCTTACAAACAACTTTGTATCTTTTAATTGTTGAATAAAAGTTAACATTTGTAAAAAAAAAACAATTCACAAGTAAACTAATACCATAAGAAAAAAAATTACCCGTCCTTAAAAAACAATTCACAAGTAAATATTTTTATATTTATATTATAATGACTATTAAGTAATTAAAATAATATTTTAATTATGATATTAAAAATAATTCACAAGTAAATACCCGTCCTTAAAAATAATTTTCCACTAACTGACACCATCTAACATCTTATAATTATGATATTAAAAAATAAAATAAAACAAACGTCCTAAAAAATAATTTTAGAATAACAAAAACCATCCAAATTATAATTACAAGTCATGCCTGAAATTTAGTACTAAAACCATCCTAGTTATCGTTACAAGTCTGGGCGGGCTTTGAAATCTAGTATATATATATATATATATATATATATATATATATATATATATATATATATATATATATATATATATATATATATATATATATATAACGAAGTTTTTAACGAATAACATAACTTATCATCCCCTACCTTTTGAGGAGATGAAATCTACGGATTCAATAAACATAAAAACAATATAATATTATATATAATATTATTTTTGAACTTTAAGCATTTTAAGCATATCAACCATCCTTGCCACAAACCTTTTCGTTATCCGATACTATTTCCATAATCATTATTCGCGTTAAGTCAAGCTTAAACTATCGAAATCTCAGACTTCCCTATTATTCAGGTCGTGTGTTGGAGCCGTTCCCATATTACATTTGACGTCACATTACTTTGTCAACTACAGCCGAGGTGAGCTCATAGTCCCACTTTTATTTTGTATTTTAAACTCGTGGGGAGATACATGTTACAAAACAGAACACAAGTATTTTCTGTATGCTATACCTGATTGATATTGCCTAAGTTACCGCTATTGCCAAAAGCCCCTCACATCATGAACCATTAATCACTTGCGAGTGAACGCGAATATAGTGAATAGATCTATTGGCAGTTGACGCCCCATTTGAGTTAGCCAGAATGGTGACCAAATGCACTTTATTTGAAGGGAAATAGGAAGATGGCAATCTCCTACACGAGGGCCTCATACTTACACCATTTCTATGGTGTATTTTATTTACATCATCTCTATGATGTCACACATGTTAACGTTTGAGTGTCATGAGACTTAGGGCAATATACTGAACTGCAATATTACTGTTTCTACTATGATTGTATTTCTATACAATTATACAAATTGAGACTTGTGTTCAACTGATTATTAAATATAAACACTATGGATTCACTCAACAATTTTGTTGACTTTTAGCATGTTTATCTCAGGTAACTAATGGAGCATTCGAGGCACGGAGTGGGCAATAAACTGTTGGTTTTGGTGTCAAATAAATTCTATCATTCATTTTAAACTATCATATCTTTTGTGAGATACTAAACTATGGAATCCTTTTTGTACTTGAATTATTAAATGAATGATAATAACTTTCAAAACGCCTTTTTTGAGTCATTTTCTATGATTATGACTGTGATCCTTTAAGTAATACCCCAATTAGTCTTCCGCTGTTAAATTGAAATTTAGAGGGTGTTACAGATTGGCATCAGAGCCATGGTTATAGAGAACCAAGTGTATTTTTAAACACTGGACTATAACTATGCTTTCAAAATGGACCATTTTACACCATACCACCTTACGCCCTCCGTGCCTACATATTTACAACACCGTGTATAGAGTGTTGCTTAACAGATTATTTCATGTCAACTTTAATATACTTGATTCTATATTGATGACTTACATTTACTATTTCCGGGATTATTACAATACCGTGTCTTCTGCTTCTCACCCTAGCACCTTACCATCGGACGTGGAGTCTGAGGATACTCTATTGTCCATCACTTCACCAGTATTTCCTAGTACCTCGACTACTACAATGTCAAGTGTCGCATCTGACGAAACGGAGCCCTTCGAGGAGGGTGAAGTTGTTCCTACCCCACCAATGACACCTGTTGCACCGACAGGCAACCCTAACTCACCCCTATCAGATGACCCGTATGTGCAAGCTAGGCGAGCATATATTTCACCACCTCCCCTGGAGAACCATCCAGCTTCTCCCACCTACACCCCACTATCATACGACCAGTACATGCAGTCGCAGCAGTGGCTACCTGCATCTGACACAGAGACTCCTCTTCCTACACCACCACCCCCACCTGCACCGGTTATCTGGCGCAGACGATTTAGAGTTCTACAGCTTTATGAGCCTGAGCCTTTCATGAGACCATTTAGGAGTCACCCAAATGGTCCCATCAGGATGCACACTCCCCGTAAGAGGGTACGATTACCAGTGGTTCCGATTATACCACCATCACCACTTCTATCCCCGAAATCACCATTAGATATGATCATGCTGACACCACCTTTATCTCCTGAGCACTCCATACCACCACTACTATCATCACCCCCTCCACCTTCAGTCAGACCCGACTATCTTTTTGACTTACTTACTCAGTCATACCCATTTGCACCTCATCGTCAGGAACCAACACCTGAGGAGGACTTACCCCTCAGAACCGGGCCCGCATATCAGATCCTAGTGATTCTTCTTCCTCATCCTTGCTGTTTCCTCCAGGCTTTACCCCTCCAGCTCGAGTCTTCGATACTAGGGAGACCTCCAGGGCAGCAGCTACCCGTACACCCACACCCTCCACTATCATGGCGCGACTGGAGCGCCATGAGGAACAGATAGACACTCTATTGAACTTCACTAATGAGATGTCACTCGACCGCCCCGAGATGGTCGATGGCACTATCCATGACCTCGTGACAGAGAGGATGGACCTACAGGATGGTTTGACTAGGATACAGACAGAGATGGTTGAGACACGCTCTCAGATGACAGTTTTTCAGCAGGAGAGACAGAGACAGATCGAAGAGGTTCTGCAAGCTCGCTACAGGGCCGCTACACTAGAGAGCCTCATTGAGGACATACAGGTCAGGAAGCAGACAGAGATATAGGGACTTTTGGATCAGATCACAGAGCTCAAGGGACACATGGATGAGACATCCAGGAGTTAGACATATATTACATCAGTTGTAGTTTTGAGGCATCTTAGCCTGCCGCATGTGGCATTAATAAAGGACCTTGTATCGTTTTGTTTTGTAAAACAACTGATCAAGTTATTAATATTATGTTGTTGGTTATGGATTTACTATATATTGATGTTGATTTATGTTGCCATGGTTGTTCATGTGTATTGTGATTGCATTCAGACATGTCGTGATGTTATTTATGATTGTTATGGTTCTTTATATGTTATAACTAGGCTATAATCATAGACTTTTAATAATGAAAATTTTGGAAGAGACTTGATGAATGTAGAGAAAGTTGCTGAACTTCAGCCTTTGTAGATGATGTATCAGTTTGTTCCTTAGCAATCCTATACCAAGAGTTGATCATTTATTATAATACATGTACGATAGTACCCGGACATGTTGTGATTTTATGATTCTCAGTTGGTTGTGATTTCACATTGTGACAGTATTGTTATGACTTGTATGCAAATACCTTGTTACTCGAATTATTCTAACATAGTCATTATGTGGATTCTAAATCTATGTTTTTCTTGTGGTATTAATAGAAGTATGGCTCGCACAAGAAAAGAAACTACAACACCAACACCAGCCATGACTCCAGCAGCTATCCAGAAATTGGTAGCCGACAGCGTTGTTGCAACTCTCGAAACCCAAGCGGCTACAATAGCTTGATCGAGTAGCTAGCAACATTAGGGAAACGGGTGAAAGCGAGACAGCTGCATCTCGCAAGTGTACCTACAAGGACTTCATGAGTTGCAAGCCAACTTACTTTAAGGGTACAGAGGGAGTGACTGAACTTGCTCATTGGTTTGAGTGTACTGAAACGGTCTTCATGCGAAGCGGTTGTCCTGACAACTGCAAGGTCACTTATGCCACAGGGACTCTTCTGGAGGATGCACTGTCATGGTGGAATGCTACTGCCAAACCATGGGTATTGAGGAAGCGTATCAAATCACCTGGGCCGAGTTGAAACAGAAAATGCTAAGGAAGTACTGTCCACGTACTGAAATTAGGAAACTGGAAGAGGAATTCCACCAGCTGGTTGTGAAGGGAAATGATATCAAAACTTATAACCGGAGGTTCCAAGAACTTGTTGCATTGTGCCCAACCATGGTGCCAGATCTTGAAAAGATGTTGGAAAAGTACGTCGAGGGACTGCCCCAAAGCATCGAGGGGAATGTCACCTCATCAAAACCACCGACTCTTGAAGAAGCCATCACCATTGCCCAAAGATTACTAGACCGAGAAATCAAACGAGGTTCTACATCAGGGAATAATGATCATAAACGAAAGTTTGATGATAGAAGAACCACCTCTCACAACAACAACAGGTACCACAACAACAACAACAACCGTAACCGTAATTATCAACAAAATCGCAACAACTATTACCACCAACAAAATCGCAAGCAGGAAGCTGCCAGGGCTTATGTTGCTCCACCAACTGACAGAAGCGTTTATACCGGAACACTACGCCCGTGTAACCGATGCAGAATGCATCATACTGGGCCTTGTGTTGCCAAATGCGGAAAGTGCCAAAAAGCAGGTCACAAAACTAGCGACTGCTGGGCCACTGGTGCAAATTTACAACCAATAACAGTAGTATGTCGGGGTGTCAGTAGGGTCGGGTTGACCCGACCAGAACCCGATAAGGCTTATCGGGTCGGGTTGAATCGGGTTAAAAATACTTATCGGGTTGTGAGACCCGAACCCGATAACCCGATATAGTTATCGGGTCGGGTTAGGGTTGAATTATTTTTGTTATCGGGTCAACCCGATAAGACCCGAAATGTATTTTTTTCAAAATTATTTCCTTAAAGTTGACATATCTATAGAACAAAATTTTGTATCTGATGCTCTTAACATATGAACAAATGATGTTCAATACCCTCTATGTGTGAATAAATGGCATTCTTATATTTTAGTTGGCAATATGCTTGATGCAATTGTTTCCTAATGTTACTGTGATCATAAAAAAATCAATTTTTTCTCAAAAGTTTGCTATAAATATGAGAAAAATTGCTCACAACTTGGATTTTGGTGGTTTGTTCCAAGATGGTGAACACTCACGTGGGGTTTGTATCAATTAAGTTTGCATAGAGGACACTTAAACAGTGGTTGTAACTTGTAAGCGTACCCTCTAAAATTGACATGCATCAGTTGTAATTTTATAAATTATGTATGGTTCGATTTGTTAAAAGCTCATGGTAATTTTACTTTTAAAGAATCAGTGGTTCGATCACACAAATAAAAAGTATAAACATCTCACTGTAAGGTAGGAACCCGATTAACCCGACTCACCCGACCCGACATAACCCGACCCGACAACAACCCGAACCCGATAACCCGATTACTTATCGGGTCGGGTTTCGGGTCACTTTTTCATATAAAAAACCCGATTCAACCCGACCCGATTAACCCGATAACCCGACAACCCGACCCGATAACACCCCTAGTAGTATGTCACAGGTGTGGCGAGAAGGGGCACTACAGGAACCGATGCCCAAATCAGAATGCTAACCAGAACAACACTGCTAGTGGGAGAGCATATGTACTAGGTGATGAAAATGCACCGCAGGACCCCGACGTAGTCACGGGTACATTCTTACTTAACCAACGAAATGCTAAAATTTTATTTGATTCCGGAGCCGATAAGAGCTTTGTGTCTACTTCATTTGCTTCTCTGCTTAACATTGCCCCAATAAAACTAGACACTACATATGAAATTGAAATAGCTAACGGGAACCTAATAGGCACCAATACGATAATTCGAGGCTGCACCATAACCTTACTAAACAAACCTTTTCACATCGACCTCATGCCTATTCAACTTGGTAGTTTTGACGTCGTCGTTGGCATGGATTGGTTATCCAAACACCATGCTAGAATCATTTGTGACGAGAAATTCGTCCACATTCCACTCGATGGTGAAACTCTTATTGTTCGTGGCGATCAAAGTAGAAATCGACTTAGCATTATCTCGTATATCAAGACGGTGAAGTATATGAACAAGGGATGTCACATGTTTTTGGTTCAAGTGACGAAAAATGAATCGAAAGAGAAACGACTTGAAGATGTGCCAGTCGTCGAAGATTTTTCTGAAGTGTTCCCTGAAGATTTGCCCGGTATTCCATCCGTCCGTCAAGTAGAATTTCATATCGATTTAGTGCCTGGGGCGGCACCAGTAGCAAAAGCAACCTATAGGCTGGCACCGTGTGAAATGAAAGAGTTATCTGAGTAATTGAAAGAGCTATCAGATAAGGGATTCATCCGACCAAGTTCATCACCTTGGGGAGCTCCGGTCCTATTCGTCAAGAAGAAAGACGGATCGTTCCGAATGTATATTGATTATAGAGAGTTGAACAAACTCACCATGAAAAATCGATATCCATTACCCAGGATCGATGATTTGTTTGATTAGTTACAAGGATCGAGTGTCTACTCGAAAATTGATCTAAGGTCGGGATATCACCAGCTGAGAGTTCGAGAAGAAGACATTCTCAAAACAGCTTTCAGAATGCGGTACAGACATTACGAATTTCAGGTAATGCCATTTGGTCTAATCAATGCACCTGTAGTGTTCATGGACTTGATGAACCGAGTATGCAAACCATACTTGGACAAATTCGTGATCGTGTTCATAGACGATATTCAAATCTACTCCCGCAGCAAGGAAGAACATGCTGAACATTTGAGAACCATCTTAGAGTTACTCAAAGAGGAAAAGTTGTATGCTAAGTTCTCCAAATGTGACTTTTGGATTCCAACTGTATAATTTCTTGGGCATGTTATCAACAATCAAGGTATCCATGTAGACCCTGCCAAGATCGAGGCGGTTAAAGATTGGGCATCTCCTACAAACCCAACAGAGATACGCCAATTTTTAGGTCTTGCCAGTTACTACAGAAGATTCATAGAAGATTTCTCAAAAATCGCCAAGCCTTTGACAGAACTGACCCAGAAGAACAAGAAATATAACTGGGAAGAAAAACAAGAGTCAGCTTTCCAACTCTTGAAACAAAAACTTTGTGAAGCACCGATCTTAGCGCTACCCGAAGGAAGTGAAGACTTCGTGGTGTATTGTGATGCATCACACCACGGCTTAGGCGCAGTACTGATGCAAAGGAGCAAAGTAATAGCCTATGCTTCTCGACAACTCAAAAAGAATGAAGAGAACTATACAACTCATGATCTAGAATTAGGAGCAGTAGTCTTTGCTCTTAAGATATGGAGACTGATAACGCTCATTTTATACATGTTTTAGTTGCGTTATTTCTATGTTTATGCATTGTATTTGGTTGTATTTATGAACATATTATGCTTAAAAAGGTACAAAAGAATATATTCAGGTTCAGGTACAATCAAGTTCAAGTAAATGGCTAAAAAGATGAAGAAAAGTTGTTAAATCAAGAGCTTTTGCATAAACGTAAGTTTCTTCTGACAATAAAGGCTTTGGAAGGATCGTTAAAGATAAAGAGTCAAGATTACAATGATTTCCAAGTTCAAGAAAAGATCAAGAATTGATGAAATGAATGAAAAGTTATATGTAAAGAATTATGGCTTGCTCCATCAACCAAAGGTTCAAGAAATACATCTAAGGCTTAAGTTCAACCCAAGGTTCAATAATGCCATGTCATCCTTACTCCAAAACTTGGGCTGGAATCTGAACCTTAGGTTGAGACTTTCAACCTTGGGTTGATACAATTGCTGGCACACTTAATGACTATCTTTAATGAACTAACTCTTCATATGGGTTGTCATTACACTTCATTTACTCCAAGTGCAGAATTTTTATGACACTTTGGGCTCAAGTATTTTGCTTGGTGACCAAGGGGAGTCATCTTATATATATGTATGCTTGGCCATGAGAGAAGACATCTATATACAATATATAATCTATTATCTTCACATCAACAACTACTACAACTAATCTTATACTCAAAGGAGCGACAAGGAAGAAAAACGCATGAAAAGAAGAAGCTTACATTCATCAATCATCAATTTAATCATTCAAGAAATCTTTGTTGATCATCTCACAAGTGTTCCTAATTCTTGTAATCATCATTACAACTTTTGTAAGACTTTTTAATTATGTTTTCAAGTGATAAATTTCTTGTGGTTATTTCTTTGTTTGCCATGAGTAGCTAAGTGCCTTAAGCACTTGCCTAGATGATGTTTGTGACATGATTCTTGATTGATTATGACTCATTGGTTCTAGTTAAACGAAAAGCTAATACTAAGATCGAATTGTGCTATTAAGAGTTTTCTCCACCAAAGAGTTGTCAAGTTTGGTTAATTGCTAATAGTGTAATGGGTTGAAAAAGACATTGTTAGTCAATTAGTTGTAAACCTTTGTCTATGAGGGTGTTACCTTATGTATTGACCATTTCATGAGTAACTTGGTTAAACTTGGAAAACTAAAATAGTGTGGTTGTTAATTGCTTGTGAAACGAAAGCGAATCAAGTGAATGAGTTGTGTTAGTCTTGGTTGATCAAATCTTAAATATTGTTTTTGTCATCTTAAAATCTTGACGAGGATTGAAAGTGTTGGAAACAATAGGATTAGTATACCCACTAATCGAATTAGAACACCACCTAATTCATTGATCATAATCAAATGGAACCATTGTCATAATCATATCAAGATAATTGTGCAAAACTAGTCTAGGCAAGTGTAGCTTTAATATATTGAATTTACATCATCATTATTTTCTTGCTATTAGAATCGTTAATTAAGCTCGATATTATATTCAAAAACTCACATAAAAAAAAACTAAAAAAATCCTAGTGAACGACCTCGGCTTACCATATTATCTCTTACTACACACGGACGAGTATACTTGCTCGTATGTGTTTCATTTGAATCATTGGTAGATCGTGTTATAAATTTAAAACTTGCACTCGAAACGGGCACATCAAGTTTTTGGCGCCGCTGCCGGGGATTTGATCACGTTTTTTTTGTAAGTTTTTGTTTATAATTTTCTTGTTTAAATTGTACTCGTATTCGTGGATCTCTAAAAAAAAAAAAAAAAAAAAAAAAAAAAAAAAAAAAAAATCTCTGCAAACCGCCGGTTTATCCCCCAACCGCGGCGGTTCACCTCATGGTAAATCTAAAAACGGACCGAACCGCCAGTCCATTTCTCCAACCGTCCGGTCCAAGCTCTCGGTAAAAATTTTAAAAATCCAAACCGCCGGTCCAAACCTCGGCCACGGCGGTTCAACCTTCGTTAAATTAAAAAAAAATAAAAATAAAAAAAATAATAAAAAATTCGAACCACCTTTTGCCTTTTGCTCTTCCTGCCACAGCCTTTTACACTCTCCACAGTCTCTATATGTATTCTCCTTACAGCTTTTCTTCTCCTTCTTATTCGACAGAACACCATCAGTCTTGGTGTAGAACCTAATTGGCTTCTTCAAAGTTGCACAACAATTTAATTTTGAGTAATCAGTTTGACTACATCAAAATTAATCTTGTCTTGAAATAATGTAACTATTTAGAACAAAACTCTTGTCAAGTCAATAGTGCAATTTTTTTGGGTCAAAAGTGCGTGCGTTTGAAATTTAGCATTTTGGCTGCATTACCTGGACTGGCTTTGGTATTTTTGTTTTAATGAAAGGCCATCACCTATCCTCCACCACTGTTTTTTTTAAGACAGCAAGCACGCAATCCTTCAACGCCTGTAAACCGTCCAAATCCCCTATCCTTTACACCACATAACGGGAGACTGCAATCAGATCATAATCCATATATTAAATGTATTTTAAGAGATACATTTACCAATTGCAAATTATGTGTACCCATATCAGATAACAGTATGTATACCAAATTTCCTTTGCTATTACAAAGTGAAAACTGGGCGGCTCAGGTAGCGGGTCAAAATGGGTCTAAGTGCAAAGCGGGCCGTTTCTGAAAACAGGTGAGGTAATCCCCAAGTCATTTATGATATTTTTTTTTGAACTATAAGTCATTTATGAATTTATACAGAATAAAATAAGCAATGATTAAAGGTGTATGCCACATAACATAAGAACAAACAATTTCATATGTGGATCATAAGGGTGCAGAATACTAACACCTTCAATGGAGTACGTAAGAACTCCCTCGCTAAACTCTCAACCTCTTAAGGCCGTGTTGCACTCCAATTAGATGTGACATAAAACCTGTAATCTTAAAAAAAAAATACAATTGTCACATACTGATTTACTCTAACAAATTTAACAATCTTGAAAGACCAACTTAAAGAAGCAAGTATTATGAAAGTACGTCGTGCGGGTTAATTGCGCCAAAAAAATACAATGTTAAAGTTATATCTTTCACATTAGTACCTGCAATAACTCTTGAACAATAACTTCGGCATTCGAGATGCACACACGCCATAAATGTGATCAAGATAATGCCTCCTAATACTGCATTTAAAAGATAGTCAAACTATTATCTCATACGTTAAAATTTCTAAAACTTAATAACGACAACTTAGTAAAAGCAATCAAGTCTAACCTGATATGTGTATGCCAAATATATATACATACCTCAGCTAGCAAAAATACAGATCCCGCTCCTTCATCATTGTATTTTGTGCCTTTTCCTTTACACTTCTTGCAATGCCCGATCCCGGTTACAGAGATACTGATAGCTTCACATGCCTAGGGGCTTAATTGAATTACTGGATGGATACCTGCTATTCCCGGTTACACAGATACTAAATGCATCTGTCACATTAAGAAACACACCTAAAATCATAATGAAGCTTTACAAAAAAAAACATTTAAAAAAAACCATCATAAAGTAAAAGAAGTATGATACAATGTAAAAAGTAAACTAACCTTCTTCAGATTCCGTGTCTTTCTTTATCCTGATTAAAATTCAATGATGTCTATTTAAATGTAAATGCCTCAAATTTATCAAAATATGTACATTTATTAGTGGGAAGAATTATTGAAAACCGTAAAAAGGACATATAAATAAGAGTAACGTTGGGTAACATGCAAAGATCAAAAGAAATCATGGCCAGTTCAGTTTGAATCCCTCAGTAGATAGCGAACGTATTCTGGATATTCATTGTAAGCACGCAATGCGACTCTCCCTGCCAAACAACAGCGGTGGTATTGGATTGCTGAAAGACCTGAGCCACAAACCCGTTCTTCATGCCAAAACATTTACCAAAATATTTGTACTCCGTAGGTGCGCCTGCAATAATACAATTGGAGATGACGTTAATTATGGTAGATAAAACTTATCTCAAAACAGAGACGCATCTTAAAACTTGTGTAAGATGTAGCCTACATGGGAGGCACTAACCACTGCGTAAAGAGCTACTTGTTCTGGCACCAACATGAGCTGAAGTGGACATCGTCTGAGAAGTCTCTGATATGCCAAAACAAAACATAATAACGTTATTGGTCAGCAAATGTTATTTTCATTAGGGAAATTCTCCTCGTTTTCAGTAATGCAATACACCATATATAGAATACAAATCGTACCTTTAAATTCCAGCGAACCAATAGTCTTGTTGTCTAGAATAAGCTACTATTACGAAATGAGCTGCAAAATTATGTGATATCACAGGAACAAACATCACCTAATTCAAGTCGTTATTGAAAAGGAAAGCAGACAATCAACATTAGTATACCGACAAAAGCTCTAATTTAATAGTAAGAGAACCTATTACACAAAAACTATTATTCACCTTGAACATTAACGTCAATTAACCTTGCATACTCATTCTCTGTATGGTAGACATGGCACTGGACCATAACACTAAATACCAAAACTATATTTTAGAACCAAATATCCATTTTACCGTGACATTCGGGATTACTTGTTAATGCTCTAGTGTGTGTCATCAACATAAGCCGTTGACTGACCGCACGTCTTAAATTGCAAGAAGAAGAGGCACCTGTATGCAAAGTCAATTACCGTAAGCTGATAGCAGAAACTTATCATGCCCGACTCATCGTATGGTTGCCATGTCATTTATTTTCAATCTTTTAAGGCAAAGAGACCGTGTAGAATATTCAAAAGT
Source organism: Artemisia tridentata subsp. tridentata (assembly GCA_021014915.2). Lineage (NCBI taxonomy): Eukaryota > Viridiplantae > Streptophyta > Magnoliopsida > Asterales > Asteraceae > Artemisia > Artemisia tridentata. The sequence continues at coordinate 308,667,743 of CP139501.1, read as the reverse complement.
TAATGCTTGTAGAATGAACCTTTCGCAACATAGGTTTGTTTTTTGGGACAATTGTAACTTTGAGCTTGTAAATACTCTCAAACTCTGAACTCTCGGTTGCAGCAGTACCAGTCATGCCACAAAGTTTGGGGAACTGTAACATTTCCGTTGGTATAACTCATGAATTTCAATAAGTATAATAACTTTTTTTAACTATTTAAAGATCATAAAGATGCTTCCAATATGTGAACCTGAAGAAAAAAGTTTTGATAACTAATTGAGGCCAGAGTCACAGTCTCATTTTGGACTATGTCTTATTTAAGCCATAAACTCAAATGAGTAAGCAAAAAAAAATAGGCTTATTGGCTAATTGGAACAGGCCAAATGGTTTAAAAGACACCCAAAGTATATAAACCTTGCAGCGAGAAATGAGTTGAGACCCAACTTCAATGATTCTTACTTAATTTTCAGCGAGAAATGGGTGATAGACTCACCTCAACACTACCCCTTTTGATCTGAGAATAAATTTACAAATATTGTGTATATAGTTAGATCAAATTGCAATAAAACTGGTATATAATCGAGAGCTATATGTTGAGGTGATTAGAGAATGAGCCAGTGACTTACATTCAAGAAAACTTGGGGAATCCGACCACCCATGTATATAGCAGCCATCATCCACCCTAGCCATTGGCCATAGACTGTATGACTTCTACCATTATCCTGCAACGCTAACTTGATTAGCTACTAATACAATTAAAAGATTTTAACTTTTTTCGTAAAATTTAGGTAATAAACAGGGAACATACTTGTAAAAAGCTCTTGTAAGCATACAATTGCACCAAACCTTTGGTGTGTGAAGGCAAATTGAGTGAAGTAGCCATAAATACTCCATAACCAACCTGCTGACATAAACCACTTATACATCAAGGTATGAATCGAATATTAAACCCCCACCAAGTGATCGGATGACACATTTGTTAACTCGCACATGTTCTAATTTGGAACATTTCAAAAATTCTGTTTTACCATATCCTTTCTAATGATTATGCACAACCTTGTTATAATATAAAAATAAGCAAAAAACCAAATATGAAAGCCAACTAAGAATTAACATTTGTTGTTGGCCTAAAAAGCTGTTAGAAATGGTCTTACAAAGCGTTCCTTAATTCTCTAGCAATAATAAAATACATCTATGTGGTTTTGCAATGCTGTTACTAACACAGATAAATGAATTTTCTTAATTTGCACAATCAATATGTGTAAATCAGAACTATCAAATACAAAGCCTTAACCCTAACAAAAATTACAGCACCATTAAGAGAGTAATAACACAATTATCCAACATGCCAATCAACAAATACAATAAAAACATACCTCATGATTCACAGTGGAACACGGTGATTAGGTCAATTGCCATGTAGCCTACAAAAAATTAAAACCAACTGGACGTAATAGTGAAAATGTAAAGAACAACTGAACTTTTTTTTTTCATAGATCCAAGCGAACAAATACGACCTTATTTTTCTTTTTCTTCTTCTTCAAACAAATTGGACGTATTGTACCTAAAAACATAAACCATTGCGAAAATTCTAAATAAAAGAAATAACCTTTTGCATGATCTGTGCTTTGCTGGGGGACATACACCTTTTTTGCAGAATCAGGAAGATCAATAGAGATTAGGGTTTTGAAGAATGGATGAAATTCTTACGTTATGGGTATTCTAATATGAGATTAGCCGATTAGGGTTTATATTAAATTATCCGAATTTATTGGTTGATGGGCCTTATAGATTTAGAGTTGCAAAATATATTCCAAAAATTGAGTTGCTCTAGTGGTTGTCAAGTTTATTATTGGTATGAATAACTCAAGTTCGATCCTCTCCCATCTCATTTTTAAAATTAATTAATCCGGATTTTTGTCATTAAATACGAATTTTAATTTAAAAAAATACAAAATATGTGGCATTTAAATGATTATGTGGCATTGAGGTGGCATTGACGTGGCATTATCTACGTGTAACGCCTCCTGTTATATATAATGTATAGATATATATATGTATATATATATATATATATGTATATATATATATATATATATATATATATATATATATATATATATATATATATATATATATATATATATATATATATATATATATATATATATATATATATATATATATATATATATATATATGTATATATATATATATGTATATATATATATATATGTATATATTTATATTTATATTTATATTTATATTTATATTTATATATATATATATAATTATTTAGTTTTTTCTTTCTATCTTTTTGATAGGGCTCGTTTTTCTCGTGCATGACCACTCGCTCTTCAAGCAACGAATTGAGCACACCATTGTCTAACCCTGAAAGTTTATTTCGCAAAAAGAGAACTCCATTCATTCCACCCGATCAAAGAATTCCAAGAACCGTTAACCCGCCATTTGAAAACCTTTCCGAAGTTCATCCAATCGTTAATCTTTTTCTTGAATTACCATTTCCAATGGCCGACGATCGACCTATGTGGGATACCAATAGGGTTGTAGCTCCTACACCCGCAGCCGCCATTGTTCCCGTTAATCTTGGAGAAAACTTTACTATCAAAGGTCATCATCTCTCGATGATTAAAGACAACCAATTTGATGGTCGAGTTAAATCTGATCCACACAAACATATCGCCGATTTTCTTGAAATTTGTGACATGTTTCATTATGGAACTACCGATGCAAATGCAATCCGTCTTAAACTTTTTCCATCGTCTCTCACCGGAGAAGTGAAAATTTGGTATAGCGAATTAAGCCCCGGAGTGATCACAATTTGGGACCAAATGAGAAGAGCATTTGTTGGACGTTTCTTTCCACCGGCCATGTTTGATCATCTCTTAGGTGAAATTCCTAGCTTTACTCAAAAGGAAGGAGAAAATCTTGTCGAAGCTTGGCTTCGAATGAAAAACATGCTCCGAAGTTGTCATGGGCATGGATTGTCTCGTGGTAATATCATTCAAATCTTTTACCATGGTCTCGATGACACAACTCAAGGCATACTTGATGCCGGAGGAATTTTCCTTTATAATACCCCTAACGAAGCTTATAATTTGCTAGAAGACCGTGTACTTCTTAAGCTCGATTGGTCTAAGGATGCAAAAATAAAACCTCAACGAAAATCCGTTGCATTCGCCGAAGGAACGAATAAAAATTCTAAAATCATGGATATGATGAAAGATCTCACCTCTAAAATCGATTCTAAATTCCAAAATATCCAAAAAGAAATCAAAGAAATGCGTGAGGGATGTACTCATTGTGGTGGAAATCACTCATCATCCGAGTGTGATGATAAACCCATGGGAGGTCCCGAAGCGGAAGCCAATTATGTTTATGGAGGATATCGAGGAGGAGGATATCGTGGAAACTACTACGGTAGAAATTCTAGAGATTGGCAAGATCGTCCATCAAGGGATGATAATCGAAATTCCCAAACTCGTGAAGACAATCGTCAGACATCTTCTCGTGATGATAACCGTTCATCATCACAATCACGTGAAACAAAAGACGAAGAATCAGAATTCGAAAAAACCATGCGTGAATTCGTGCATGCTCAAAAGCAAACAAATGAATTCATGAAAAATCAGTTCTTTATGCTCAAAAGCAAAGTCGAACAAGGTCAAAAGAATCATCAAGCTTCTATCCAAGATCTTGAAACCAAATTTGGTCGTCTTTCTGATCAACTTGCTGCAAGACCGTCTGGTACCTTGCCAAGCAATACTCAAACAAACCCCAAACCATCATCATCTGGAACTTATCGTCCACCTCAAACGAGGAATGAGCATGTAAATGCTGTATATACTCGTAGTGGTCTATCTTATGATCCACCACCCAACCCAACCCAAACAACCACTATCGTTCATGATGATAGTGAGGATGAAGCAGAAGAAGAACCAAAAGATAACAAACCAATTCCTACACCAGCTGTTAAACCTACTCCACAACTCAAAGCGTATAAACTGAGAATTCCATATCCTCAACGTTTGATAAAAAAAAAAGATAGAAGAGCAATATGGCAAGTTCATTGACTTAATCAAAGAAGTTAGGATAAACGTTCCTCTTGTGGATGTCCTAGCTGGAATGCCCAACTATGGGAAGTTTTTGAAAGAAATTGTGAGCAACAAAAGTAAAATGGAAAACATTTCCGCTACCTTCTTGAATGAGGATTGCTCAGCCATTATTGAAAATAAACTACCGAAAAAACTCGGTGATCCTGGAAGTTTTCTTATCCCATGTACTCTGGGAAATTCAATCACTTGTGATGCTTTAGCTGATCTCGGTGCAAGTATCAATCTTATGCCATACTCATTGTATGTGAAGCTTTCGATCGATATGTTGAAACCCACAAGAATGAGTATACGTTTAGCAAATCATACTATCCAATATCCTGTTGGAGTAGCTGAAAACATGCTTGTTCAAGTTGGGCAATTCGTTTTTCCTGTTGATTTTGTGATCCTCGAAATGGAGGAAGATAGCAAAGTTCCATTGATTCTAGGAAGACCTTTCCTAAACACAGCAGATGCTATCATTCGAGTGAAAAATAAAGAACTCAACCTTGGGGTTGGGGATGAAAGAATCTCTTTTTCGATTAATTAAGCCATGAAATATTCTCATGAAAATGATGATACTTGTTATAGCATTGATGTTATCGATGAAATAACAGAAGAAACATTTGATAAGTTGCTTGACGAAAGAATTAAGACTCATAAAACATCTGGACAAATCAGTGATGAAGATCTCGACAGAGAATTCGCTGAATTTATGCAGATAGATACCGAAGAAATTTTTGAAGAAGAAAATACCAACTTTGAGGAGTTGGAATTCAATCATGATATGAGAATCAAAACCTCAATTGAAGATCCGCCAATGGATCTAGTCTTGAAACCTCTTCCTGATCATCTGGAATATGCATTTTTGGAAGAAAATTCTCTTCTTCCAGTTGTCATATCTTCAGCACTCAAACCCGATGAAAAATAACGTCTTGTTTCTACACTTAAAAAGCATAAAGAAGCTTTCGCCTAGAAAACTTCTGACATTCGTGGAATAAGTCCAAACTTTTGCAAACACAAAATAAATATTGAAAACGATTCGAAACCCGTTGTTCAAAGACAACGAAGACTCAACCCAAATATGAAGGAAGTTGTTAAGAAAGAAATTATCAAACTTCTTGACGCTGGAATTATTTATCACATTGAGGATAGTTCATGGGTGAGTCTTGTTCACTGTGTTCCTAAGAAAGGAGGAACAACTGTCGTGACTAATGAACGTAATGAACTTGTTCCTACCAGAACCATAACTGGTTAGCGAGTGTGCATTGATTATCGCAGATTAAATGACGCCACCAGGAAAGATCATTTTCCTTTACCATTCACGGATCAAATGTTGGAAAGACTTGCGGGGAACAAATTCTTTTGTTTTCTCGATGGATTTTCCGGTTATTTCCAAATTCCAATTGATCCAGCTGATCAAGAAAAGACCACATTCACATGTCCTTTTGGTACATATGCGTATAGGCGTATGCCTTTTGGTCTTTCTAACGCACCAGCAACATTTCAAAGATGCATGATTGCTATTTTTCAAGATACGCTTGAAACCTCCATGGAAGTTTTCATGGACGATTTCTCTGTATTTGGAGACTCATTCGAGTCATGCCTTTCCAATCTTGACAAAATGCTTGAAAGATGCAAAACTTCTCATCTCGTGCTTAATTGGAAAAAAATGTCATTTTATGGTGACAGAAGGCATTATGCTTGGTCACAAGATATCAAGCAAGGGAAATGAAGTTGACAAAGCAAAACCTGATGCTATTGCTAAATTACCACCCCCGACTAACGTCAAAGGAGTTAGGAGTCTCTTAGGACATGCGGGATTTTACCGCAGATTCATCAAAGATTTTTCAAAAATATCTTGTCCTATGACGAAGCTTCTCGAAAAAGATTTAGTATTTGATTTCAATGAAGAGTGCATCAAGGCATTCGAAACACTCAAAAATAAGTTAACAAATGCACCGATTATGGTTTCACCAAATTGGTCGCTGCCATTTGAACTTATGTGCGATGCAAGCGATTATGTTGTTGGGGCAGTATTAGGGCAACGAGAAGGAAACCACTTTCCTCCTATTTACTTTGCTAGCAAAACCTTGAATAGTGCCCAACAAAATTACACAGTAACTAAAAAGGAACTTTTGGTTGTAGTTTTTGCATTTGACAAATTTCGTTCTTATCTTGTTTTATCAAAGACAATTGTATTCACCGATCATTCAGCTCTTAAATATCTGTTTGCCAAACAAGATGCCAAACCACGTCTTATCCGATGGATTTTATTGCTTCAAGAATTTGACATAGAAATTCAGAATAAGAAAGGTGCAGAAAATGTTGCAGCAGATCATTTATCTAGATTAGAAAATCCTAATTTAGAGGAACTCGGTGAAGACGAGATTGATGATAATTTTCTCGATGAAACCCTTATGGGAATTGATGAAGAAGAAGTTCCATGGTTTGCAGATTATGCAAATTATTTAGCTGGAGGAATATTACAAAAAGGTCTATCTCACGCTGAGCATAGTAAATTTTTCGCAAACCTGAAATACTATTTTTGGGATGAGCCGTATCTATTTAAAATGTATCCCGATGGGATAATTAGAAGATGCGTGTATGGTTCAGAGACCCAAAAAATTCTTGATGAATGTCATCACGGCCCAACTGGAGGACATTACGGTCCATCCACAAACGCGAAAAAAGTTTTTGATGCAGGATTTTATTGGCCAACAATTTTTAAAGAAGCACACACGCTTGTGCAAAATTGTGATGCTTGCCAGAAGTCTGGTATTCTTTCTCGTAGAGATGAAATGCCACAAAAGAGCATACAAGTTTCTGAAATATTTGATATTTGGGGAATTGATTTCATGGGTCCTTTTCCTAAATCTCATAAATTCGAATACATCCTCGTTGCAATTGATTATGTCTCTAAATGGGCAGAAGCAGAGGCTTTACCGATAAATGATACACGAGTAGTTGTGAATTTTATGAAAAAGCTTTTCTCTCGATTCGGAATTCCAAAAGCTTTAATAAGTGACAGAGGAACTCACTTCTGTAACCGTAAAATGGAGAAAGCTATGAAGCGATATGGAGTCCACCATCATTTCTCAACAGCATATCATCCTCAAACCAGTGGTCAAGTTGAAAACACCAATAGAGCTTTGAAAAGAATACTTGAAAAAACAGTAAAGGATAATCCTTCTGTTTGGTCAACGAAACTCGATGATGCTCTATGGGCGTTTAGAACGGCATATAAAACTCCAATCAGTACAACTCCATATAGACTCATATATGAAAAAACTTGTCATTTGCTGTTTGAAATTAAACACTGTTAGGAATTAAATATGAGTTGATATTGACAAAAACATGAAAGATGGAGAAAACTTATGAAGACAAAGTTAAAGGACTAATAATGTCATATTTAGAGTCTTTGTAACCCTAATCTCTAGTTTATAAAGAGATGGGGGCGTAAGTTTTTATACACAGGTCTTCCACAATGTAAAAATTCAGGAAAAGTGTGTGTACGGGTGTTTTATGGGAAAACACCTAGGGTAGTTTGTTTTAGCCTCAAGAATCATTGATTTCTTGTTATAGTGTAGATAACACGTTCTACCATTGATCAAGGTAGAATTGGGGCTATTATTTTGTATTGTTAGTAGAGATGATGGCGAAGAAAAACCTTGTTCTAAATAATAATGATAGTTTGATTATTTCGCTGCGTAGTACATGTTTATTCATTATTATTGTGTTAATCCTAGATAAAAGGTCTAACAAACCTTGAGCATAACGATCTCCTCAAGTGGTATCAGAGCCAGGTTTCTGATACTTTGATTTAGAAGATCCAGAAGTATTTACTCTCTTGTTACCAAGAAGATGGACATGGAGACACCTCAAACCTCAATCCTTGCTAAACTCCCCATGCTGAAACAGAATGAATACGATTTATGGCGGCTCAGAATAGAGCAATATTTCATGGTGCAAGACTATGCATTATGGGATATCATAATCAATGGTGATTCCTTCAAACCAACTACTTCTGAGGAAACACGTGCTGATGGTTCCAAGACCACAAAGCTCAACACTGAGCCAGTCACAAACGATGAGAGAGTCAAAAAGAAGAATGATCAGAAGGCTAGGAATTTGTTACTCATGGCAATTCCTAATGATCAAGTGTTAAACTTTAGCTACTATGAGACTGCTAAGACACTTTTTGAAGCAGTTGTGGAGAGATTTGGTGGCAATGAAGCCACCAAGAAGGCACAGAAAACCCTACTTAAGCAGAGTTATGAGAACTTTAGTGCCTCAAACTCTGAATCACTTGATCATATCTTTAATAGACTTCAAAAGATTGTCATCCAGCTAAATGTTCTGAAAATTGTGATTCCACAAGAAGATCTCAATATGAAGTTTCTCAATAGTCTACCTGCTGAGTGGAACACCTATGTGGTTATCTGGAGCAATAAGCCAGAACTAGAAAAGATGTCACTGAATGAATTGTACAACAATCTCAAGATTGTTGAACAAAAGGTGAAGAAAGGAGGAAGCACTAGTTCTAGTTCTGGAAACACAACATTCTTATCATCTTCCAACAATAACAGTTCTGATGATGTTGAAGCAGTTGGTACTGCTAGCCCTAAAGTTAGCACTGCTAGTGTAAAAACTAGTAATGTTGGCTTGACTGAAGAGACCATATATGCATTTGTGTCAGAACAATCTGGTGGGTCTCAAATCTACAATGAAGACCTTCTTCAGATTGCTAAAGATGATTTGGAAGCTATGGAGTTAAAGTGGCAGTTGGCCTTGATAAGTATTAGGGCTAAGAAGTATTATCAAAGAACTGGGAACAAGATTACCTTCAATGGAAGAGATGTAGCTGGGTATGATAAGTCCAAGGTGGAGTGCTATAATTGTCATAAGATGGGGCACTTTGCCAGGGAATGTAGGAGCCCAAGACAGCAAAACAACAAGAGTCAGAATAGGAGGACAGTGAATGTGGAAGAAACTTCTTCCTCAAAAGCAATGGTTGCTGTGGATGGAGCTGGTTTTGATTGGAGCTTTATGGAAGAGGAAGTGGAGCCAGCCAACATTGCATTGATGGCCTTTTCAGACTCTGAGGTACATATAGTTCAAAAATGCTCAAACACTTGTCATGCTTTAAAAGATTATGAAACTCTTAAGAAACAGTATGATGATCTTAGAGTATAATTTAATCAAGTGAATTTTAGTCTGTCTAATCATAAAAGAAGACTAGCTGTTTTGGAAGAACAACTTGATTTTTATAGAAAGAATGAGTCTAACTTTAATGATGATATAGCTGTGTTAAAGAGATATTTGCAACTGAAAGATGACAAGATGAGTGGACTTGTATATGAACTAGAGACACTTAAGAAAGAAAAAGAAAATATAAAGTTAAGTGTTGACACTCTAGAGTACACATCAAAAGGGGTACATAAAATAGTAGAGAGTCAAATACTTAATAAAGCTAAGTCTGGTTTAGGTTATAAGTCAGTTGCACCCCCAAATAGAGGAATGTTTGTCCCTCCAGGAATTGATTTGGCTCATACAGGTTTAGAAGAGTTTAAAGATATGGATTTTCCTGGATATGGTACTAAAATTAGTGAGAATCCTGTTAAATTTGTTAAGGCTGAGGATTCCTATGTTAGTGCTAGTGATAAATCTCTTTCTGAGGAAAAGATGTCTTCTGATAGGAACTCAGATGCTCCAATTATTAAGGATTGGACATCTGATGATGAGGATGATCAGGCTAAGGTTAAACGTAATGTTGTTAAGGTAGAAGTTAAACATGCTCCTAAGGTGGTTAAAACTGAAAACATAAAACCAATTAGGAAAAATGTCAAGTATGCTGAGATGTATAGGACTAAGAACAGATCTCCAGTTTCTAAAGATAATCAGAGGAATTGGAACCACTCAAAATCTAAGCAATTGGATGATGAGTTTGTTATGATTAGAAAAGTATGCTTTGTTTGTGGAAGTTTTGACCATTTGGCTGCTTATTGTGATTCTAACCCATGGAAAAAGAATGTTTTTGGGAATTCAAGGGTGAATAGGAATAACAATGCTAGGGTAACTCAAAATAGTCCAACAAGGTTGACTGACCCTAATGTGAATCATAAAATGTCACCCAGAGCAGTTATCTTAAGGTCTGGCATCAAAGCAGTTTCAACTGCTAGACCAAACAAATGGTTTAAGAACAAACAAACTGTTTCCAGTGCAAAACAATTTTCAAATCATGCACAAACAGTTAAAAGGCATTTTTATAAGAAAACAGCAATGACAAATAAAAAATGGGTGTCTAAAGCTAAACCAGCAGTTCCAACTGCTAGGCCAGTAGTTCCAACTGCTAGGTCTGCAGTTTCTACTGCTAGAAACTTTAATGTTGTTAAGGGTAAATGGGTCAATGTTGTCAAGGCCTCAGCACATTGGGTTATAAAATCTAACAAACCCAATGGTGCATCAATGAATTCCAATAAACTTTCTCGTATTGATGCACAAGGCAGATCCAAGCCAGTGATGGTTTGGGTCCCCAAAAGGCACTAAAACCTTTATTTTGTGTGCAGGAACATCCTTCAAATGGTGAAGAAGACAGAGGCTACTCAGATAGTGGATGTTCCAGGCACATGACTGGTAACATGTCATACCTTTCAGACTTCATTGCTCTGGATGGAGGACCTGTTATCTTTGGAGGTGGTGTTGGAGGAAGGATTATTGGTAAAGGTGTCATAAAGACTGGTAATCTTGATTTTGAGAATGTGTATTTTGTACCAGAGTTAAAGTAAAACCTCTTTAGTGTGTCACAGATATGTGATAAAAAGAATAAGGTTCTTTTTACTGATACTGACTGCCTTATTCTTTCTCCTGATTTCAAGCTACCTGATGAAAATCAAGTATTGCTTAAAATCCCCAGAAAGGGTAATACATATAGTATTGAGATGAACAACCTTGTTCCTAAAGAAGGTCTTACTTGCCTTGTTGCAAAAGCCACATTGGAAGAATCAATGTTGTGGCACAGAAGGCTTGGTCATGTTAATTTTAAAACCATTAACAAAATTGCTAAAAATGGTTTGGTAAGAGGATTACCTAACAAAACTTTTCTGAATGACCAAACATGTGTTTCTTGCCTTAAAGGTAAGCAACACAGAGCCTCATGTAAGCCAAAGGCCCAGAACTCTATTTCTCAAGCTTTCTACTCCTTAAACAATTGTTCACAGAAATCATCCACTTACCAATGTCATAGGAGATGTACAATCTGGAGTAAAAACTAGAAGAACGATTCAAGATCCAGATCATCATGGCTTTCTTAGTGTTGTTTATGAGGAAAAACATCATGAAGTTGAGCATGAGTGTATGTTTGTATGTTTCTTATCTCAGGTAGAACCCAAGAATGTACTAAAGGCTTTAGAAGACTCAAGTTGGGTTGAGGCAATGCAAGAAGATCTGCTTCAATTCAAAATTCAAAAAGTTTGGGTTCTGGTTGATCTTCCAAAGGGAATGAGAGTGATTGGTACTAAGTGGGTATTCAGGAACATGAAGGATAAGAGGGGTCTTGTGATAAAGAACAAAGCAAGGCTTGTAGCTTAAGGCTACAATCAGGAAGAAGGGATAGATTATGAGGAGGTTTTTGCTCCTGTTGCCAGGCTTGAAGCAATAAGGCTATTTCTTGCTTATGCTTCCTTTATGGGTTTTTATGGTCTATCAAATGGATGTGAAGAGTGCCTTTCTGTATGGTACTATTGATGAGGAGGTCTATGTTTCTCAACCTCCAGGTTTTATAGACCCAGACCATCCTGATAAAGTTTATAAGGTGGTTAAAGCCCTTTATGGCTTGCATCAAGCTCCAAGAGCTTGGTATAGGACTCTTGCTACTTATCTGTTGAAGAATGGGTTTCATAGGGGTAAAATTGATCAAACTCTCTTTATTAAAAAGGACAAAGGTGATATTCTATTGGTTCAGGTTTATGTGGATGATATCATCTTTGGTTCTACAAAGAAAGAAATGTGCAGAGAGTTTGAACAATTAATGAAAGATCAGTTTGATATGAGCTCTATGGGTGAGCTTACTTTCTTTCTTGGCCTTCAAGTACAGCAGAAGCCAGATGGAATTTTTATCTCTCAATATAAATATGTTGGTGAAATTTTGAGAAAATTTCAGTTTACAGATGCCAAGGTAGTTGGCACACCAGTTGATAAGGAGACACATTTGTTATTAAAAGATCACAGTAGTGAAGATGTGGATGTGCACATGTTTAGATCTATGATTGGGTCTTTGATGTATCTCACATCATCTAGGCCTGACATTATGTTTGTAGTTTGTGCTTGTGCAAGATTCCAAGTCAATCCTAAGGTGTCTCATCTAACAGCTGTAAAGAGAATCTTTAGATACCTTAAAGGCCAACCTAATTTAGGTCTATGGTATCCTAAAGAGTCTGCATTTGATCTGGTGGCATTCTCAGACTCTGATTATGCTGGTGCTAGCATGGATAGAAAATCTGCAACAGGTGGTTGTCAATTCTTGGGTTGTAGATTGATCTCTTGGCAGTGTAAGAAGCAGACTATGGTGGCCACTTCTACTACTGAGGCTGAATATGTGGCTGCAACAAGTTGTTGTGCTCAAGTTCTTTGGATTCAAAATCAGATGCTTGATTATGGGTACAATTTCTTAAACACAATTATACACATAGACAATAGCAGTACATTGTGTATTATTAAAAATCCAGTTCAACATTCAAAAACAAAACACATTAAAATTAGACATCATTTTATAAGAGACTGTGTTGAAAAGAGGTTAGTAAAAGTTGTTAAAATACATACTGATGACAACTTTGCTGATTTATTAACAAAAGGTTTTGATGTAGGAAGGTTTCAGTACTTGGTAACAGGTATTGGAATGCTTAATCCTTCAAAAGATTAATGTCTAAGTGTTTTTGTTTTTTGTACTGCTAGTTGTGCTATTTGTATAGTTTGTACTGCTGGATTGTTTTTAGGTACTGCTTATGGACATTTGTTAGTCATATGTGATAACTGTTAAAAGAAAATATTGTGTATTGTGTTTTCTTTGGTTTTGGACTAACATTTCAGGTTAAGAACGCTTTTTAATATGGATTATGCTTTGGAAAGTATGGTGGTTTGAAATGTCAGGTGTGAAAGCTTGTCACACAACAAATGGTCATTGGTTCACCATGTCTAATCCACATAAGAACCAACTAGTCCAGATCAAACGGTTTCTGGTAAAGACTAATCAAATCCGTTCATGGTTGACAGTTTACCAAAAACTGGATGGTCATCAACTCACCATATCTAAGTGTAAAGAGTTGACTAGTCCAAAGCAAACGGCTATTGGTAAAGACATATCAAATCCGTTGATAGCTGATAGTTTGCTAAAAACTATAAGTGGACAAAAACTGTTTTCATCTCCACATTGAGTTTATCCTAATCTCTGAAAATTTTTGCTAAACAGTTTGTACTGCTAGTTTGTACTGATGGTTCAAACTTGGTTTCATTCTGAGTTTATGCTCTATGATTCACCTCTCTCAGAAGGTCACACATCTGGAAGTGTTGAGAGCAGTTTGAAACTACACAACTGAATTGATGGAAACTTGTACATATTGTCATAATGGAAGCTGAGATTACATGTCATATGTTCTAGTTAATGTGATGGTGAAGATTCTTCCAAACAGGGGAGGAATTCAAGTTTGTTCAAAGTTTGTTCAGTTGCTGTTACAGATGATTATGTAACTCAGGGGAGGAAATCAGTTCAAGATGAAGAAAAGATTGAAGTTTATATTGGAGTACTTACAGTTATGGTTTCTTCAAAAGCTTATATGTGAAGAAAATTCTCAAGTGATTCAATATTGAATATAAGTGTTTGAAAGAATCCACCCCATCATCAACATTGGAGTTTAATTCGAAAAACTTACTAATTTACACAGAAATCATAAGTTTAGGGGAGGATTGTTGGGAATTAAACTAACAGTTAGTACTACTCATATATAAATTAGTACTGCTGAAGATCGTTCAAGAATACACTATCAGTACTAAGTCAGTTAGTACTGCTGGTAGAAGAGTTAGTACTGTTTATTAGATAAAGACTGAATCGTGTATGGACAAATATGGAATAGATATGATGTATATCTTATTAAGTTAGGATTATACGATTGATAGTTTACTTGTAAAGGACTCCTTGTTCTATAAAAGGAGATCCTAGGTTAAGTTTTAAATGCATGCATGACTAATATAGCTTTACGATCTCATTGTAATTCATATAGTTATTGAAGTAAATCGTTTGGTAAAACTTTGTGTTATCATTCTTACTGTTACATTCATACGATCACATACAATCACCAAACACTAAATCTTCTAAGTACTTGGTGGTAAATTCCGCGTGCTATCAAGTATATACTCAAAGTATCCTCAACACAATTCGTGTGTTTAGATCCGGTCAAACACCGCGCCTACTGGGCGTTGAGACAATGTAACCCCGATCTCAAAATCGCTGGAGAAAAAAGATTCTTGCAATTACATGAACTCAATGAATTAAGACTCCAGGCGTATGAGAATTCCAAGTTGTGCAAAGCTCGAACAAAAGCTTATCATGATAGGAAACTAAGAATCCAGAAAGAATTCAAGGCCGGAGACAAAGTTCTTTTGTTCAATTCTAGGTACAAATTCAAAGCTCCTAAGCTCAGAACCAAATGGTTTGGTCCATTCGTGGTAAAACATGGTTTTCCATCCGGATATGTCGAATTATATGACACGCATGGTGGAACTTTCATTGTTAATGGACATCGTATCAAACTCTACCATGATGAAGAGCAATTGAATGAATTATCAAGTGAAGAAATCCCACTTGAACTGCTCGATGAAAAGAAATACACTGCTATTCCATTTATGGCACCTTTTTCAGCTGATTATAAAAAAGTAATACCATGGGCTGTGGAAACTGGTTACATCTGGGATGTTCTCCCTAGAACTTGCAATACCGCAAAGTTACATGATATTGATAAAACCGGAAAAGGAATAGTAAAAGGCAATGTGGTGTATATTCCAAAGAAGTCGGGAAAGAATTCCGAATATAAACCACGAAAGTAAGAAAGATTGAGTCGGGCTGATGACTCATTAATAAATTTAGCGCTTCTCGGGAGGCAACCCATGTGTTTTTAAATTGTTTGTTTACTTTTATGCCCCAATGGTTTCACCATAAGTGTGGGGGCCTTACTAATATGAATAATAAAATCCAAAAATATTTTGCATTTTGTGTGTTTTTGTTTTTAATAATTGATGCAGGTTAGGATGCTTGATCTTGAAGATGTGGAATCATTCGATCTCAATATCCGATTTAGAGCCTGATATAGATTCCAAGGTTCAGGCAGTATCATTTCTTTTATGTTTCGTTTCCCTATTTTTATGATCTATCGTTTTTTACATTGAGGACAATGTCAAACTTAAGTGTGGGGGGAGGAAATAGGAAAATGAAACTGGATTTTAAAATTTTCTATATTTTTGAGCCTTGTTTTTAATTTGTTTGCCCCTATAATCTAGTTGTTTTCGCACATTTAGGAATAACTAGATTAATCCACTAATAGAACATGTAATTTTTGAAAATTCGAGATGTGTCCTGATTGATATTGCGATCCATTTTTAGGATTGATAACATTGCTAGCACAATTATAGCCCATTCCACTAAATTGTGAGGATTTAAGCCTATTTCATATAGCATACATCTTTTATGCTTGATCTTTTTTCTATGAGTGTGCCGGTGATCTTATTTATTCTAGAACTTGTACATGCAAATCATTACCAGACCGCAGTGAGATTACCTTGTGTGATATAAGTGTATTCGTGTGATAAGAGGCAACCTTAGGAATTAAACCAAATGGCCTTCCATTTTACATCTAATGATATATTAGCTAGCCACATCGGTTAGTTAACCACTTATATGAACCCATTTGTTAGCACTCAATTTTAGTGCTAGATACCATTAGTACACCCTCTGAGCCATCATTTTCATTTTGTTACACCAGAAAAATATAAAAATATTTTACACTTTTAGCCTTAACCTTACCCATAGTCAAGTCTTGGTTGGTTACTAGCTACAAGGAAAGATGGTTGTTATGTGGGAATCCTTGAAATTGAGAAAATTGCGAACTCTATGATAATCTCATGGAAGAACTATTGGTATTATGATCGATGAAAAAAAAATGATGAAAGAAAAGAAGAGAAGGAAAAAGAAAAAAATAAAATAAGTCATCGCAATTGTTTGGTGATAGGAATAGCCAATGAGCTATAAAAGTAAGATATCGATCAAGGATAGTTCTCGAGTTCAAAGGAAAGTGGTTGATGTCGCTAGTAGTAATTGGTTGTAGACTTTGACTATTTTTAAAGTTTTTATTTTAAACCAATTTCATAAATATATATATCCCATGTCTTATCTCTACCTATTTGATTTTGTGGAAATTATCAAGTGTATTGACATGTGGTGACCATCCGATTTCTTGAGGAATTAGGTAACGTTGCTAGCGAGCTAGAGCATGTTTTGGTGACCATCCGTTATGCAAGTAACGTTGTTAGCAAACCAAGGTACGATCTAGTGACCATCCGTTATTTGATGATGCAAGAATTCGTTGTTAGCGAGCTATTATGTTTTGCATGAGATAGTTGCACATAAGTCTTATATAACCTTTGAAGCCTTAAACCCAAATAAAAGTCCTCTTAGATGTTTACACTTGGTGCTTACGCCACGTCGGTGGAGTTTTGTTTCTTGTACAAGCTTATGGTAATATTTAGATCATGACTGAGCAATGAGTGTTATTTTCTTATATACTCATCCACTAAACAAATAAGTGTTGAGTGAATTATACTTCAATTCTTTTTCTTAAGGTGTTTTAATATGTTATCAAGTAAGAGAATCATTAAGGTATTGTCAAACATCTTGACTTTTCACCTATAAGCTTAAAAAGATGGATCTTATCTTGTACTTGTCCTTGATGGATTTGCATCCCATTTTTAGAATCATTATAATTTATATCATGTGGATTTATTTCTAAAGCTAGATTTGCTTGGGGGCAAACAAAGTGCAAGTGTGGGGGATTTGATAACGCTCATTTTATACATGTTTTAGTTGCGTTATTTCTATGTTTATGCATTGTATTTGGTTGTATTTATGAACATATTATGCTTAAAAAGGTACAAAAGATATATTCATGTTCAGGTACAATCAAGTTCAAGTAAATGGCTAAAAAGATGAAGAAAAGTTGTTAAATTAAGAGCTTTTGCACAAACGTAAGTTTCTTCTCACAATAAAGGCTTTGAAAGGATCGTTAAAGATAAAGAGTCAAGATTACAATGATTTCCAAGTTCAAGAAAAGATCAAGAATTGATGAAATGAATGAAAAGTTATATGTAAAGAATTATAGCTTGCTTCTTCAACCAAAGGTTCAAGAAATACATCTAAGGCTTAAGTTCAACCCAAGGTTCAATAATGCCATGCCATCCTTACTCCAAAACTTGGGTTGGAATCTGAACCTTAGGTTGAGACTTTCAACCTTGGGTTGTGTTGATATAAATAATTCCTAAACACGTTATTAATATTTTTCGATATCTCTACGTTTTGATAATCACAAAATGTAAAATCATTAAACGGAAAATTATGACGTAAACAAGTATTTAGTTGTAAATATATATTTCTACAACTCAAATCACTTAAGGTATGAATGAACTAATGCTTAATGCATTATATGATCAAAGTAACATTTTCTTAATCACTAGATTTTTTATAAAATGTCAAAAATATTTTATATCTTTTAGAAAAACATTTTTGGTAATAAATAAAAAGGTTTAATTCATTATAAATTTATGAATTCAAATTTTCATCCAAAAATGGCAAAAATATTCCAGAAAAACCTTCCCCACAAAAAGACAAAACTAGGCAACGGTTATGCTAGGCGGCCCCCTTAATTATATAAGGCGGCCCCCTTAATTTTAAGGGGACCGCCCCCCTATTTAAGGGGGCCGGCACGCTCCTCCAGCTGTCTAGTTTTTGCCTATAAATACTGGCTTTCCCCTGGACATTTTCTCACCTTTTGCACCCCAAACCTTCTGTTCTAAATCTTCTCTAATCCTTGCAAATCCTTTCTAAAATCCTTTGATCATATTCTCTTAAGCATTGGTTTCTAAGTGATCCAAGCTTCCATCATCAAAGTGCAAAAGAAGAATACTCCTTCAACAAGAGAAGAAGTATTGTAGTTCAATTCATATCATTTTGTAATTGTGTAAAGTGTTGTATAGTTGTGATAAGTAGATCTAAGTGTAAGCAAGTAGTTGTGTTGTAAAGAAGTTGTGTAGAAGTTGTGAAGTCGTAGTCTAGAAGTTGTGAAGCCGTCGTGTAGAAGGTGTGAAGCCGTCGTGAAGAAGTCGTGAAGCCGTCGTGAAGAAGTTGTGAATAAGTCTTGTAGAAGTTGTGAGATTGGTTCTAGCTACGATTAGAACCCGACATCTAGCTTTGTGTCGTTAAGCCGGTGTAAGCTAAAGTTGTGTAAGGTTTTCTCCGCCATAAGGGAGTTTGTTGACATAGTGAAGAGAACTCTCGAGTAGGTGACTCGGGGAGTGGAGTAGGGCAAGGAAGGTGTCCTTGTAGCCGAACCACTATAAATCCTTGTGTTGTGGTTTGATCTTTCCATCCCTATCTTTCATTTCATTTCATTTACTTTACTTGCATTACTTATTTACATTTGTCTATATTTGTTCATATTGTTTAACAGTTGAAATCACATAAGATCGAATCGAAGTTTTTAAAAGTAAACAAAAGTTTTCACAATAAAATTTAAAAGAAGTAAAACTATTCAACCCCCTTTCTAGTTTTCCACAATTGGTATCAAGAGCCACGTCAAACAAGATTTTTAAAATAAACTGTATTTTAAAACTTGAAACGATCTATGGAATCTGAAAAATATTTAGAAGGGCAATATATGCAAAGACCACCACTATTTGAAAGTGATGGATTTCTTTATTGGAAAAATCGTTTCGAAACCTATGTGAAATCAAAAGATCTAGATCTTTGGCATGTTATTACTAATGGTGATTTTTTACCTATTCAAAATAATCCGGAAACTAAAAAGGATGAAATAGTACCTTTTGAAAAACAAAATGATGATTTAAAAAGAAAACTTGCTAAAAATAATGAAGCAAAAATGGTTATTTATAATGCGTTACCGCGTAAAGAATACGAAAGAATCTTTATGTGTGAAACCGCAAAAGAAATTTGGAACACTTTACTAATAACTCACCAAGGTAATAGTCAAGTCAAAGATAATAAAATAGATCTTCTTGTTCAATAATATGAACAATTTATGATTCCGGAAGAGGAATCGATTGAAAATGCTTTTGCTAGGTTTAACACAATCATCACAAGTTTAAAAGCACTTGGTGAGAGTTTTTCTAGTAAGAATTTTGTTAGGAAATTTCTTAGGGCGCTTCATCCAAAATGGCGAGCTAAAGTTACGGCGATTGAAGAATCGAAGAACTTGTCAACTCTTCAACTTTTCGAGTTGATCGGCAACTTGAAAGTCTACGAGGCAATAATAAAGAAAGATTCCGAGATGGTCAAAGGAAAAAGAGAACAAAGCAAGTCAATTGCTTTGAAAGCTAGGAAGGAATCTAGTGACGAGGATAGCTCAACCTCCGAAAGTGATGATGAAGAATTAGCAATGGCCGTAAGAGACGTCAAGAAGTTTTTCAAAAGACGAGGAAGATTCGTTAGACAACCACATGACGAAAGAAAGGCACTCCAAAGAAACAAAGACGACAAAGGTAGCAAGAGCGAGAGGAAGTGTTTTAAATGTGGTGATCCAAATCATCTCATCGGAAGATGTCCAATGATGTCAAGAGAGCAAAATCAAAAGGCATTTGTTGGAGGAGCATGGAGTGATAGTGACGAAGATGAGAAAGAAACCACAAAGGAGGAGAAATGTCTTATGGCTAAGACATCAAGTGAGGTACATTCCGAAACCGAATACTTTAGTGATGAATATTTATCATTAGACGAAAAAGACTTAGATAGTGAATATAATAGGTTATGCAAACTAGGTCAAAAAGTAATGAGTAAAAACAAATCACTAAAACGCATAAATAACCAATTAGAAAACGAAATACTTGAATTAAAATTTAAACTACACAACTTAGAAAAAGGCAAAGAAGCTTTTGAAGAATGTAAAACATGTCAAGTAACTAAAAATGAAAACGAAAAACTTAAGGAAGAAATGTGTAAACTTGACAAATTTGAAAATAGTAGTAACTCACTTAGGAAAATAATAAGTGTTCAAAGAGTAGTAGGTGATAAAACCGGCTTAGGATTTAATTCAAATGAGGCCTCAACTAGTGAAACTAAAAATGTAAAGTTTGAAAGTGAATCTAGTAAGCAAAAACCCTTAGAGTCAACACCTAAATACATACTTATAAAAGATAGAAAAATACCCATTGCTAGTAATGATGAAATAAAAACTTTTTACAAACCATCTTTAAAAACCAAAGAAGAATCACCTAAACCGAAATTAAGATAAAAAACACCTCCCTTAAGAAGACCAAATAATCTTCACCCTCGGCCTAAAACTCCTCAACCTAGAAGAAACCAAAATCGACAAAACCTCCATAATAATAATAATTACCCAATGTGGAATTATCCAAATCCACCAAGCTTTAATCCTTGGGGAATACTTCCACCATATATGCATCCTAGTCAATTGCAACCCATGTTTGGTTCAAACAACTTTGGACCAATGAGACAATGGGGACCAAGTGGCTAAATTGCTAATTCATTGGGAAATCGGCATCTCTTCTTTGATTGACTTCTACAAGTCAACTTAAACACTTTGAAGTACTTGAAGACTACTTGTTGAAGACTAAAAGGTACGTCTCTCTTTCATTCTCTCTACTATGTTATATGCTTAGGATTGATGAACTAGCAAAATGCATGCCCCCGTAAGTTTTTAATGCCTAGTTTAGTTGGTACTTGTGTGTTAGTTAGTAGATAATCCCTTATATATATATATATATATATATATCTAATATAAATATATATCTATATTACTATATATATATATATATATATATATATATATATATATATACACATATAAATATATCCGCACATAACCTAGATACGTCATTCGTTGACTATCTAGAACTAAAAGAAATTGTTCGTCTTCGAACCTTTTCTTCCCCCTTTGCCTCTTTTGAACCTTAACGTTCAACTCGAAAATCTTCTATGTCCACTATCACATAACTCATGGTGATGAAGAGAAGTGAGTTAAATGGATTAACGTAGAAGTAGTACTTAGATCGTCGCGCCAAGAAAACTATGAATGAAACAAACTCCCGTCGCCGTCAGCACTTATCTCCGTCATTGCCTCATCATTTCTCGACGCCATTCAACATCCCACATTTACACACAATATATATATATATATATATATATATATATATATATATATATATATATATATATATATATATATATATATATATATATATATATATATATATATATATATATATATATATATGCACATTCCCTCTCATTCCTCAAAACCTTTGTCGACTTGACGTCTTGATTATTTTATCCAAAAATTCTCAAGATATATTTTTTAACGAAATGTTAATAAAATGTCAAGCATTCCCTCCTCGTGCCTATACAATCCAACGTATTTTTGATATATTATAAATCTATATATATATATATATATATATATATATATATATATATATATATATATATATATATATATATATATATATATTACCATCAGAAACAAAAATCAAAAAAAAATTCCCATTTTTGGCGGGCGGCCCCCTTAAAATTAAGGGGACCGGCTAGTTAACGAGGGCGGTCCCCTTAATGTTTAAGGGGACCGGCCATCTGATGCTACCAAAAACGATTTTTCTCTTAAAATTTTTGCCAAACACTCCATTTCTCACACACCCTTTCTTTGCTACCTGCTGTGAACGAGCTAAACCACCCAAAAACCATCAAAATCACTTACCAAATCACCAATTCGGACTAAATTCGCAAGGGGCAAACACTTATATCTCGATTAGCAACATATATTGTAAGTTTTCCAAAACACATTTCATCTAATTTCATCAAATTTCGAGTCTAATAACAATTTGATATTTTAGTTAAAATTTTTAAATTCGAACTTATGTTGAAATTAAGTCTAGGATACTCATTGCCAAATGCTTCCCATAGGATTAGAGTATTTAATTAACCTAGAATCTAAATAATCTAAAACCCTCATGCTAAAATTTTGAAAAACCAAACACTCTCATTCAAAATTTGTTATACATTGTTGAAAAATGCCATAAACACTTGTTAAAACTAACTACATTATAGTATAACAACTTTTAATCCTAAAAATATACTTTTTGAATCATGAAAAACGATTTTATAAACATAAGAGGGTGTTTGAATTAGGTCATAAAATAGCCGAAACTAAGTCGAAATAAAATTAACAACTAATTATCGAGCTTATAAACATGCAACTAGTAATTTTGAGTCATCAAGATACATAATTCATATGTATATTGAGATATGAGTCTTTGTTTTTCTAGAAAAAGGGAGCATTTGGCATAATGAATTTAAACACATTTTCGAGTCAAAATCTATGTTTTCATGAATACTCGTAAGAAATAGCTAGACATACAATCTAATGTTTATCTAGCCACATTTCAAAATGACTTATGATGTATAAAGGAGCGTTTGAATATTTATGATTCTTTATCAAAATATCATGATAACTACTTCTTAACATCATAAAATATATTTTAAGCGAGTTAAAAATTAAAACTAAGGAACATTGCAAACTACTTCTTAGGATTTAATTTTTAGAGTCGAAGTATGTTTGTGTTCCACATAAGTAGTGTATATGACACATGCAATTTTTTTTAATCTTATTTTTCTTGTTGCTATCTTGTTTAGGTGAAAATGCCTAAAGTTATGGTTGGTGATGTCTCCAAAACAAAACAATACATTCCAAAAGTTTCTGCCACTCCCGGCATTTCTCCCGCTATTGCATGTCTATATCGTCCCATTGAAGATAGAAACATTCATGAGGGGAGAATTGTCGATCCATCTTTCTATCAATCCGACTATATCGAACGAATGTTCTCCAATGTTCGTCTTGATTATCTTTACAAAATCAATGAGCGTATCGTTCCTCGCTTTGTTCTTGACTTCTATAGCCAAGTTACGGTGCAAACCGATAACAATGGTTATATCCTCATCTCCTTTATGATCCAAAACGAATTCATCACTCTTACTCTCGCTCAATTCGGTCAAATTCTCAAAATTCCACACAACGGTCAAGCCGTTTTCTCAAATGAATGGGATCTTTCCTCTCTTGAGCAACATCGACCTCAAGATGGTCCTTACTACTCTGAGATTCCATCTCCCGGTGACATTCATCAATTTCTTGGGCTAGAACGTGGTACGACTAGCCGAAAGATCAAGTCAAAAAATGTTGACATCCATGAAAACCAAATCCTCCTCAAGGAGTTACGCCCCGACATGAAGCGTTGGGAAGAACTCATTCGCGAGAATGCGTTCAGTACCGGTGGTCACCGTGATCATCTCACGGCGAGCATTGCTCACATGTTGTATTGTGTTGTTGCTGAAGAACAATACAATTTGGCCTATCTCTTTGTTCATCGTATCATATCCGCCAAAAACACTCGTAATGCCAATCTTCCTTATGGTATGTTCCTTACTCGACTTTATTATCATGTCATGGAACATTACCCTCATCTTGAGAGTGATATTTACGAGTTCGTTCAACCGGTCCTTCGTCCTCTTGTTCGTGTCCAACCTCGTCGATCCCGAAGTGACAAGGGCAAATCTCGTAGCTCTTTCTCACTCCCACCTCGTGGTTCTACATCTCATCAAGGAGATGATGATGATGATGATGATGATGATGAGGTGGAAAGCACATCACGTGTTAGTACTCCATCACCTAGGACCTTCGTTGAAAATCTT
Source organism: Artemisia tridentata subsp. tridentata (assembly GCA_021014915.2). Lineage (NCBI taxonomy): Eukaryota > Viridiplantae > Streptophyta > Magnoliopsida > Asterales > Asteraceae > Artemisia > Artemisia tridentata. The sequence goes on along the minus strand of CP139501.1, from coordinate 308,643,622 downwards.
CTGGAACTTGATTACACCAACTATCAAGTTCCTTCTCGTTCTGAACAAACCGAACAACTCCTCTTCGAAAGACAAACCTCATTGCTCAACACCACACAGCAGATGCATCAGGAGGTTCGAGGCGGTTTCAAGTCCATTGGAAAAACTCTTAGGAAGATGCTTGGAAAGAAAAAGTAGATGTATTTGATGGGAGATTTATTGAACTTTGATGTTATGTTTTTTAAACAATTATGAATAGTGTTACTTCCTTGATAATTGATCCGTGGTGAACGTATATATAAATATTATGCAATAACGGATACGCGTGAATAAATGCAAATCACCCCTTTGTGAAAAAGGATACTTGCAAAGACTCACATTTGTGTGTGTAGTGTGAAACCAGGTAAGTGATTACCCGGATCGTTTCCCAACGAGGTGCGAATGGGCAAATTGTTTGAAAGCTTGGATTAGAGTGACTGATGATTGGGAATAGAATTTTGATTGTTTAATTCTATTTGATATATGAAAAACAAATATACAAAAGAAAATTAAACACTTGATGCGTGGGATTGCGCCCACGCAAAAGGTTTTACGTCTCGAGGGATCTCAAGAGGCTTGCAATCCCCACCAGGCAGTGTACCTGACCGATGTAGTATAGTGAAGTGGCAAGTACCGGGGGATTGATCGTTCTCTAGGGGAATAGTGTCGTTAGGATTGAAAAACTACTCTAATAGGTCTATGGGTGAGGGAAGATTCTTTTTGTATTTTTATATTTTTATGAAAGCAAGTAAAATCTCGGGTTTGAAGGAGTGGGCGGAATTAGTTGCTAGTCAACTAACCCAAATAACTACAAATGCAAATAAAATAAAATAACTGAAAATAAAAAGGTTGGTGGAACTTATATGGAGAGAAATGTGTTTACTTAGATTTCCTTACTCCCTAACTATCTTTTACCGGTTGATTAGTGCGTATTAATTGCGTGGATGACGGGTGTATTCCTTAATACCAATCGTGGGGTGGCGTACGTACTTCCCCAACTCTACAAGCTCCTACTTCACTCCTATGTCGAGCCGGCTAAGAAGCTCCTAACATGGGATCACTAGAATTCGCTCATGCATTAAATACAACCAGAATAACCTTTAGTACGCATTGGTTCATGTTTCTTAAGACGTTCAAGCAAGTTATCGTATAGGAGGTTAGCCAGTTTTCTTAAGCCTAACATCGATAAACAATCATCCAATACAATTAATAACACACTAATAACCAATAATCAATAGTTAGGTTTCATTAGATCTAAGCAACACAAGATAAATCTAGCCTAGCATGTTAATTAAAGGACAAGAACAAGATATAATCAAACAACACATAGACATATTGAATGATTAATTGATTACTTATCTTCAATTAAACATGGGAGATCCAAGGGTATAAAACCCTTAAAAATGGCAGAAAATTCGTCTTAGGGTTTCTCCTCACAAAGTTGCACACTAATGACAAAAAATTATGAAAGTATATATAGGAAAACAGATCTGACGGCGTCACCCTTTGGGTCGTGACGCTGTCACCTCGCCGCGTTTAGGGTTTCTTGATGGCCTTCTTGACGCCGTCCCCCTTTAATCCTCCAAAATCCTCTCTGGCTTATCAAGGCTTGACGACCTTCTTGACGCCGTCCCCCTTTAATCTTCCAAAATTTCTCTGGCTTATCAAGGGCTGACGGTGTCACACTAGGACTTGACGCCGTCAAAGGTACTTTTCCAGCCGATTTTGAGACTTTGTCGTTTTCTTCACTTTTATGCTCCAAAAACGTCCAAAATGCTTCCTTTTTCCAGATTTCTTCACCAAAGTACCTAAAATGACAAAAGGAACGATTTAGGGCAATATTTGATCAAATAAATACGATTTAGGGCTTAAATGACCCCCTAAAAGCGGTACACTTTTCGCTTCATCAAATACCCTTACACTTGAGATTTGCTAGTCCTCAAGCAAATGCGCTTTTATTCTAATCAAAATACAAGTTAGGGGTCATTTAATGCTAATATAAAAGTAATTACAACAAATAGTCGTTCCACTTTAATCATAATAAGCACGGAGATTACAAACTAGCACCTCACAAGTAGTGTTTAGATACTCACATCTCTCAGGTGTCATAAACGTAAATCTCATAAATGAAAATGGATAATATCTCTCACTACCTGTCATAGCAAATAGATTACCATAGGCTTGGGAAAGGATCAAAAACCTCCTCCACTAGGCGTAAGCACCTAAGATAAACTATCAAATAGGGCTTTTAAACGGGTTATAACGTTAGGTGTAGGGATATGATAAACACGGATTTGTTAGATAAGGGATATTTTACTGGTGGCGAGTTAACGATCTTGATTGATTACAAGTACTATACAATGTTGCTAAGCCAAGACTCGACTCAATCTTAAGCTAAAAACAAAATAACAAAAACCTAAAATAAACATAAAATGAAACGGGATGGTAGTCCATATGTTTTTTCTACTTTTCTTTTTCTCATTTTTTTGTATTTTTCTTGATTTTTTTTTTTTTCATACACTCTTGCCCTACCATCCAAAACAATACATCATAGGGGCGTTGCATTCCCCTTACACTTGAACTTTTACATAACTTTACAAATAACTATTTTAATGACTCGAATTAAGATAATCAAAACACTTGGAGTACTTTTAAAATATTTAGCACATATGGGGGTAATAATGTTGTTCTTCCCCATTACTCCATTACACTAGTACTTTACCCATGAGTCCCAATCGTCCCAAAACAATATGTACAAGGATATGACTCGACTTAGCAACCATGTAATCAATTAGATAATTAACTTGGGGTTTAAACAAATGTTGTCACAATAATGCACTAAAAATGAGTGCATACAAGGTAGGCTAAGGCGATTTGGGTGTACATTTAAGTGGGGTGTAAACAAATTCTTACTTTAAGTAAAATGCTTAAAGTTAGAAACGAAAAGATAGGCTCTGAGGGGTGTACTAGGGGTATCGTGTACTAAAAATGAGTACAACGCAAAGGGTGTGGGAGAATTACTTGACCAATGTAGCCAACGTAATTATAACAAAAACACAGGTGTAAAACAATGGGTTAATCCTAATGCCTCTTATCATGTAGTAAATCTAACTACACGAATGTAGTCTCACTTGTGGCCTCGGAATGGTCCTAACGCAAGTTCTAGAATCTAAGTGCTACCGGTACACACATCATAGCATAAATGCTTTTCCTACCAATTCTAGGGGCGAACCTCACATATTTAGGGGTGGAAAATTTTTTTGTGGTACGGTTTTTGTGCTAGTCATATAACTCCTTTCCGTGAGACGCTCATTAAGATCAAAGTTTCACTCCTATATGTTGTAAAAAAATTTAAATTTGGCACTAAAATTGCCTTAACAGGTATTTCTCTCAGTTTTATTACACATCTACCATTAAACAAACGAAAATCAAGCGTAATTGCATTTTTTGAAGTATCGTACTTTACCCCCCCCCCCCTTACACTTAAGATGAACATTGTCCCCAATGTTCAAATAATAAGATGTAAAAGTAAATAAGGTAAAAGAATGAAATCAAATACTCCCCTGATTTGCTTGGTGGATAAAGAGGTAACATGGTTAGATCTTCTTCCAAGGTAATGTTGAAGCTTCAAGACTAATGCATCGCCAAAAGCTTGATTCCACATACATCTCCTTGTACAAAATAACCTGTTAAACCTGAGAAAACAAACACGAAAACCTGCATAACATCGGCGGGATAAATCTATATAAGGATATAATGCTTGTGGAATGATTATTTTGCAGATTCCTGGAGTTTATAAGTTAGAGATTTAATAAAGCATTTTATGGTTCCGGTAGAAAAACAAAACTTTCAAAAATTTCAGAAAATTAACACCTGACGCCGTCAGGTTGTAAGGCCTGACGCCGTCAGAAATGATCTGACATAATTCTCATGTTAAGTTTCCGGAAAATTTCTGGAAAAACTCACTCCTTACTTCCTGGAATTCCTGCAAAACATCATTATGACTCGATACAAGCATTTGACTCAAACAAATACTAATATGTATGTTAATTTAATATTGTTATGATTCATGTTCATTTGTTCTAATAAACTGATTTGGATTTCCCTTACACTTATCTTTTGCAAAATACCTTTATATGTAGTTAAGACGAAGTTAAAAACAAAATAAAGCATTTTCACAATTTAGTTTTGAACATGAATCAATAATAATTAAAATTAAACGTACATACGGAAGCAAATAAAATCAAACAAACAAATAAATAAACACACAAAGCAAATAAAGCTTGGGTTGCCTCCCAAGAAGCGCTTTTCTTTATTAACGAGTCTTGTAGCTAGACTCAAAGTCCTTCTACCCTATGTAAGTGAGTTCGTCATCGAGGACGTCTTTAGGGTTAAGCTTGGATTGAAGTTTCCTATTGGTCCGCTTAGTACAATAAATCTTTTCAAACTTCTCTCCATCCGGGTCATACAATGTCATCTTAATATGCCATGACCCATCTCCATCTTTGGGTGGTTTGTCCCAATCCCACTTATGATCATCGTCCTCACAAGTCCACTTATTCATCCCTAGGTTAATTGGCAACACTCCTAGGAAATCAATCATCTTCCTAAAAACTAGAGGGTCTTCAAATGGATCCAATTCGGTGTCCCTAGCCAAGAGTTTCTCTACCGTATGTGTTCGGTTCACAAAGTCCTCTTCTAGGTAAAATGGGCGTTGGGGTCCTATGAAATCTCTATCGATCCAAGGTTCATATCTAGATGGTCTCCTATTTAATTCTAACCAATGGGGTGTTGGTTCATCACTAGTATCATAGGCATGTTTCTTCACATCATAGACTGACCAAGTATCACCTTCTCCTACCGCTATCTTAGATTCCTTACAATCAATCATAGCACTAGCGGTCGCCAAAAATCCTCTACCTATTAACAAGGGGCATGTAGGGTCGCTAATCATATCAAGGACGTGGAAATCGGCTAACATGGTTAATTTTCCTATGTGTACTAACACGTCTTTGACTAATCCAACTGGGTAAGCAACACTTCCATCCACTAAGCCTATTACTACCTCGGTTTCTTCAAGTTTCCCTAGTTTTAGAGAAGTGTAGAGAGGTAATGGAAGTAGGTTAAGGCTTGATCCAAGATCGGCTAATGTGTCATAAGCCTCCGAATTACCGATCTTGCAAGGTAGAACAAATAGGCCCGGATCATCTAATTTCTTAGGTAGCTTGTTTTGAACGAAGGCGGTCCCTTTTTCTCCTAACTTGAGCTCCATCTCATTCAACACATTAATAACTGGACTTTCAAGGTGGAGCTCCTTGAATTCATTGTCAAGGTTTTGAGTGGGAGGTGTTTCAACTATGTTGTTGACCAATTTGGATATCATAACTTCTTGGTCATTTTGAACGACTTGGGTTTGTTTGAAACACGAGCTCATGGAATTGACCGAATAATATTGTGGACAAGAACTAGGAGACGAAACCGACGAGATGGCGTTGACGTTTAGTTTCGGGTTCTTGACTGTGTTGCTAGGGAGTGCTCCTATTTCTCGGTCATTGAGGGCTTTCAACAAAGTGTCAATCTTATTGGTCATCTCGCTTTGTTTTTGTTTGAAATCGGCTTCAAACTTTGCTAAACGAGCTTCTTGAGATGCCATAAATTTGGACATCAATCCTTCAAAGTTATTGGTACTACCATAGTTGGAAGGATTGTTGTTGAAAGTACGGTTCGAGTTGGAACCGCTTGATTGGAAACGATTAGGTGGGTTGGAAGAATTGGTTTGTTGTGCGTTTTGGCTTTGTTTCCACCTAAGGTTTGGGTGATTTTTCCATGAGGGGTTATATGAATCACCATAGGGGTTTGGCTCGGGTTTGAAAGTGTACCACTTATCTCCCGCTCCGTCGATACGCGAGGATGCGTAGTCCGCAAAAGCTTGTTCGGGGAGTTCCATGCAATCACGAGTGTCGTGGGGACCACTACATAATTCACACGAAGAAGTGATTTTGTTCACTTGGCTTGAAGGTTTAGGAGCCTCGTAGGATTTCATAAGAAACTTGACTTGGTCTTCAAGTTCTATGATCCTACGGTCGGAAGTGCTTGAATTGTTCGAAGGCAAAGATATTACCTTGACCGTTTTAATCAAATCACGGGGATCATTCCAACTTTCGTTGTCATAAAGAGCAAGATCTTCCAGGAGAGCCCATGATTGTTCCGCACTTAGATCACGTAGCTTACCACCAGCCGATTGGTCAATGGTTTGCCTCGTGGAGAGATTGATATGGTCATAGAAGATTTGGACTTGGAGCCAAAGTTCTATGCCATGGTGAGGGACTTTTTGGAGTAAGTCCTTGAATCGAGTCCATGCGTCGTAGAGGGTTTCGCCTTGACGTTGTTGGAACATCAAGATATCATTCCTTAGCTTGGTAGTTCTTCCTGGTGGGAAAAACTGAGCAAGGAAACGAGTGGTGAGATCATCCCAAGAGGTGATGGATCCTGCGGGTAGGCGCTCTAGCCATTGACTAGCTTGGTCCCGCAGAGAGAATTGAAAGAGACGCAGTCGGGTCGTCTCTCGAGTGGCAACATCAAGGTCTATGGAATCAACGATTTTGAGAAAGTCCTTGAGATGTTAATTAGGATCTTCGGAACGAAGTCCATGGAATGCGCATCCGCTTTGCACCAACCGGATGGTGTCGGATCGCAAGGGAGTGACATTGGCTCCTTGAGTGAGCTCAATGGTGTTTCGATAGCCATGGTGGCTAGGACGGGAGTAGTCTCCTAAGGTACGGGCTCTAGGAGGTTGTGGTGGTTGTTGTGGTGGGTTGTTGGGATCAAGGATATTACCACCTTCCATGATGTCGGATGGAAATGGTTACGAACAAAGAAACGAAGAAAAAAGATAGACTAAAGAAAATCTAGAAAAATAAAATAAAAATCTCACTAGAAAGGAATCTAGTTAGTAGACCTAATAAAATAAAAATTCAACCTAAACAATAACTATTCCCCAGCAGCGGCGCCAAAAACTTGATGCGTGGGATTGCGCCCTCGCAAAAGGTTTTACCTCTCGAGGGATCTCAAGAGGCTTGCAATCCCCATCAGGCAGTGTACCTGACCGATGTAGTATAGTGAAGTGGCAAGTACCGGGGGATTGATCATTCTCTAGGGGAATAGTGTCGTTAGGATTGAAAAACTACTCTAATAGGTCTAAGGGTGAGGGAAGATTCTTTTTGTATTTTTATATTTTTATGAAAGCAAGTAAAATCTCGGGTTTGAAGGAGTGGGCGGAATTAGTTGCTACTCAACTAACCCAAATAACTACAAATGCAAATAAAATAAAATAACTGAAAATAAAAAGGTTGGTGGAACTTATATGGAGAGAAATGTGTTTACTTAGATTTCCTTACTCCCTAACTATCTTTTACCGGTTGATTAGTGTGTATTAATTGCGTGGATGACGGGTGTATTCCTTAATACCAATCGTGGGGTGGTGTACGTACTTCCCCAACTCTACAAGCTCCTACTTCACTCCTATGTCGAGCCGGCTAAGAAGCTCCTAACATGGGATCACTAGAATTCGCTCATGCATTAAATACAACCATAATAACCTTTAGTACGCATTGGTTCATGTTTCTTAAGACGTTCAAGCAAGTTACCGTATAGGAGGTTAGCCAGTTTTCTTAAGCCTAACATCGATAAACAATCATCCAATACAATTAATAACACACTAATAACCAATAATCAATAGTTGGGTTTCATTAGATCTAAGCAACACAAGATAAATCTAGCCTAGCATGTTAATTAAAAGACAAGAACAAGATATAATCAAACAACACATAGACATATTGAATGATTAATTGATTACTTATCTTCAATTAAACATGGGAGATCCAAGGGTATAAAACCCTTAAAAATGGCAGAAAATTCGTCTTAGGGTTTCTCCTCACAAAGTTGCACACTAATGATAAAAAATTATGAAACTATATATAGGAAAACAGATCTGACGGCGTCACCCTTTGGGTCATGACGCCGTCTCCTCGTCGCGTTTAGGGTTTCTTGATGGCCTTCTTGACGCCGTCCCCCTTTAATCCTCCAAAATCCTCTCTGGCTTATCAAGGCTTGACGACCTTCTTGACGCCGTCCCCCTTTAATCTTCCAAAATTTCTCTGGCTTATCAAGGGCTGACGGCGTCACACTAGGACTTGACGCCGTCAAAGGTACTTTTCCAGCTGATTTTGAGACTTTGTCGTTTTCTTCACTTTTATGCTCCAAAAACGTCCAAAATGCTTCCTTTTCCAGATTTCTTCTCCAAAGTACCTAAAATGACAAAAGGAACGATTTAGGGCAATATTTGATCAAATAAATACGATTTAGGGCTTAAATGACCCCCTAAAAGCGGTACACTTTTCGCTTCATCAACACTTTTTAACTAATTATTATTAATTTATTTATTACTTAATTACTTTTTAAACTATTTTAATTTATAATAAATACTAAATTAACTAAGAAAAATCTAAAACTTTTTCTATAAATATTATGAGGTGAAAAGAAGCTAAGAAAATTATAAAAATGAAAAGTGCTTAATTAAAAATTTAAAAAGATAAAATCTATTAAATAGAAACTATCACTTATTTTATTTTTTATTTTTCCTAAGGTCTACAGAGATGATTATATTTTTCCTAGAATCTACTTAATAAAAGAAAATTTTGAAAATTAAAATTATATTTTTCTGATTATTATTCTATTTATTATGATTTAATTACTAATTTAAACTAATTAAAAGATTAAAAATATCAAATGACTTTAGAAAAAACTGAAAAATTCAAGATAAGTCTAAAATAATATTCTTAATCTAGGAAAATTAAAATCAAAAGTTAGCTAAACACTAATAAGCAGTTGGGCTGAAAAGCAGTTTGGCAAATAAGCTAATAAGCTCAAAAATTTACCAAAGGCTCATGACTAGTTTAGACAACTTATATAAGCTTAAAACAACTAAAATCAAACAGCTTAATTCACAGAGTAAGCAAAATAAGCACTTATGCAGATGCTAATTATGCAGGAATAGCAGGAAAATCCAAAACTTGCAGAGCAAAATAAGCTAATAAATAAGCAGAAAAGTCTGAATATTAAGGGGACAAAAGCTAGCTAGAACTACTGGCTATACTAAAAACTAAAAATGCCCAAATTTAACTGCTCAATTGAACCCTAATTGGAGGCTAGATCAGATGGTCTAAGTAACAAGCAACACTGATCAGGTCTGCACAGGAAATTGGATGAAATTGCAGACCAAAATTAAGCTAGGAAATGAACTAAGAAATGGAATTCAAACTCAGCAACTAAAAGTTAATACTATAGGGAATAAGCAAACTAAATTTCAAGACCTAGGCTCAATGGAATAAGCCAATAAAAAGATGAGAACAGTACCTAAAAAGGGTGTGTTCTGCTCAATATACACTTAGCAGTATGATTTTTCAAAACTAGGCTAGGCCTATAGGCACTAAACAAGGGACTCAAAACATTCTAAATGGACTACATGGGACTCAGAAACATCAAGAAAAAAGGCTCAAACAGCTTAATGCAGAATTGAGCTAATTAGATCAGACTTATTATCTAATTTTGGTACTAGTCCAGTGAAATTATCAAATGTGCTCAAAACAATTAAAATGCTAACAACCTAAACTTATCTAACCTGGATTAAGCAAGATCAAAGTTGAGGAAGAAGCAAATGAACAGTACTGAGCTCCTATGACCAAAAGTAAGCTTAAACCAAACACTACTTTATGGTGTTCTGTGTTGGATTTAAACTAGCACAGACAAAAGTAACTTATAATTTTTGATTTCTATAGATTAACTAACTTATTTTGACTGTAATTAACAACTTTTAATATAGAAATAAGCAATACAATAAGTTAAATAATATGTGGCTATTTTTGGCTTTTTTGAACTGTTTTTAAGATAAATAAAGAAAAAGCTTTTTAACTACTGATAAAATAGATGAAATACAATCATACACTAATAATAAGCAGGAAATTACAACAATAAGCTAAATTTAAGCAATAGTACAGTAAAATGGAAATAAAGAGAAAAACAGGAAAATAGCTTACAACTGTTAGAAGCAATGAAGCAAAGGAACACTGATCAGAACTAACTTGGTTTGTCACCTACCAAGCTAAACACCACTCAGCTTAATCCATAACAGCTTATCACCACCAAATAGCTTATTTGACTGAACTTTTCTTGACTTTTCTTGACTTTTCTTGTTTTTCTTGGAATGGAACTGAGTTAACTAATATAAACTCACAAAAAGCTATAAAGAGCTTAAATGAGCTTATATAAATAGAAAAGAAGCTTTTGCAAACAACAATTAATTAAGTTCGGATTCACAGTACACCATAGAAATTTGAAAACTTTAAACTTTCATTAACTTTGGAAATTGGTACAATACAGAAGAAATTAAGGACAAGTAATTTAAAACAACCTTGAAATGATAATCAAACTTAAATTTAAACTGGAACAGACATTAAATAAAGTTTACACTACGAAATGGTCTAAAACTGGTGACAAGTTCCTCTGTGTGACTTCACTTCTTTAAATAGCATTCCCAAAAGCATTCTTGATAAATTCCGAGCTAATCCCACCATTAAAATGGCCTTGAATCAATCTTGGTCGTTTATTGTAATTTTGGCGGGAAAAGGTCCGTGTGGAGATTTGGCTTCTTCTGAGCACATGGGGTTGGGTACTGTGTAGGTATCTCATTGGAGGAGGGGGGAGGTGGCAGGGATAAGGGTGGATGGTGGAGTGGTTTGGCAGAGCAAAACGGTGGGTGAGGGGTGGTATTTGGCGGGCAAGTGGGGAAGAAGAGAAGTTTGACTTCTCTTTGACCCCGTATTAGTTAAGGGGTGTGGGTTGGATCGGGTTTAATGGTTTTGGGCTTTTGATGTGTGGGCTTTTATTTGTGGGTTGGGTTTAGGGATAGGATTGTGGGTTAAATGGGTAAGGGTTATTGTTTGATCCGGTTTTAGGATGAATAGATTTAATTCACAAGGACCAAAAGTGTAATTCCCGGAAAATTGAGGGACCATATTTGTCATTTGTGCAAAGATAATTCCAAGGGCCATAAAAAGATAATTTTCCATTTTTGAAAACCAAGGACTAATTTTGACAACTTTTGAAAGTTCAGGGACTGAAACTGCCAATTATGCAAACTTTGTTCATTTTCACCTGTTTTTCAATCCTTTTGCACTTGCAACATATAAAAACACAATCAAATGATATTTCCTGTATTTTGAAGCATATCTGCATGTTTTTAAATGTTTTTGCAGTCTAAATGTGACAGAAATGATGAGTCTTTAGACACTCATCAATAATTTTTTTTTATGACTTGCATTATGCTAGATGTTTAACCTCTTTCATGATAGAACTAACTAACTAGTTTACATATGTACATTATCTCTTAATATGTTATTGTTACTATTAAATCATTCCTAATGTACATGGTTCAAATAGAGCTTGCTGCAAACACAACCAAAAAATCGACCCTTTTCAGAAAAAATTTCAATTTGGTCGTCTGGGAAATACCAGATGGGCTGCCCCCTTAATTTTGCTAGGCGGTCCCCTTAATTTTAAGGGGGCCGGCCTACAATTAAGGGGACCGGCCATCTGGACAGTAATTTTCACTGTTTTCTTTTGCATCTTGTGACCCCTTTTCTCTAGTCTCAGCTACCCTTTCTCTTATTAACCCAACTGAGTTTGGAATATTACTACTAAACCTCAAAACCTTACCCAAACCAATCTCACTTTCATACTATAAATTCCCTCCAAATGATAAACCCTCATTTCATCAATCCTCGTCTCCTTCAAACACCAATCCAAAACACCATGCTATCACCAAAATCCTCCATTTCCAAGTCCTCTAAGAAACACAAAATGGTCATCATACCACCCAAAAAACTTTTAATTGATCTCACTAAGGAAGACAACACCACTCCATCACCACCACCTAAATGCTCATCTCCAAATGCACCTAATGCACCATCAAAAACACCTTCCACCAATGGTACCTCCTCTTCTTCCTTACCTTCAACCTCATCCATCAATGACTACATCAACAAACACCTCTCCTTACCACAAATAACATCACCACAAACAACATCACCACCACATCTCACTCAAGAACCTCCATCCACCGAGCTTGCCATCTCCATCTCACCTATCACACCTCTTGATGCTCACTTTTCATCCTCACCACTTCCACCACCTCTCTTTGTTAATCCCATTCCTTGGAGTCTTTTTGAAGCTCATGGAGACACTTGCCTTTGTTGCATTCATAACCAAACCATCATCTTTGGTCTTCGGGATGAGATGCAATACATGTTCTCATGCATTGAGCATATGTTAACCAACCCACCTCCACTACCACCTCCACCATCTTCACCCATTTCACCACCACCACCTCCATTCTCTTCAAACTAGTTGAAATACTTCCACAACAATAATGTTTTCCACCCTTTTGGTTGCAAGCTTTATGGGGATCATGTGTTTTTGGGATGATTAAGTAGTATCATTAGTTGCTTTATTTGTATGTTTGTATGTCTTATGATGTAATCTACTTGGTTGTGTATTTATACACAACACTTTTAGTTAAAGAATGTTTTTATTCTATATGCTTGCTTATTGTTGTTACATATACTTGTGCTTCTAACATCTTTCTAGCAAGCATTCCATAGCTCGTTTCCTTGGTGCCCCCAAACGAAGGGGAGTACACATCAAGGGGGAGTTCTCATCCCGACAATTTTACACTTAAAACTTGTCGGCAAAACCTTTTTGATTATACAAAAAGGGGGAGAAATAAATGTAAACTCACTAAATACTTGTCTAAAAACTAATTTTTCAATTTAATGAGTTTAGGTTTTGTAATCATCAAAAAAGGGGAGATTGTTGATATAAATAATGCCTAAACACGTTATTAATATTTTTCGATATCTCTACGTTTTGAAAATCACAAAATGTAAAATCATTAAACGGAAAATTATGACGTAAACAAGTATTTAGTTGTAAATATCTATTTCTACAACTCAAATCACTTAAAGTATGAATGAACTAATGCTTAATGCATTATACGATCAAATGAACATTTTCTTAATCACTAGATTTTTTTAAAAATGTCAAAAATATTTTATATCTTTTAGAAAAACATTTTTGGTAATAAATAAAAAGGTTTAATTCATTATAAATTTATGAATTCAAATTTTCAACCAAAAATGGCAAAAATATTTCAGAAAAACCTTCCACACAAAAAGACAAAACTAGGCAACGGTTATGCTAGGTGGCCCCCTTAATTATATAAGGCGGCCCCCTTAATTTTAAGGGGACCGCCCCCCTATTTAAGGGGGCCGGCACGCTCCTCCAGCTGTCCAGTTTTTGCCTATAAATACTGGCTTTCCCCTGGACATTTTCTCACCTTTTGCACCCCAAACCTTCTGTTCTAAATCTTCTCTAATCCTTGCAAATCCTTTCTAAAATCCTTTGATCATATTCTCTTAAGCATTGGTTTCTAAGTGATCCAAGCTTCCATCATCAAAGTGCAAAAGAAGAATACTCCTTCAACAAGAGAAGAAGTATTGTAGTTCAATTCATATCATTTTGTAGTTGTGTAAAGTGTTGTATAGTTGTGATAAGTAGATCTAAGTGTAAGCACGTAGTTGTGTTGTAAAGAAGTTGTGTAGAAGTTGTGAAGTCGTAGTCTAGAAGTTGTAAACCCGTCTGTAGAAGTTGTGAACCCGTCGTGTAGAAGGTGTGAAGCCGTCGTGAAGAAGTAGTGAAGCCGTCGTGAAGAAGTTGTGAATAAGTCTTGTAGAAGTTGTGAGATTGGTTCTAGCTACGATTAGAACCCGACATCTAGCTTTGTGTCGTTAAGCCGGTGTAAGCTAAAGTTGTGTAAGGTTTTCTCCGCCATAAGGGAGTTTGTTGACATAGTGAAGAGAACTCTCGAGTAGGTGACTCGGGGAGTGGAGTAGGGCAAGGAAGGTGTCCTTGTAGCCGAACCACTATAAATCCTTGTGTTGTGGTTTGATCTTTCCATCCCTATCTTTCATTTCATTTCATTTACTCTACTTGCATTACTTATTTACATTTGTCTATACTTATTCATATTGTTTAACAGTTGAAATCACATAAGATCGAATCGAAGTTTTTAAAAGTAAACAAAAGTTTTCACAATAAAATTTAAAAGAAGTAAAACTATTCAACCCTCCTTCTAGTTTTCCACAGGTTGATACAATTGCTGGCACACTTAATGACTATCTTTAATGAACTAACTCTTCATATGGGTTGTCATTACACTTCATTTACTCCAAGTGCAGAATTTTTATGACACTTTGGGCTCAAGTATTTTGCTTGGTGACCAAGGGAGTCATCTTATATATATGTATGCTTGGCCATGAAATAAGACATCTATATACAATATATAATCTATTATCTACACATCAACAACTACTACAACTAATCTTATACTCAAAGGAGCGACAAGGAAGAAAAACGCAGGAAAAAAAGAAGCTTACATTCATCAATCATCAATTTAATCATTCAAGGAATCTTTGTTGATCATCTCACAAGTGTTCCTAATTCTTGTAATCATCATTACAACTTTTGTAAGACTTTTTAATTATGTTTTCAAGTGATAAATTTCTTATGGTTCTTTCTTTGTTTGCCATGAGTGGCTAAGTGCCTTAAGCACTTGCCTAGATGATGTTTGTGACATGATTCTTGATTGATTATGACTCATTGGTTCTAGTTAAACGAAAAGCTAATACTAAGATCGAATTGTGTTATTAAGAGTTTTCTCCACCAAAGAGTTGTCAAGTTTGGTTAATTGCTAATAGTGTAATGGGTTGAAAAAGACATTGTTAGTCAATTAGTTATAAACCTTTGTCTATGAGGCTGTTACCTCATGTATTGACCATTTCATGAGTAACTTGGTTAAACTTGGAAAACTAAAATAGTGTGGTTATCAATTGCTTGTGAAATGAAAGCGAATCAAGTGAATGAGTTGTGTTAGTCTTGGTTGATCAAATCTTAAATATTGTTTTTGTCATCTTAAAATCTTGATGAGGATTGAAAGTGTTGGAAACAATAGGATTAGTATACCCACTAATCGAATTAGAATACCACCTAATTCATTGATCATAATCAAATGGAACCATTGTCATAATCATATCAAGATAATTGTGCAAAACTAGTCTAGGCAAGTGTAGCTTTAATATATTGAATTTACATCATCATTATTTTCTTGCTATTATAATCGTTAATTAAGCTCGATATTATATTCAAAAACTCACATCCAAAAAAAAAACTAAACAAATCCTAGTGAACGATCTCGGCTTACCATATTATCTCTTAGTACACACGGACGAGTATACTTGCTCGTATGTGTTTCGTTTGAATCATTGGTAGATCGTGTTATAAATTTAAAACTTGCACTCAAAACGGGCACATCAGAGACATTACCTGTACGGCACCAAGTGCACGGTATTCACCGATCACAAAAGTCTTCAACACATTCTGGATCAAAAGGAGTTGAACATGAGATAGCGCTGATGGTTAGAGTTACTCAATGACTATGATTGTGAAATTCGATATCACCCACGGAAGGCAAATGTTGTGGCAGATGCCTTGAGCAGAAAGGAGCGAATTAAACCTCTCAGAGTCTGATCTCTGGGAATGACCATTTGTTCACCCCTTCCAACGCAGATCCTCAAAGCTCAATCTGAAGCTCTCAGAGAGGAGAACAGACCCAGTGAAAGAATCCACGGTATGCCAGAAAATGAGAATGGTTTTGTGAAAAGATCAGACAGAATGCTTTGTTTCAAAGAAAGAAGTTGCGTCCCACTCTGCGAAGGTATACATGACCTCATTATGCATGAATCCCACAAATCCAAGTACTCCATTCACCCGGGTTTTGACAAGATGTATCAGGATCTCAAGAAACTCTATTGGTGGCCAAACATGAAGGCCGACATCGCCGAGTATGTTGGGAAATGTTTGACCTGCTCAAGAGTAAAGGCGGAATGTTAAAAGCCATCAGGATTGCTAGTACAACCCGAACTTCCAGTATGGAAATGAGAACGAATTACTATGGACTTTATCACCAAATTACCAAGGACGTTGATGAATTCAAATAAGTACATTTTATTATCATCATTTATCCTATTTATTTGACTTGTTTTATTATATTATACATGAGAATTGATACATTAATGTTTACTTTAGTGATTCTCAGGTAAAAACAAGCATTATGTGAAACTTGGCGATTTTGGATTAATTATGGAGCAAAACAAGCAAGATGTCAAAAGCCTACTGAAATCCAGAAGATCAAGCTCGTTCTACTCCAGATACGCCGCAATATACTTCTAACATACGGCGTATCACTATCAAGATTTCACAAGTTACAATCCAAGTACATGCGCCGCATACAAAGATCGAGTTATGCCGCATCTAAAGACGGTGTACGAATATTCCAGAATATATTAATCTTGGACCCCACGCGAAGTTAAGTCAATGCGCCGCATCTATCTACTCAATGCGCCGCATCGATCCCTCAGACAGAAACTATAAATACCCCAAGGTCAGACGAATTTGAGAGTTTTGGACAGTGTGAAGAAATAACCCTAGAGCCGAATTCAGACGACCAAGCAGCACAAGACACACCTCAAACAAAGATACAAGAGCTGTAAGAAGGTCCTGCATGTATTCAATTCATTAAGTAGTTTTGTTTTATTGTATTAGTACGCTTTAATTCATCAGGATTGATGGGCTTGTGTCATGTGACTACGGAAGATCATGCACTCCCCTTAATATTGCTTTCCCATTAATTAAAGTTTATATGTTGATGTCTTTGGTGACTTTTATTAGTGCATTGATAACCTCTGTGTCTAGCTGAGTCTTGCTTGGGTCGCCATGCCCCTTCCTCGCCTGTTTATTTTAGCGTCTCTTAAATAAATAGGATAGACATAAGTAATCATTAAGGGTTTACTCGCCGATAAGATTAGAGCCAACGATAAAGGTTTAATTATATACACTTCATATAAAACTAGCAATAAAACAAGTGACAAGCTATTTAATTATCAGGACAGGTCTTCTTATTGTCTCGAGTATCTATCTGTGTACGTGTGTGCTAATCGCTGATTCGTGCTCATTAGTTTAGTTTACTATTTAATTATAACCAAACCGTGCCAGTCTCTCAGGCTGAAAACCCCCCTTGCGTTAGATTAGGTTGTATAGCTAACTTAGGATATTAAAATACTGATTAGAATAACTAGATAATACGTTCCACTCTTAGTGATCGACACTCTACTTACCATTATATTCATACTGACCGGGTACACTGCTCGTTAACTGTGTGTGTGTTATTGATAAGTCGGCTAAATATAAATTTAAAACTTGAGTAGGCATTAATACTGCTAAACCGCAACGACACACGAGCGCACCAAGTTTTTGGCGCCACTGCCGGGGAGTGAATTGTTATTATCTGTTAATTTGATTATGTATTTTAATTAGGTTTTTATTTTTAGTTTTTTTTAGATTCTAACCACTAACCCTGTTATATATTAGATAGATTGCATTCATTGTATAATTTGCATATTTTCTGTTTTTGTGTGTTTTTGTTTTCTGTAATTTTTGTTTCTTTTTGTTTGATTTTATTTTTGTTTTTCTTTTCTGTATTTTTCTGCATTCTGCTATCGTTGTATTGTGCTAATACAAACGATACGGCGCATCTGTTTTCACAGATACGGCGTATTGCGTTTAATTTTTATAAAATACAACGCGTTTAATAAATTCGAGTACGACACATCTTTCCCCAAGATACGGCGTATTCTGTTTTTAATAAGAAATTTTTCTAAACCCTAATGCCATACGACGCATCTGTTTTAGCAGATACGACGTATTTTCTATTTAAATTAAAAACAGTTTTTCGAATTATTAAACAAAACCATCGCATCGATCTTTATCGATACGACGCATCTTGTAACGCCCCGTGACCACTTATACCAAAAATTTTGAACTTTATACTTGGGAACGATTGACTAAATTGAACTCATACAAATTCTTCATGTAATGACCATAACTTATAACATTTAACCTTTTAAATATACTTGCAAGAACATCTACTCAAAGACCCTTCCAAACATTTCATACAAATTTTCTAAAACGACCAGACAACCCTTCTGAGACCAAGATACGCCGTATCCTTTTCAGGGATACGCCGCATCAAAAGACAATACGCCGTATCAATTTGAAGTGATACGTCGTATTATCCTAAACTCGGATACGCTGCATCTATTGAATTAAATACGCCGCATCAATTCACTGAGACAAAATTACAAGAAAATAGCTACGATGCGCCATATTCCAAAGGGAGATGCGTCGCATCACCTGATACGCCGGATCTCAAATGAGATGCGCCGTATCTACCCTGCACCACAGAAATTCTGGACAGACCCTACTGATCAAAATATGCATAATCAACAGCCTCGGCTGGAAACCCGACCTCCTGGACTCGAAACTTGACGAAACTTTCCAGAATCCTTTAGTATGTCCGTAAGACTAATTTCATGCAAAAACATCACCCGTTTGACCACCCGTAATAGTACCTCAAAATTTGACGGGTTATGCATAAATACCCAAAATGACCCGTTACACTACAAGACCATTTATACTACTATCAATTCACAAATAACTTGACCATAACCATTAACTTAACATATCAAAAGCATTCCATGCATACATGACCCGTTAACTTCTCAAAATGGGTAGAAACATGCTAATACCAAACACCCCTTAACGAGTACTTTGACCATACAAGTTCTAACTTAGACACTATATGAACATCATAAATCATCCACAAACTTGACCCTTGACCTAAACATAAACAAAGAACATATATGACCACAAGACCGTGAACTAACAAAATGACCATATAAAAAGAAGTGTACCCACGACACAAAAGAACACTTGGGGCTTCCAACTTCAATATGCTTGGTCCAAAAGAATTCCGATCTTCTAAACTACCTTCTTATGCTATAAGTTAGGCTATATCCTTACCCTTGCTTCCTCCGCTAGAACCTACAAAAAAACATTAACATCTAAACCGTAAGCGAAAACGCTTAGTAAGTATACAAGGTATAATCAACATCACATTTACACAAGTTTGGTGATTACCACCAATCATAACATTAACAAGGAGCATCAAGTGGGGTTATTACTTACCTTGATCAAGCAAGTAATATTTATATATAACATTTTCATATCTAGCATTGGATCCAAGCTAACACATCATTACAAGCTCCATAAAACATCACATTAACACAATCATAACATTAATAGCATAACATTACAAAGATTATACTCATATACTTACCTCAACTCCTACTAGCTTCCTACTTGACTTTGAATGGGCTTCTATAATTGCTCCCTATCACAAGATTAACTACAATTAGCAACTAACTAACTAAGGAGATCATTAATTCACTACCTTTTGCCATAATCCTCAAAACCCACCATATGAACCCTAATTTTCACATTTGGGGAAAGTTACTTACTTGTGGAGAGACTATAATTAAGGAGTCTCTAAGGCTTCTTGATCAACTCTTGCTAACCACAATGTACTAGAATGATGATTTTGGTTTCCTTCTCTCATTTTCTAAAAATGTCGACACCAACAAGAAGTATCCAACCAATTCTAGACTTCTCTAAAGTCTGGGATTTATTTGGAGTTAGATACAAGTTTGGTCTTTTGACACTTATGGTCCTTCTAGTTCTATTCCTCCTATTTTAGTCACACATTAAGTTATAACTTAATCTATAGTACATAACTTATGTTTACATAGCATAATATTTACATTAATGGTACCTTGTCGGGGTACGGGTGTAACAATTCTCCCCTCCTTAAAATGAGAGTTCGTCCCCGAACTCTACTCGTGAAATAAGTGAGGATACTTGCTCCTCATTTTTGCTTCCGTCTCCCATCTAATGCTTGTACCCTTACGATGTCTCCATTGCACTTTTACCAACGGAATCTCCTTATTCCTTAGTTGCCTCACTTTCCTTCCTAGTATAGCCTCCGGTTCATCATCTTGCGAAAGCAACTCCGGATCAATTTCAATGTCGTCTAAAGTGACTACACTCGTTTCGTCCGCCAAACATTTCCTTAAGTATGACACGTGAAAGGTATTGTGAATACCCCTCATTTCTTCGGGTAATTCCAACACATATGCTACTTCACCTACTCGTTTCAAGATTTTGAAAGGTCCTATAAACCGAGGACTAAGTTTCCCTTTGTTTCTGAACCTAAAAACGCCTTTCCACGGGGAAACCTTTAACATAACTAGATCACCCACCTCGAATTCGATTGTTCTTCTTCGGTTATCGGCATAACTTTTCCACCTATCTTGTGCCGCCTTAAGTCTTGCACGAATCGTCTCTATCTTTTCCGTTGTAGCCAACACTACATCCGTGCTCGCCAATTCCCTCCTTCCGACTTCTTCCCAACACACGGGTGTCCTATACCTCCTACCATAAAGCATTTCATAGGGCGGCATATCTATGCTTGCATGGTAACTATTATTATAGGCGAATTCGACTAACGGTAAATGATCGTCCCAATTGCCTCCAAAATCAATCACACAAGCTCGTAACATATCCTCCAAAGTTTGAATCGTCCTCTCACTTTGCCCATCGGTTTGAGGATGAAAGGCCGTGCTCATATGAAGTTTCGTACCCAATTCTTCTTGGAAATCTTGCCAAAAATTTGAGTTGAAACGCCCGTCTCTATCGGAGACTATAGAAATAGGCACCCCATGACGTGCGATTATCTCGTTAACGTAAATCTTTGCTAACTTATGAACGGGCATATTTTCTCGGATTGGAATAAAATGAGCACTCTTGGTTAGGCGATCTACTATGACCCAAATCGTGTCATTCTTCTTTTTCGTCCTTGGCAATTTCGTAATGAAGTCCATCGTGATCTTTTCCCACTTCCAAACCGGAATATCCAAAGGTTGAACTTTTCCATACGGTTTTTGATGCTCGGCTTTGACCTTTAAACAAGTCAAGCACTTCTCAACGTATTTACACAATCTCTTTTCATACCCGGCCACCAATAGTTCTTCTTCAAATCGCGGTACATCTTTGTAGCTCCCGGATGAATAGAATATTTTGACTTGTGTGCTTCCTCTAGAATCAATTCTTTGATGTTGCTACGAAAAGGGATATAAACCCTTCCATACCGAGTCTTAATTCCTCGACTATCTTCTTCGAGATGCAGAATGTAGGAAGTGATACGCTCACCTTCCCTATTTTCTTCATTCAATGCCTCCTCTTGAGCTAACTTGATCTTATCAAAAAGGTCGGTGGTGACAACCATTCTCAAGGAATGAATTTTAGTAACCTCATTTTGATCCTTTCGGCTCAACGCATCCGCCACCACATTCGCTTTACCCGGATGGTAGCGAATTTCGCAATCATAATCCTTCAACAAATCTAACCACCTTCGTTGTCTCATGTTGGGATCTTTCTTATCAAGGAAATATTGAAGGCTTCGATGGTCGGTATAAATTACAAACTTGACACCATACAAATAATGCCTCCAAAGTTTTAAAGCAAAAACCACAGCCGCAAACTCAAGATCGTGAGTCGCATAATTTTCTTCATGCTTCTTTAATTGTCTCGAGGTGTAGGCAATCACTTTTCCCCTTTGCATAAGAACACATCCAAGACCGGAATAAGACGCATCGCTATAAACCACCATATCTTCGGTCCCCTCCGGCAATACTAGAACCGGTGCTTCACACAATTTCCTTCGTAAAGTACAAAAGGCTTTGTCTTGTTCTTCTCCCCACTCGAAGGTAGCATTCTTCTTAGTAAGTTTCGTTAAAGACGATGAAATTTTGGAGAAGTCTTGAATAAACCTCCTATAATATCCCGCAAGACCAAGAAAACTTCGAATTTCACCAACATTTCTTGGTGCATGCCATTTCATTACGGCTTCTACCGTTGAAGGATCGACTTTGATACCATCGGCATTAATAACGTGACCAAGGAACTGAACTTCTTGCAACCAAAATTCACATTTCGAGAATTTAGCATACAATCTTTCTTTTCTCAAAGTCTCAAGAATTTCTCGAAGATGTAGTTCATGTTCTTCCTTGCTCTTAGAATAGATAAGGATATCATCAATGAACACTATAACGAATTTATCCAACATCGGTCTACATACACGATTCATGAGATCCATGAAAACCGCAGGTGCGTTCGTAAGACCAAATGGCATAACCGTAAACTCGTAATGTCCATATCGGGTCCTAAAGGTCGTCTTAGGAATGTCTTCTTCTCGAACTTTCAATTGATGATAACCCGAACGGAGATCGATCTTGGAAAACCACCGCGCACCTTGAAGTTGATCAAAGAGGTCATCGATTCTTGGTAACGGATACACATTTTTCACCGTGACTTTATTCAACTCGCGGTAGTCAATGCACATCCGCATACTACCATCTTTCTTTTTAACGAACAAGATTGGTGCTCCCCATGGCGAACTACTAGGACGAATGAAACCTTTGTCAAGCAATTCTTGAAGTTGACTCATCAATTCTTTCATTTCGGACGGAGCTAGACGATAGGGAGTTTTAGCAATAGGAGTAGCACCCGGAACAAGATCAATACGAAATTCGACTTGCCTTTCGGGTGGGATACCCGGCAAGTCTTCCGGAAAAACATCACGAAATTCATTCACAACCGGAACATCATCGATATTTTTCTCCTCAAAGCTCGTATCTACCACGTGAGCCATGAAGGCATAACATCCACGTGATAAATATCTCCTAGCCTTCATCACGGTACATAACTTTAGTTCACCTTTTCTTTTATCCCCATAAATAATCATTTCACGACCGCTAGGATTAACAACTCGAATGATCTTTTGGCTACAAAGGATAGCCGCGTTATATTTATCAAGCCAATCCATACCGATAATAATATCAAATTCCCCGAGCGTAATGGGAATTAACAAGATGAATACCTGTGATGACATCGGTCCCCGATTTGGCTTCTTCGACACTCATTTGATAGACTCGAGCTGTTGGTTTTGGAACCTCCACTTTCTCTTGCTTGACGGTTCTCAAAGGCTTTGCTTCAATCGCCTTTGTTTTCGGGCAATCCCTCAACCTATGCCCTATCCCATTACACCCATAGCATACTATCATCGGCTTGGTACAATCTTTGCTTTGATGATCTAAGGCTCCACATTTGTAACAACCCGGCGTATTACGCCTACACTCCCCAAGATGAAACTTGCCACACTTAGAACATGCTACCTTAGTTTTGTTTCCCGCACTCTTCTTGCCATGGTCAAATTTAGCTTTCTTTCCATCCTAATCCGCAAACTCTAGCTTCCTTTTTGGTTCTTTCGCCTCCTTCTCCTTCCTCCTAAGTAAGTCCGCTTCCCTTACCCTAGCCTTACTCAAAAGATCATCCAACGTAGTACATTTGAATGGTGAAATCACTTCACGAATGTCATCCTTGAGCATCCTTTGGAACTTGTCAACCTTAAGCTTGTCATTCCCAAGATATTCAGGACAATAAGGAATCATATCATTAAACATCCTCCACAACTCATTTACCGTCTCGTTAGTTTGAGTGAGAGATTGGAATTTCTCTCGAATTTTGTCCACCTCTTCAACCGGAGCATACTCGGCACTAAACAACTCCTTGAATTCTTTCCATGTACAAGTTTCTACCCAAGGTTCACCTTTCTCGCACACCTTTCCTTCCCACCAAGTCTTCGCACTATCACGAAGAAAGTTAGTAGCATAGATAACCTTCTTCCTTTCTTCACAACCACTAGTACGAAAAGCGCCTTCCACCGCCGTTATCCACCTATTACTAACAATGGGATCAAGAACACCGGTAAACTGTGGCACATCACAAGCCGTGAAATCCCGGTAAGTAGCTTTGTCATTCTTAGGTTCTTTTTTCGGACCACATTCTTTCTTAAACTCCTTAAACTCTTCCTTCATTAGCTCCTTAAGATTTTGCGTCGTTTGTTGAACATAGAAGGGCATTGCTTTTTCAATAGCCTTAGCCACTCTTTTTGCTAACATTTTGTCTAGGGCTTTCATTTCATCCCTCGTGAAGCCTCTAAAGTCAGGGCCTCCGGAGTTTGAGGAAGAACTTTCATTATCCTTACTAGCATTGCCCAGATCACTTGCCGAAGTTTCGGCATGCTTGGAAGCCGTGGTTTTCGCGACTTCCTTCGGGTGAGGGGTTTCCATTTCTTCTTACTGAAAATTAGCAATTCACAACATTAAACACAATTATAAATACTTAGCCATTGCATGAATGACATTTCTATCTTATTCTAGCACCCTAGCTTGTCACTCATGTATGATCTAAATGATTTCAATTTCACATATGTCCCGTATTTTCATTACTACGGTGGCCAGGCGTAGTCATGGAAATATTGAACATATGGGTCCTCAAAACCATCCAAACAATACATAAATAACAAACACTAGCTCTAACCGCATCTATCCAAGGCCTAAGTCTAGGAAATCCTAAAATGAAATCCTAAATCTCTTAGACCTGGCTCTGATACCAAGTTGTAACGCCCCGTGACCACTTATACCAAAAATTTTGAACTTTATACTTGGGAACGATTGACTAAATTGAACTCATACAAATTCTTCATGTAATGACCATAACTTATAACATTTAACCTTTTAAATATACTTGCAAGAACATCTACTCAAAGACCCTTCCAAACATTTCATACAAATTTTCTAAAACGACCAGACAACCCTTCTGAGACCAAGATACGCCGTATCCTTTTCAGGGATACGCCGCATCAAAAGACAATACGCCGTATCAATTTGAAGTGATACGCCGTATTATCCTAAACTCGGATACGCCGCATCTATTGAATTAAATACGCCGCGTCAATTCACTGAGACAAAATTACAAGAAAATAGCTACGATGCGCCATATTCCAAAGGGAGATGCGCCGCATCACCTGATACGCCGGATCTCAAATGAGATGCGCCGTATCTACTGATGCGTGGTTTTGCGACCTTACAACAGGTTTTACCTCTCGAGGGATCTCGAGAGGCTTGCAATCCCCACCAGGCAGTGTACCTGACCGATGTAGTATAGTGAAGTGGCAAGTACCGGGGGATTGATCGTTCTCTAGGGGAATAGTGTCGTTAGGATTGAAAAACTACTCTAATAGGTCTAAGGGTGAGGGAAGATTATTTTTGTATTTTTATATTTTTTATAAAAGCAAATAAAATCTCGGGTTTGAAGGAGTGGGCGGAATTAGTTGCTAGTCAACTAACCCAAATAACTACAAATGCAAATAAAATAAAATAACTGAAAATGAAAAGGTCGTGGAACTTGTATGGGGAGAAATGTGTTTACTTAGATTTCCTTACTCCCTAACTATCTTTTACCGGTTGATTAGTGCGTATTAATTGTGTGGATGACGGGTGTATTCCTTAATACCAATCGTGGGGTGGCGTACGTACTTCCCCAACTCTACAAGCTCCTACTTCACTCCTATGTTGAGCCGGCTAAGAAGCTCCTAACATGGGATCACTAGAATTCGCTCATGCATTAAATACAACCATAAAAACCTTAGTACGCATTGGTTCATGTTTCTTAAGACGTTCAAGCAAGTTACCGTATAGGAGGTTAGCCAGTTTTCTTAAGCCTAACATCGATAAACAATCATCCAATACAATTAATAACACACTAATAACCAATAATCAATAGTTAGGTTTCATTAGATCTAAGCAAACACAAGATAAATCTAGCCTAGCATGTTAATTAAAAGACAAGAAAAAGATATAATCAAACAACACATAGACATATTGAATGATTAAATGATTACTTATCTTCAATTAAACATGGGAGATGCAAGGGTATAAAACCCTTAAAAATGGCAGAAAAATTCGTCTTAGGGTTTCTCCTCACAAAGTTGCACACTATGAATAAAAATTGCAAAACTATATATAGAGTTTAGTGGCTGACGGCGTCACGTTGTAGGAGGTGACGCCGTCACCTCGCCGCGGCTAGGGTTCCCGGATGGTCTTCCTGACGCCGTCCCTTTTTAATCCCCCAAAATCCGCTCTGGCCTATCAAGGGTTGACGCCGTCAGAAATGTGCTTGACGCCGTCTCTCTTTAACTTAAACCGTGATGGCCTTGATCACCTTAAAGGGTGACGCCGTCAGACTTTCCATTGCAAAACTCTCTGGCGCGTCACGTGTATTTTGTCATATCCACCTCTTTTGCCAAGCCATGACGTCGTCAGGAGCAATCCTTGACGCCGTCAAGTGTACTTTTCCAGCAGCTTTGGAGACTTTGTCGTTTTCTTCACTTTTATGCTCCAAAAACGTCTAAAATGCTTCCTTTTCCAGATTTCTTCTCCAAAGTACCTAAAATGACAAAAGGAACGATTTAGGGCAATATTTGATCAAATAAATACGATTTAGGGCTTAAATGACCCCCTAAAAGCGGTACACTTTTCGCTTCATCAAATACCCTTACACTTGAGATTTGCTTGTCCTCAAGCAAATGCGCTTTTATTCTAATCAAAATACAAGTTTGGGGTCATTTAATGCTAATATAAAAGTAATTACAACAAATAGTCGTTCCACTTTAATCATAATAAGCACGGAGATTACAAACTAGCACCTCACAAGTAGTGTTTAGATACTCACATCTCTCAGGTGTCATAAACGTAAATCTCATAAATGAAAATGGATAATATCTCTCACAACCTGTCATAGCAAATAGATTACCATAGGCTTGGGAAAGGATCAAAAACCTTCTCCACTAGGCGTAAGCACCTAAGATAAACTATCAAAGAGGGCTTTTAAACGGGTTATAACGTTAGGTGTAGGGATATGATAAACACGGATTTGTTGGATAAGGGATATTTTACGGGTGGCGAGTTAAAGATCTTGACTAATTACATGTACAATATGGCGTTGCTAAGCCAAGACTAGACTCGACTTAAGCTAAAAACAAAATAACAAAAACATAAAATAAACATAAAATGAAACGGGATGGTAGTCCGTATGTTTTTTTCTTCTTTTTTCTCATTTTTTTGTATTTTTCTTGATTTTTGATTTTTTTTTTTTTTTTTTTTTTTTTTTTTTTTTTTACATACACTCTTGCCCTACCATCCAAAATAATACATCATAGGGGCGTTGCATTCCCCTTACACTTGAACTTTTACATAACTTTACAAATAACTATTCTAATGACTCAAATCAAGATAATCGAAATACTTGGAGTACTTTTTAAAATATTTAGCACATATGGGGGTAATAATGTTGTTCTTCCCCATTACTCCATTACACTAGTACTTTACCCATGAGTC
The DNA here is from genome assembly GCA_021014915.2 of Artemisia tridentata subsp. tridentata. Classification (NCBI taxonomy): domain Eukaryota; kingdom Viridiplantae; phylum Streptophyta; class Magnoliopsida; order Asterales; family Asteraceae; genus Artemisia; species Artemisia tridentata. The sequence goes on along the minus strand of CP139501.1, from coordinate 308,616,182 downwards.
CCAATCGTCCCAAAATAATATGTACAAGGATATGACTCGACTTAGCAACCATGTAATCAATTAGATAATTAACTTGGGGTTTAAACAAATGTTGTCACAATAATGCACTAAAGATGAGTGCACACAAGGTAGGCTAAGGGGATTTGGGTGTACATTTAAGTGGGGTGTAAACAAATTCTTCCTTTAAGTAAAATGCTTAAAGTTAGAAACGAAAAGATAGGCTCTGAGGGGTGTACTAGGGGTATTGTGTACTAAAAATGAGTACAACGCAAAGGGTGTGGGAGAATTACTTGACCAATGTAACCAACGTAATTATAACAAAAACACAGGTGTAAAACAATGGGTTAATCCTAATGCCTCTTATCATGTAGTAAATCTAACTACACGAATGTAGTCTCACTTGTGGCCTCGGAATGGTCATAACGCAAGTTCTAGAATCTAAGTGCTACCGGTACACACATCATAGCATAAATGCTTTTCCTACCAATTCTAGGGGCGAACCTCACATATTTGGGGGTGGAAAATTTTTTAGTGGTACGGTTTTGTGCTAGTCATATAACTTCCTATCCATGAGACGCTCATTAAGACCAAAGTTTCACTCCTAAATGTTGTAAAAAATTTTAAATTTGGCACTAAAATTGCCCTAACAAGTATTTATCTCAGTTTTATTACACATCTACCATCAAACAAACAAAACTCAAGTGCAATTGTATTCTCTAAGGTATCATCATTTACCCTCCCCTTACACTTAAGCTGAACATTGTCCCCAATGTTCATTCAAAGGATGTAAAAGTAAATAAGGTAAAAGAATGAAAACAAATACTCCCCTGATTCGTTCGATGTGGATAATCCGGTAACATGGTTAAATCCTCCTCAAAGAAAATGAACGTTGAAAGCTTCCCTTCCGAAATATAAATCATCTTCTTGTCCAATATAACCTGTTAAACCTGAGAAAACAAACACAAAAAACCCAAAGCATCAACCTGAACAAAGAAAACTCACAACTAGATGTAATTCCAGACTTAGAAATAAAAACAAAACGATTAAAGATATAATGCTTGTAGAATGAATATTTGCAGATTTCCTGGAGTTTATAAAACTAAAGATTTAACAAAAACTTTATGACTCCGGTAGAAAAACAAAACTTGCAAAATTTCCAGAATTTTACACTTGACGCCGTCAGGTGTTAACCTTGACGCCGTCAGAAGTGACCTGCAGAAATTTTATGGTTAGTTTCCAGAAAATTTTTGGAAAAACTTATGCCTCACTTCCTGGAAATCCTGCAAAATATTCATTATGACTCGATACAAGCATTTGACTCTAACAATTACTAGTATGCATGCTCATTTAATATTGTTGTGATTCATGTTCAATCTTGTTCTAGTAAACAAATTTGGATTCCCTTACACTTATCTTTTGCAAAATACCTTTATATGTAGTTAAGACGAAGTTAAAAACAAAATAAAGCATTTTCACAATTTACTTTGAAACATGAGCACAAACAATAACAATTAAACTTGCATACGGAAACAAATAAAATCAATCAAACAAACAAACAAACAAATAAAGCTTGGGTTGCCTCCCAAGAAGCGCTTGTTTTTGTTCGAGTCACGAGCCTGACTCTACCCTTATTTAACGGATAAAGGAGAGGTTTTCCCTACACTTAGGATTAAGTGCGGGTGATAGTAGCGATACACACCAACTCGGTAGGAGTATGCCACGTGAGGAAAGAGTGGTGGATGAATTATATACTCAAAGGGGTGTGTTCCGTTCATCATAACCCTACCTAGTTTACTTTGGTCAATGGGTGAATTAAAGTTTCCTCCTAAAAAGGGATCATCTTCTATCAACTTTGAGAGACTCCTAGTTGGGAATCCATCTTGACCTAATAAACCCGGTTTAAACCCATAATGTTTCTTACGATCAATCATGAATGGGTGATGTAAGTATGTAAGGTTATGGTTCACTCCTATGTTAGCTTCCTCTCTACATGGCCTAGAGTCTACTACCTTAATCTTAACATTACCCGGACTACATGGTTTGATGGGTGGATCGGGACCTTTTTTAATTCCTAAATTCACATCTAAAGATGGAAGATTAGGTAACGGTTTTGGTTGAGGCTCCGGTTCATCAAAAATAGGAAATCCCCTAGAACTAAGAGTAAGGTTGTGATCACTATAAGCATTCAAACCTATATCCTCTAGTTGTGTTTGGTTCAAAGGTTCTACCTCCATCGGGATTCCTAAAGTCTCTTCTACTTCTTTCGGGTAACTCACGGGCGGTGTGTGTGCCTCGAATGATGGTGGGTTTTGTGGAGTACTTGGTGGACTTGGATTTTCTACTTTATCCTCCATCTTATCTTGATTACCTATGTGCTTATTATGTGATTTGTTGAAGTCTATCCCCAACATGCACCTAGGTATCTCAAATCCTTTTCAATTCATCTCAAATTCTTGGTCCGATTCATAAGAATCATTCTCAATAACTTGATCACTATGTTCCATTTGCCTAAAGGATTCCTCATACTCATCATATGTCTTGGTGAAATCTAATCCAAGCATGCACCTAGGTAGTTCAACATTAACCATCTCACAATCTTGGTCGGGTTCATAAGAAACTATCCTAGGTGAAGGCTCATATGGTGCATAGGTTTCACTTAATGAGGTATTTTGAGGGTTTGATGGGGCTCCTAAGGTGATTTCCTCAAAAGTTTTATGCACTTGGTCTCTTTTCTCAAGGTACTCACTAAAATCTATGTAAGATCCTGTTCTCATTACTTCATTCCACCATCTTGATTTATCCAAATTAGTAAAATTATATTTCTTCATGTAAAACTCTAGTCGCGGATTTGGTAGATTCACGTTCTCCATAATAGCGAACGGAAGAGTCAATGGAAAAACTTTACGAACAAAAGCACAAAGAAAAGATAGACTACGAGAAAGCTAATAAAAAGAAAATAAAAATCTCACTAGAAAGGAATCTAGTGAGTAGACCTAATAAAATAAAAATTCAACCTAAACAATAACTATTCCCCGGCAGCGGCGCCAAAAACTTGATGCGTGGTTTTGCGACCTTACAACAGGTTTTACCTCTCGAGGGATCTCAAGAGGCTTGCAATCCCCACCAGGCAGTGTACCTGACCGATGTAGTATAGTGTAGTGGCAAGTACCGGGGGATTGATCGTTCTCTAGGGGAATAGTGTCGTTAGGATTGAAAAACTACTCTAATAGGTCTAAGGGTGTGGGCGGAATTAGTTGCTAGTCAACTAACCCAAATAACTACAAATGCAAATAAAATAAAATAACTGAAAATGAAAAGGTTGTGAAACTTATATGGGGAGAAATGTGTTTACTTAGATTTCCTTACTCCCTAACTATCTTTTACCGGTTGATTAGTGTGTATTAATTGCGTGGATGACGGGTGTATTCCTTAATACCAATCGTGGGGTGGCGTACGTACTTCCCCAACTCTACAAGCTCCTACTTCACTCCTATGTCGAGCCGGCTAAGAAGCTCCTAACATGGGATCACTAGAATTCGCTCATGCATTAAATACAACCATAAAAACCTTAGTACGCATTGGTTCATGTTTCTTAAGACGTTCAAGCAAGTTACCGTATAGAAGGTTTGCCAGTTTTCTTAAGCCTAACATCGATAAACAATCATCCAATACAATTAATAACACACTAATAACCAATAATCAATAGTTAGGTTTCATTAGATCTAAGCAAACACAAGATAAATCTAGCCTAGCATGTTAATTAAAAGACAAGAACAAGATATAATCAAACAACACATAGACATATTGAATGATTAAATGATTACTTATCTTCAATTAAACATGGGAGATGCAAGGGTATAAAACCCTTAAAAATGGCAGAAAATTCGTCTTAGGGTTTCTCCTCACATAGTTGCACACTATGAATAAAAATTGCAAAACTATATATAGAGTTTAGTGGCTGACGGCGTCACGTTGTAGGAGGTGACGCCGTCACCTCGCCACGGCTAGGGTTCCCGGATGGTCTTCCTGACGCCGTCCCTTTTTAATCCTCCAAAATCCGCTCTGGCCTATCAAGGGTTGACACCGTTAGAAATGTGCTTGACGCCGTCTCTCTTTAACTTAAACCGTGATGGCCTTGATCACCTTAAAGGGTGACGCCGTCAGACTTTCCATTGCAAAACTCTCTGGCGCGTCACGTGTATTTTGTCATATCCACCTCTTTTGCCAAGCCATGACGCCGTCAAGAGCAATCCTTGACGCCGTCAAGTGTACTTTTCCAGCAGCTTTGGAGACTTTGTCGTTTTCTTCACTTTTATGCTCCAAAAACGTTCGAAATGCTTCTTTTTTCAGATTTTCTTCTCCAAAGTACCTAAAATGACAAAAGGAACGATTTAAGGCAATATTTGATCAAATAAAAACGATTTAGGGCTTAAATGACCCCCTAAAAGTGGTACACTTTTCGCTTCATCATCTACCCTGCACCACAGAAATTCTGGACAGACCCTACTGATCAAAATATGCATAATCAACAGCCTCGGCTGGAAACCCGACCTCCCGGACTCGAAACTTGACGAAACTTTCCAGAATCCTTTAGTATGTCCGTAAGATTAATTTCATGCAAAAACATCACCCGTTTGACCACCCGTAATAGTACCTCAAAATTTGACGGGTTATGCATAAATACCCAAAATGACCCATTACACTACAAGACCATTTATACTACCATCAATTCACAAATAACTTGACCATAACCATTAACTTAACATATCAAAAGCATTCCATGCATACATGACCCGTTAACTTCTCAAAATGGGTAGAAACATGCTAATACCAAACACCCCTTAACGAGTACTTTGACCATACAAGTTCTAACTTAGACACTATATGAACATCATAAATAATCCACAAACTTGACCCTTGACCTAAACATAAACAAAGAACATATATGACCACAAGACCGTGAACTAACAAAATGACCATATAAAAAGAAGTGTACCCACGACACAAAAGAACACTTGGGGGCTTCCAACTTCAATATGCTTGGTCCAAAAGAATTTCGATCTTCTAAACTACCTTCTTATGCTATAAGTTAGGCTATATCCTTACCCTTGCTTCCTCCGCTAGAACCTACAAAAAAACATTAACATCTAAACCGTAAGCGAAAACGCTTAGTAAGTATACAAGGTATAATCAACATCACATTTACACAAGTTTGGTGATTACCACCAATCATAACATTAACAAGGAGCATCAAGTGGGGTTATTACTTACCTTGATCAAGCAAGTAATATTTATATATAACATTTTCATATCTAGCATTGGATCCAAGCTAACACATCATTACAAGGTCCATAAAACATCACATTAACACAATCATAACATTAATAGCATAACATTACAAAGATTATACTCATATACTTACCTCAACTCCTACTAGCTTCCTACTTGACTTTGAATGGGCTTCTATAATTGCTCCCTATCACAAGATTAACTACAATTAGCAACTAACTAACTAAGGAGATCATTAATTCACTACCTTTTGCCATAATCCTCAAAACCCACCATATGAACCCTAATTTTCACATTTGGGGAAAGTTACTTACTTGTGGAGAGACTATAATTAAGGAGTCTCTAAGGCTTCTTGATCAACTCTTGCTAACCACAATGTACTAGAATGATGATTTTGGTTTCCTTCTCTCCTTTTCTAAAAATGTCGACACCAACAAGAAGTATCCAACCAATTCTAGACTTCTCTAAAGTCTGGGATTTATTTGGAGTTAGATACAAGTTTGGTCTTTTGACACTTATGGTCCTTCTAGTTCTATTCCTACTATTTTAGTCACACATTAAGTTATAACTTAATCTATAGTACATAACTTATGTTTACATAGCATAATATTTACATTAATGGTACCTTGTCGGGGTACGGGTGTAACACATCTGCTAAATCAAAAATCTTGTATTTTGAAACGTAACGAAAATACGATGCATTAGCTTTTGTAAATACGACGCATTTAATTTTAATAAATATAATCGATTTTTGATAATTTAAACGGGATACGACGCATTCTTATTCATAAGCGGTGTATCTGTTTTCTGAATAAAAGTCTGATTAAATTTTAACGTAATAAGATACGGCGTATCCAACTTTCTGGATACGGCGCATCGTTTGTAGAGATCATCAACTTTTATTTTTTGTATTCCGTTTTCGTTGTTAATTCTCTGATATCATACTTTCTTGAACATACCCTACTGATGCTTTTGTGATGATTTCAGGAAGTGCATGACCAGGAGTTCAACTAAGAACTTGATTAAACCTTTCGAAGATCCTGAACGAGCCTTACATTCGCTTAAAAGGCTTTTCAACACAAAAAGCTTTGAAATTTCAAGTTCGTTCGAGCTTGATTACTTTTCTGAAGAGAAGGAGGAAGAAGAAACAGAAACAATGACGGAAAACACTACTATGGAGGAATACATGAACAAAACCTGTGCTGATTACAGTTCAGGAGTTGCTAGACCGAAGTTTGATGAAAAGTCAAAGTTTGAGTTGAAGGGTCAGTTTCTCAAGGAGCTAAGAGAAAATGCTTTCAGTGGAACAGAACATGAAGATGCTAATGAACATGTTGAAAAAGTCCTAGAGATTGCAGATTTGTTTACTACAGAAAGAGTCTCTGACGATCAACTTATGCTAAGAATCTTTCCAATTTCGCTTAAAGGAGCTGCTAATAAGTGCTAAGGAATGAACCTGCTAGTTCAATCACAACATGGGAAGATTTGAAGAGCAAATTCCTGAAAAGATATTGTCCACCTGCTAAAACTGCTAAAAAGATGGAGGCTATCAACAATTTCAAGCAAGAGCCTGATGAAACTCTTTATCAAGCTTGGGAACGATTTAAAGACTTATTGATGAAATGCCCTCAACATTATCTAAGTCCAATGCAGGAGATAATATTGTTCTATCAAGGATTGGACGTGCCTACTAGACAAATCTTAGATGCTAAGGGAGCTGTGCCTCAAATGAGTGCAGCCGATGCTAGAAAAGCTATCCAAGAAGCTGCTGATCACTCTCAAAAATGGCACGACGGAACCTCTACTAGATCTAAGAGCAGCACTAATTTTGACGGGTTTGCTGCAATTCAAGCTCAATTGGATAAAATTAGTAGAGAGATGAAGAAGCGTGATGAGAAAGTTTATGCTGCCCAAGTTAGATGTGAAAAATGCGAAGGACCTCACTACACTAAAGATTGCCCAAATAAGAATGAAAGTGAGACTTTTGAAGAAGCATACTACACACAATTTGGACAACCATTCCGACCTTCAGGAAGATTTAGGGAAGCTGCTCCGGGATACTATCAAAAGAACAACTATAATCCCACTTATCAAGAAAGGAGGCAGACTTTGGATGACACTCTAAAGCAAATTATGGCCGATGCTGCTAAAAGACATGAAGAGAACACAGCTATGATCAAAGAAATCCGAGCCTCAACGGATACTATAACAAGAAATCAGGGAGCTTCGATCAAAGCATTGGAACTACAAATCGGACAAATGAGCAAGGTTCTTCAAGAAAGGGGATACGGAAGTTTACCTAGCTCAACTGAAACTAACCCAAGAGATCATGTCAAGGCCATATGCACTACTGAAGAAGTCACGCCTAACATACATTTTCCTAGAAGATTGATGAATGGTAATGATGCTGCAAAGCCCGAATTTTTCTTTAATTCTTCAATCAGTTTAAGGAGGTTACTCAATGAGAAGATAAAGATTGAAGAGGAGATCAAGGCTACAATGAAAGAAGAGAGCTCTGCAACCGACTTACGTGCCTTGCCTCATAAAGAAAAAGACCCAGGAAGTTTTACTTTACCTTGTTCAATTAATGACAAATCTTTCAATAATGTATTAGCTGACTTAGGAGCTAGCGTTAGTGTTATGCCCCTTAAGACATTCACTACCCTAGGACTAGGAAAATTAGCACCAACTAAGCTGCTAATTGAATTGGCTGATAAAACGGTAAAACGACCTGAAGGGGTTGTTGAAAATGTGCTAGTTAAGATTGAGAAGTTTGTTTTCCCTGTAGACTTTGTTATATTAGATATGCTCGAGGATGTTAAGATTCCTTTAATCCTTGGAAGACCTTTCTTGTCTACCGCCCATGCTAAGATTAATGTGTTTAAAAGAAAAATCTCATTAAAGGTAGGGAATAATAAACTAGTCTATAAGTGACAAAATCCTGCTAAAAGCATAATTAGAGGCGTATATGTGCTAGGATTAAGAGAACGTATGGACCTCGATCTAGAAGCTAGGTGATCCGTGCTAAACAGTCTGCTAATATTGACCAAGTAAATGGTCAACAAGAGTCGAACAATCTAGGGCATAATACAATTTACCAAAGGAGTTTAGTGTTTCCCCGGGTCGTTAAGTCCCAACGAGGTGTGAACACTGTAATAGAACAAATTTGTGATTGGGTGAAATTGAATAGGAAAAGGGTGTGAGTGATTAAACTAAGGAATTATAAAAGAAAATAACTTAAACAAGCTATAAAACGATTACGTGAAAGTAAATGACTTAGAAACGTTTTAAAATTTAAAAACGTACGTTTAAATAAAAATTACGTAAACGTACAAAATAAAACGTGAATTCTGACCAATATAAATCCCACGAATGTGAAAATTATATTTTTAGAATCAAAATGATAAAAGAAAATTTTAGGAAAAATAAAAATATTTATTTGACTATTTATTTAATTATTATTAATTAATTACTATTTAATAATTATTTAAAACTAATTTAAATTATAATAAATACTAAATGAACTCTAATAAATATGAAACTTTTTCTATAAATATTATGTAAGTACAGGAACCTAGGAAAATTATAAAAATGAAAAGTGCTTAATGAAAAAGCTTAAAAATAAGCCAAATGGCTTAAATAGAAGCTATCACTTTTTTATATTTTGATTTTCTTGGAATTTCTTTTACAAACCTATTTAACTACTGATAATAACAAACTTTAATAAAGACAAAAAATTTAAAACTTAAAAACAAGCTGATTGGAAGCTTATGAGCTTATCAGTTTGGGCTTTTTGGCTCAAAATGGATATTAAGCTCAAACAAGCTATCAAATAAGCTATACAAAAGGAAACAAAGGTAAAATAAGATGGAAATAAGATGAAAGCAAGTTTAATGAACTGAAATTAAGCTAATTGGACAAGAAAGAAACACAGAATAAGCTTAAAGAGGCAAATAAGCACTTCCACTTAACCCTATCAACCAAACAGGTCTGCAAGGATTTTGTAGGCCAAATTTAGCTAGGGGCAAAGGATCAGAGGTCAAAAGTAAACTTGGATGTAATAAGCTGGCTTATTGAGGTTCCCAAAAAGCCAAGAATCTCACACTGGGGCCCACTATTAAACTCTGAGTGAGCTTATGAATTCGCTTATGAACACTGGGTAGCAAAGTACTGCTAAAATGGAACAAGGAATAAACCAATAGCAGGCTTATCAAATAAGCTCTAAATTGTAAAATAAGCCCTGAACCTTTGAGATTAGTGGATAAGCTTCACAATAAACCAAATATCACAAGCTAGTGATCACAGGAAAGCTTTTAAGGAGCTTATGAAAAAGGCTCACCTATACTGATGACTCAGTATAGGGAGTGATTTTGAGAAAACAACATGAGCATGATAAGCAGTTCAAATAAGCAGATAAATGAAAGACAAGCATACATGTAGCAAGCTAGCCAGAAGGGCTTAACAAAACACTAAGTCACACAAGCTAAAGCTAACAATTGAAGATTGTGCAAGCTTATGAAATTGTCTAGATATCCTGTGCACAGGGGATATATTTGACTTTTTAAGTTTTATCTATTTTGACTTAGATGAATTTTGAATGATTCCAACTGATTATATAAGATGAAATAAGCTATAATATGAATGATTTAAGCTAGATTAACAACTATTGCAACTGTATGTTTGATTAAACTAACTGATATGCTAACTATTATGCAGAAAAAAATAGATTGAAACTGATTTTGACTTTTTAAACAAAAGAGTACTGAATTTTATTGTTGCACTGACCTATGTGGACCTAATGTAACAGGTATGAACAAAGAACAACAACACAATCTCAGTATAACAACAAGAGATCAGCAAATCCAAACACTACTTAATTGTTGACTGATTATGGCTTATCAAAGCAAAAGGTTAATTTAAGCTATAAAACACATGCATAAGGTCTTAATATGTTGTGATAATCTGATTAAGTCACAAAAACATCAAGAACAACAACAACTACTCATAGATTAAAATTATGCTATATTGACTGTGAAAATGAACAAATAAGCAACTAAGAAATTCAAAACACAAACACCTAATATTAAGCTATAATATAACTCAAATATACTGACTAAGCATGAAAACACAAAGATTTGAGCACAACACTTAGGTATACAGTAAAATGCAAAAATTTAGCAATAAGCTTACAAAGTGAATCAAGCTGAGAACTGAGAACCAAGGACCACAATCACTCCTAATAGCTTTCCATAAAGCCACTAAACCAAGAGCAATCCAAAATTTACTCTGCTCCAAGCTTCTTCTTCATGAACACTCATTTTTGTATTTTTCATTGATTTTCTTGATTTCTTTTTGGTGTTTTTGTTTTAATGACTATAACTTGTTTTAAGGTTACTAATAGCTTATATAAGCTATGTCAGGAGCTTAAGTGAGCTATTTAGTCCAATAAACACAATAATCAACAATATTTAAAATGACAAGAAATTTAAGGTACGAATTAAGCACAACTTGAAATGTAAAGATAGATTGAAAAGGGTACTGTAAATAGGTTTATTACAATTTGTCAAAGAGTAATAAGATCCTGAAAGCTTTTAAATGACAAGGAAATTGAGAAAGACAATAAAGACGATTAAGTAAATGACCATACAAACTATGATTCTATGATATCTTTTCCTATGCCTCTTCTTTGATATATATTGACTTCAAAAGCTTCCCCACTTGACTCTGAACAAATCCCACTTGAAATCTTGACCTTTGGTTCTCTGTAATTCATCCTAGCCGTTTAAAACACTTTTGGCGCCAAAAGTAGAAAACGTGGCTAGAGGCGGTTTGAGACTAATTAAAGAACCTTGGTTGGATGTGGAGGTGGAGGGGAAGCATTAATTGCTTTTGGTTTGTTAGGTAGAGTGTTGAGGAGGGGGGATGGTTTCTGGTATGGCGGTAAATGGTATTGAAGAAGAAGGGAAGTTTGACTTGTGGTCAAACGTTTTGTGTTTATCTGGTATTAGCACTAAGGGTGGGTCGGGTTAAATATTTAATGGATTGGGTTGGGTATAGTTTTGGTTGTGGGCTGGGTTTAGTTTAGGAGATGGGTTGGATTTTATTTATTTTGGGTTTAAGGTTTAAGGATTTGGTATGGAATTTAATTTAAAGTTCAAGGACCACTTGTGTATTTTATGAAGTTTTGAGGGGTTGAACTTGCCAATTCTTGAAAACTTTCATCCAGGGATTAATAGTGAACATATTTGATTTCCCAAGGACTCATGTTGACTTATCTTCCAAATTAAACCTTCAGGGACTAATTCTGCTAATTTATGAAACTTCAGGGACTGAAACTGTCAATTATGTGAACTTTGCATGTTTTTCACCTGTTTTCAATCCTTTTGTACCTAAATCATATAAAAACACATTCTATGGATATTTGTAGCATTATGTGACTTTTCAAAGTGTTTTTGGCTGTTTTTGCAGTTTAAATGGGAATAAAATAATGAGTATTTAGACACTCATCAATCCCCCACACTAAACTATTGCTAGTCCCTAGCAATCTTTTATGAAAATTTAATGGATTTTTCTCTTTACCAGATAGCCATTACTTCTGGAGTAGCCAATGTTTTAGTATGTGATACTTTGGTACAATGATAACCAAATGATTTTGAGCAAATCATCAGCTGTCAACGGATTTGATTTGTCTTTACCAAAAGCCGTTTGCTTCTTGACTAGCCAACTCTTAGATAAAATACAGTTATTATCTTGGTGAGCTGATTACCAATTATGGTTTTCCATTGCCTTTACCACAAGCCATAACCTTGCGGGCTAGCCAACTCTTCACTTATAAAGATATGGGGAGTTGAATACCATACAATTTTTGGCAAATTGTAAGCCATAAACGGATTTGAGATATCTTTACCAAGAACCGTTTGCTCTCGGATTAGCCAGTCCTTATGTGGGTTAGACATGGCGGACTGATAACCATTTGTTGTGTTAGTGCAAAGCACTTCCACCAAATGAAAAAAAATTTAAAATTTTGGCCAAAACTGGGGTATTAGGGCACTAGAAAGTACAATGTGACAAAATTCGAGAGAATACCCCCCCCCCCCCCACACTTAGAATTGAATATTGCCCTCAATATTCAAAGCACCGGCTATTATGCCGACAGTTAGAACGTAAAAAGGTAATACTACTAGCCAAGCGTAGGAACACAACAATTATTATTATTATTATTATTATTATTATTATTATTATTATTATTATTATTATTATTATTATTATTATTATTATTATTTTACATATATATATATATATATCAGCAGGGGCAACCCCCCCCCCCCCCACACTTAGGTGTTAGAAAAGAGAAAGAAGTCAGAGACATGGGTGAAAACCCATGTTGTGCTAATGTTTTTGTTCACCGAGTCACTAGCTTGACTCGACCCCGAATTCATTGGTTCATGGGGAAGCAAGTGGAAGAAACAATCTCCATCGGACTTTCATTCAAGATGTTTGGATAAACATTGAAGTACTTGAAAGATCCACTCCGATGAGATATATCCGGATTTAAACCAACGTTAGATGGAAAATGCCGGGGTCAAAGGTAATATCCTCACTCCCGAATGAGTGAAGGATAGGGGAAATCACCGGGTAGGTGAAGGGAAGAAGAGAGATCTGAATAACAATTAAGATAAGAACTTCCTCCTCAAGAATTGCATATTCAAGTGGAGGAGGCAAGTCCTTAAACTTGATCTCAGGAAATTTATCAGTTTTCTCAACTGACTTGATTTCCTCATTATGAAGTTCAACGGGAGGGAGTGGAGGAGAATTGTCCTGATTTAACAATTTCTCAAGAAGAAGAATATCTCCCTCCAGATCAATCTCAGCGTTATCAATTCCTTCTAGAAATGAATCACACTTGAGAAAAGCCTCGATCTCTTCCAAAATGCAATCACTTCCCTCAAACGGAGTGAGAGAAGGGGAAGAGTCAGAAATGATAGGTAGAGAAGATGTGGTGGGAACCCCACTCACAGAATTATGAGAATAACCAAGAAACTCTTGAGAGTACTCCTCTGAAGCAATATCAATGACATCGATTCGGTTAACCGATTCAGAATCATAATTTGAGGAGTACCTCGAATTTTGATCGAGGTTAAAGGTAACAGCTTCGTTACCCACACGTAATGTGATTTCATGCTCAAATACATCAATGAGAGCACGGCCCGTTCTTAGGAATCCTCTTCCAAGAATGAGAGGAACCCTAGGATCAGCATCGAAATCAACAACCACAAAGTCAGCTGGAAAATGGAACTTTCCTACTTTCACAAATACATCCTCAGCAATACCGCGAGGAAGTGATATAGTACGATCTGCAAGCTCAAGAGTCATGCAGGTAGGAGTAAGAGCCGGAAGAGAAAGTTTCTTCCACACTGAATGAGGCATCAGGTTGATGCTTGCACCAAGATCGGCCAAGGCATAACATTCAACCATTCCCGGAAATACATAAGGTATTAGAAACTTTCCAGGATCTCCAAGCTTCTCGGGAAGCTTTTTCAAGATAACTGCTGAGCAGTTCTCATTTAATGGAGTTTTAGCCATTTCAATCAGTTTTTCCTTGTTGCTTAACAAGTGTTTGATTGTTGATGCAAACTTGGGCATTAGAATGATAGCATCCGCAAAACTTATGTCAAAATGTAATTCTTTAAAGATTTGAAAGAATTTGTCCATTTGTTGACTAGCCTTTTCACGGAGCTTTTGCTCATTTAAGCGCGATGGGTAAGGAATATAAGGTTTGGATTTAGGGGCAGCAACTTCAGGAGTCTCAACAGATTCAAAGACAACTCCTGGTTTGGATTTCTTTTTCGGGACAACCGGAGGATGGACTTGTGTTGTACTTTATGGGCTTGGAATTTGCACTTTGTCCGTTGTAACCTCCGTCTCTTTTTCCATCTCATACAACGGAGGAGGAATAGGACCAGAGGGTCCCTCATAAGCAGCACCACTACGAGTGGTGATAGCTTTGATGAAATTGGTATTTTCATCATCATCACTGTCATCAATTGCACTGATAGGAGCAGCATTGAGGATATTGGAATAAGTTCTAGCTGTTCTTTGCTCACTAAGTTTGCTTGACAAACTTTTAACCGTAAATCGTGAAAGAGTAGGATCTATTCTTGACGGTTTAGGAGCAATTGTGGGTGTAGAATTTTGGACAACCATAGGTTGGACGTATTTAGCACTTCCATTGTTAGAGGGAAGTACCGGGACTTTTGTCACCTTGGTTTCTCGTTCCAATTCCCTCACCGGAGAGGGAATAGGAATTGATGGTCCATTATGAGCTTTACCACTACGTGTAGTGACAGCTTTGAGTTCACCCCTTGGGTTGACAACAGTGTTACCAGGGAGACCTCCCGAGGTAGAAGGTGGATTGAGATGGTTCATGAGACTGGCAAGCATATTCTTAACTTTGCTTTGAGAATGATCAATTTTGTTTGAAAGCTCATTCTTTAGCTAAGTTCCTTCCTTGTGTATTGAAGATTGAAATTCATTCTTCAAATTAAAGATTTGATTTTGCATTGCCCTCATTTTGGTCTCATTAACCTTGATGTAGTTATCGAGTTCATTTGAGAGAGGTCCTTGGTTATTAGGAGCTGAATACCCTTGATTACTGACCGAAGTCGTTGTACCGATCAAAAATAAACCTAATTACCTTATACTAGATAGGGCAAGTGGGTATCGTATCCACGAGGAGTATGTGGTTTTAATTTAAGTTTTGGGGTGATCACTGATCAATAAAAGTTTTGGTTTGTTTAATACTTAATAATAAAACTACTGATTAACTAGAAAGCGAATAAGTAATAAAAAGTAAATAAACAAATAAAAATTAAATAAGCAAATAAAAGCAAGATTTGTAAACAGTTGAGTAAAAAACAATCCCTCCCGGCTTCAGATATAATGATATGATCAAGTTACGGATTAATTCTAATGTTTGCCTTCAAACCACATAGACATAGTTTTTATTAATTGAAAAGGATAATTTTAGGCACAAGTTATGTTTATCACACAAATCGTCTTAATCCCTAAACTAGTGGAATCGGCACAACTCGTTGACTAGCAATAACATGTCGTACAATAATCTTATCAATTAATTTAATAATTACTCAAGTGAACAATTATGGGTACAAATTATGTTTAACATACGACCGTCTTAACCCCTATACTAATTAGGATCGGTACGAATCGTTGACTCGCAATAATATGTCTCATAATTATTCAATCAAATCATTATATTAAACATTAAAATCAAATAAAAGATATGCATTAAAATCAGATGAATTAATGTTTGACAAATAAAATAAAATCTGTAAACATGATCAAACCAAATATATCTTTTATCGGGAGAGATTAAAAGAGGCTTAGCCGTGCATCAACATCGTAGACAACATCGTATCAGTCTCCTTTTTCGCGTTCGCCGAGTAACACAATAACATATATGAATATGAATATTGCAGCTGGTCTTCGAATGAAATCAAATATGGCGGCTCCTTCTTTTGTTTTTGTGTATCGAATATGACAATCCAAAAAGAGGTCCACTGCCTTTGTTTTTGAGCGTATATATATCCAAGGGATTAAACCTTTTTTTTTTTTCTTCACGTCAAAAGCCAAACAAGGCCCAAGCCTTTTTTTTTCTTCATTTGCTTCTTCTGCGAAGATCACCAACAAGGCCCAACATGTAAGATTAAATTAATTTCAAACTTATGCCCAATTATATATAATAAGCAAAATTCCCGAGCTGATCTTTTGAGCAGAGAAACGCATGAGATAACTTCAGTTTTTCGGGTATTTTATCACCTAAAAATAAAGATCTCTTTTTTCTCTTTCCGTGGCCTTTTGAATCATCTAAAACAGAATTCGGAGAAGAAGTTATGACCAACATAATGCGACAATGTCCAAATCTTCGTGTCTTTATTTTAAGCTTGTAATCTCGCAACTTTAGCTCATTGTGTGCATAGCCTACATAATCACAAAACACCTCAAAGTACATGTATAACAACGAATAATAATGCAATAATGCGTAATTAACATACTATGAGGTGTATGTAAAATACACCGATCAAACCTCCCCAACTTAAGCCTTACTCGTCCCGAGGAAGAAATCTACTCACTATTAGCATGTTAATTACATAATTTTTAATCATACCATTGAAATTCCATCAAAAAGATCAAATTTAACCTAGCACACTAATAACCATCCATGTGACCAATAATCCAAAATGATTACCAATATTTTTGTCCTTCTTAAACACTTAACATAACCGTTCCCATTGGTTCCATTTACTTTATGTTTCATATAATTAACCATGTGCCCAACATACTTAGTACACCCCTATAATCAATCTAAACATAGATCCAAAACAAGAGGTGAGAATACCTTACACCTTTTATAATACTGGAGTTTTTATACCACAGGAGCAAACTTTTTGAGAGCACATAAGCCATCATACATTAACTCATATTTTCACTTTTGCTCAATTTTTGCACATGAATTTTACTTCATATTTCAAGCATTTTTGCTCATAACATACATAAGCTCCTTTTTTAGCCATCCGGGACCGTTTCTTATACAAGTCATCCCGAATGCTTAATACACTCCTTTTAAGGTTGATATAAAGACCAATCATTCGGATGTATGAATATCTATCCTATAGGTGTATACTAAGACACATCGGCACACGGGAACCGTTAACTTAGTCCATTTTAATTAAATGGGAACAGTTATGCTTCGTGCCTACTGGTATATCATATGATGGAGTTATCTACCACATAGTCTAATTAATCAATGCACTAACTTAAACCAACCTTCCTAATTTCATTAACAACAATACAAGGATTGGGTTATTTCACATAAAATTGTCTCAGCTAAGTGCAATGTATCCATCATAATAATTGGCGTCTAACCCATGCTAACAACTAAAATATCACCTTGCGCGGGTGACGAATCAGATAGGCAAGCCCAGCATATGACTACCACCAATAATTATGACAGTTCTCCAGCTTTTTTCTATGGCCACCGTGCGCGGGTGACAAGCCGGATAAGATCAATTTAAGTGTCCTAACCCAACTATTACATTATTATATTTCATATTATATCATTTTAACTTTCTTCCCGTTCTAAGCAAAAGTAAGTAGGGAAATTCAATCGGGTATGGTTTGATCATCTACTAATTATGACATATGCCTAACTACATGCAAAACATCAAATTAATTTTAGAACCAAATTATACAATGGAAACGGGTGCACCTTATAATCATGGTGGATCTTCTAGTTTGCTTCAATAAATCATCCACAAGCTAATCTTCAGAATCTGCAAACACTCAAAAAATATATGTAGAAAAAACTTCCACATCCAATTAGCACAAAACTCTTATAATGTGATTTCAATTTTTCTTTTATTTTTTTTTTAATTTTTTTTTTCAAAAATCACATTTTAACCCATTTTAACCACAATTTCACACATGTGTGACACCCCCTCCCCAACTTAAAGCATTGCATTGTCCCTAATGCAAAAACTTTAGGTTGAAATTTTGGTTAAAAATCACTTTGACAAACTCACACAACACAAAACCTAACTCACTTTCGTAGGAATCACGGTTGCATTTAGCGTATGCAACAAGCCTTTTAAACCACTCAGTTAGCACGAGTGGACGAGTTTAGTCTCGTGAGGGTTTGTAGTGAACACACCCACAAAGTTTTTAACACACACAAAAATAAAAAAAAATAAAAAGAAACCATAAATTAGAAAGAACATAAACACACACTACAACCCACGGGTTGCCTCCCGCGAAGCGCTAAGTTTACCGTCGTCAGCCCGACATAACTCAATGGAGCTATTGAGACGGTTGGAGTGGTTCCAAATAAACCACATCGACCGTGTCCATATGATCACTCTCCAAAACAACATACGGCTTCAAGACGGTGTCCATTGACTTTAAAACGGATCTCCACCCACCATATTTTTATTTCAATGGCTCCTTTTGGAGAGACTTGAGTCACAACATATGGACCCGTCCATTTACTTCTCAATTTTCCCGGAAAGAGCTTAAGTCTAGCATTGAATAGCCAAAACTTTTTGTCCCACCAAGAAAGATTTCTTGGTGATGTGTCGGTCATGAAAAGCCTTAGTTTTCTCCTTATAAATCCGGGAGTTCTCATAGGCATCGCGTCTAATCTCATCTAATTCAGATAATTGAAGTTTCCTAGAATTACTCGCATTATCTAAGTCCATATTAACCTGCTTAATTGCCCATTCAGCCCTATGCTCTATTTCCACCGGTAAATGACACGCCTTGCCATATATCAACCTATACGGTGACATCCAATAGGGGTCTTAAAAGCCGTCCTATATGCCCACAAGGCATCATCTAGCCTCATGTACCAATCCTTCCTATCGCTACGAACGGTCTTTTCTAATATACGCTTAATCTCCCTATTAGATACGTTGACCTGTCCACTAGTCTGTGGATGATAAGGGGTAGCTATTCTATGATCAACCCCATAGTGTTTCAATAACTTTCCAAATTTGAAGTTCTTAAAGTGAGAACCCCCGTCACTAATGATGGCCTTGGAGATTCCATGCCTAGCAAAGATATTTTTCTTGACAAACTTAAGAACTACACTATGGTCATTTGTTTTTGTAGCCTCAGCTTCTACCCACTTAGAGACATAATCAACTGCCACTAAAATATACACATTGCCATGGGAGGTAGGGAATGGTCCCATAAAATCAATACCCCACACGTCAAAGATCTCAACAACAAGTATGGGATTCATAGGCATCTGATCACGCCTTGAAATCCCACCAACTTGTTGGCAACGAGTACATGCTTTCACAAAAGACTGGGCATCCTTGAATATAGTCGGCCAAAAGAAGCTGCTTTGCAGGATTTTGTGCCCAGTTTTCGTCGCACCAAAGTGTCCCCCACATGCATAAGAATGGCAATGAGCCAATATGTCCATATGCTCGTGATCGGGAACACACCTCCTAACAACTTGGTCAGCACACACTTTATAAAGCTCCGGATCCTCCCAAATATAATGCTTCAATTGAGAAAAGAAGTATTGTCTTTGTTGTTTGGACCAGTAATCCGGAAGCTTTTTAACTACAAGGTAGTTAACAATGTTTGCATACCAAGGGACCTTAGAAACCTCAAATAAGCTTTCATCCGCAAAGCTTTCTTTGATCACGTCAGATGGGTTGAATGGTGGAGGGATAATCCTGGACAAATGGTCGGCAACCACATTTTTCGACCCCTTTTTATCCCGAATTTCCAGATTAAATTCTTGCAAGAGCAGAATCCACCTAAGCAACCTCGGTTTTGTCTCTTTCTTGGTCAATAAATGTTTTAGGGCACTGTGATCCGAAAATATTATCACCTTAGAGTGCCCCCAAATATATGACCGGAACTTATCAAGAGCAAAAACCACGGCTAGCAATTCCTTTTCAGTAGTGGTGTAATTCATTTGAGCTTCTGAAAAAGTCTTACTTGCATAAAAGATTACAACGGGTTTCTTATCGACCCGTTGTCCCAGCACCGCCCCAGCGGCATAATCACTCGCATCACACATGATCTCGAAAGGCTTCGACCAATCAGGTGACTGCAGAATTGGGGCTTCTACAAGCTTTTGCTTCAGCATATTGAATGATTTAAGACATGATTCATTAAAGTCAAATCGTGCCTCTTTTAAGAGTAAATTACAAAGAGGCTTTGATATAGCACTGAAATCTTTAATAAATCGCCTGTAGAACCCTGCATGACCAAGAAAAGATCGCACAGCTTTAACGTTAGTGGGAGGAGGAAGGGTTGAAATTATTTGCACCTTGGCACGGTCAACCTCGAATCCTTTTTCAGAAACGACGTGCCCCAATACAATTCCCTCACGAACCATGAAATGGCTCTTCTCCCAACTAAGCACTAGATTAGTTTCGGTGCATATTTTTAACACACTTTCAAGCTGACCCTAAACACTTTCAAAGGATTGACCAAAGATGGAGAAATCATCCATAAAATATTCTACAGATTCTCCAACCATGTCCGAAAAGATGCTCATCATGCACCGCTGAAAGGTAGCGGGTGCATTACACAGACCAAACGGCATTCGGCGGAATGCAAATGTCCCATAAGGACACGTAAAAGTAGTTTTGGCCTGGTCATCAGGATGGATGGGTATTTGATTATACCCGGAGTACCCATCCAAAAAGCAATAGAACTTCTGACCGGAAAGCTTCTCAACTATTTGATCAATAAAAGGCAGTAGGAAATGATCTTTAGATGTGGCATTATTTAGCTTACGGTAATCTATGCACACTCTCCACCCGGTCACTGGTCGGGTGGTGAGTTTTTCCCCACTCTCAGTTTCCATAACAGTGATACCAGCCTTTTTAGGCACTGTTTGCGTGGGACTTACCCATTTACTATCCGAGATGGGATAGATGATACCAGCATCTAGCCATTTGAGAACTTCCTTCTTCACGACTTACTTCATATTAGGATTCAAGCGCCTTTGCGCATCTCTTGATGGCTTAACATTTGGGTCCGTAACAATTCGGTGCATACATAATGAAGGACTAATTCCTTTCAAGTCTGCAATTGTCCATCCCACTGCTGCTTTATACTTGGAAAGCACTTCCAAAAGTGATTCCTCTTGTGATCTAGAAAGATCAGAAGCAACAATAACGGGTAAAGTATTGTTAGGAACTAGAAAAGCATATTTGAGATTGGATGGCAAAGGTTTCAGCTCAAGAGTTGGAGGCACCTCTAGCGACGGCTTTGCGGTCGTGTCAAAATTAGTAGGCAAGGGCTCCACTTTATAAGACCAAGGTGGTTTTTGATGGTCCAAAGAACTGACCAAACACTCTTGAATCTCTTGTACGTCAGCAACATCAAGAACCTCCTCATTCTTACCAGTTAGATACAATTCTAAAGAATCATCCTTAAGCATACGGGGTGCATGCTTTTGGACTTCCTCATCGATCACATCAACCTGGTAGCATTCATTCATAATAGGAGAATTCACAGAATTAAACACATTCAACCTTAGCTTCTTATTACCGAAGGCAATATCCATGGCGCCAGTTCGACAATTAATCCTAGCGTCTATCGTAGCTAGGAATGGTCGCCCAAGGATAATGGTTGGCTGGACATCCTTGTATGGTGACTCGGTGTCCATAACAAAGAAGTCAACTGGGTAATAGAAGTCATCAACTTTTACAATAACATCCTCTAAGATACCTCTAGGAATTTTGGTAGATCGATCTGCTAAGGAAATTATAGTGTCAGTCTTTCGAAGAGTTCCTAAGTCATACTTATCGACCAAACTAGCAGGAAGGATGTTGATACTAGCACCGAGATCAAGGAGCGCCTTCTTAATGGCAATATTTCCCACCACGACTGAAATCAATGGTGCTCCAGGATCTTTGAATTTGGGAGGAAGAGAGCTAGATAAGACTGCACTGACATGCTCAGTTAGGTCAATCTTTTTAGGCAAAGTTGCCTTCGACTTCCTCTTTTGGGTACACAAGTCCTTTAAAAACTTGGCATATGCAGGAATTTGCTTGATAGCATCAATAAGGGGAAGATTGATCTTTACTTGCTTGAAAGTCTCCCACATATCCTCAGAATGAGGAACTTTTTTAGCCACTCTTGCAGATGCCGATTTTTCCAAAGCTGTGGGGTAAGGAGTGGTTGTGCTTGACACACCACCCTCCCCAACTTTGGGTGATTCAGTAGCTTCAGGATTATGTGTTGGTGGTTTTGGAAAATCTTTTAACAAATCATTTACCAACTTAGAATAAGACTTAACATCATCAGCTTTTTTACCTTTAACAACAATTTCGTCATCAGTAACGAAATCCTGGACATCATGTGAAAAATCAGGAACACTTGGAATTTTGATGTCATTGTTGTAGGTTTTACCATTTCGAAGAGACGTCACCATATTCAACTGCTCAGGACCACCTGGCTTATGTGTTGGATTGAGAGTGGGATAGCTTGGAAGCTTACCCGCTTCTCGTTTGTGCACTTCTTCAGCCAGCTGCCCCAATTGTCTCTCAAGATTTACTACAGATTTAGAGAGGGACTCAAACTTTAGGTTTGCACCTTGATTAGACTTGGCCAACTCGCTTAGGATCAAGTCAAACTTTTGGTCAACATTGGATTGTTGGCCATTGCTTGAACCTTGACCTTGATTTTGGTATTGATATGGCCTTTGTTGGTAGGAGCTTTGTTGTTGGTAATTGTTAGAGTGATTGTCGTCATCCTTCCAACGGAAGTTGGGATGATTGCGCCATCCCGGATTGTAACTTTCGAAAAATGGGTCGTTTCGTGGACGGTTTCCATAGACTCCATTTACCTCCTCATTCGATGGCATCCCCCAGTTTTGACAATTATTAACCGAATGACTCGGATCACCACACATTGAGCACACGTCATGCGACACATTTGAGGCACCTTTTCCTAGATTTCTCAACAAAAGATCAACTTTCTTACTTAACTCGCTAATTTCAGAATTTGTGCCAGATTGGTTAGACACAAAATTGGCGGAAGATTTGTGGTTGTTGTTTCGATCCACCGAAGCTTGGGTCTTGGAACCCTTGCTCAGCTTTTCAAAAAACTCCCATTCTTCATCCATGGGACGTGAGAAAAACGTACCCCCACTAGTTGCCATCACAAATTGTTGGTTGTGATAATCCAACCCATCATAGAAGATTTTGACAAGCTCCCATTTTGGAACATCGTGGTGAGGGCAAGTTCTTAACAACTCTTTTAGCCTATTAAAAGCTTCATGAAACTGCTCGCCTGGGATTTGACGAAAGGATTTAATCTTACTCCTAACGGTAGCAGTTTTACTTATAGAATAAAATTCATCAAGAAACGCGGATTGCATTTCAGACCATGATCTAATACTACCTGGTTCGAGAGATGTGAACCAGGCCTTAGCTTGATCTTTAAGAGAAAAAGGAAAAAGGCGAAGTCTTACCCCATCCTTAGTGGTGTTATTAACCTGATATGTATCTGCAATGGAGAAAAACTCCCGCAGATGTGCATATGGTTCCTTATGACCTCTAAACACGGGTAAGATCGCTATGAGGTTCGGCTGGATCTTGTAGTTGCTCACAACCCCATTAGCCGCAGCCGGATAGACAATCGGTGAGGGATCCTCGAAGTTCCCTGGTCTGTAGTAGGAATCCACACCCCGTGGTGGGGATTCTGCACCGGCAGCATCGTCGTCACCTGGCCTTTCCATGAAAAGCTCTTCTAAACCAGCAAAATCAAGGTTAGTAGAAAACTGTCTAACTGCTTTCCTCCTCAACCTTGCACTTCTCTCTACCTCGGGATCGTAAGCTAACGGTGATGTACGTCCCGATCTACGCGTGCGCATACACTAATCTGCACACTCACAACTAAAAAACAAACAAGCAAACAAAACAAGAGGAAAAAAAAAAAGAAAAACTTTTTGTATTTTTTTTTTTAAACTATTAACAAAAACTTAAACCAAAAGCGCACACACTCCCCGGCAGCGGCGCCAAAATTTGACCGAAGTTGTTGTACCGATCAAAAATAAACCTAATTACCTTATACTAGATAGGGCAAGTGGGTATCGTATCCACGAGGAGTATGTGGTTTTAATTTAAGTTTTGGGGTGATCACTGATCAATAAAAGTTTTGGTTTGTTTAATACTTAATAATAAAACTACTGATTAACTAGAAAGCGAATAAGTAATAAAAAGTAAATAAACAAATAAAAATTAAATAAGCAAATAAAAGAAAGATTTGTAAACAGTTGAGTAAAAAACAATCCCTCCCGGCTCCAGATATAATGATATGATCAAGTTACGGATTAATTCTAATGTTTGCCTTCAAACCACATAGACATAGTTTTTATTAATTGAAAAGGATAATTTTGGGCACAAGTTATGTTTATCACACAAATCGTCTTAATCCCTAAACTAGTGGACTCGGCACAACTCGTTGACTAGCAATAACATGTCTTACAATAATCTTATCAATTAATTTAATAATTACTCAAGTGAACAATTATGGGTACAAATTATGTTTAACATACGACCGTCTTAACCCCTATACTAATTAGGCTCGGTACGAATCGTTGACTCGCAATAATATGTCTCATAATTATTCAATCAAATCATTATATTAAACATTAAAATCAAATAAAAGATATGCATTAAAATCAGATAAATTAATGTTTGACAAATAAAATAAAATCCGTAAACATGATCAAACCAAATATATCTTTTACCGGGAGAGATTACAAAAGGGTTAGCCGTGCATCACCATCATAGACAACATCGTATCTGTCTCCTTTTTCGTGTTCGCCGAGTAACACAATAACATATATGAATATGAATATTGCAGCTGGTCTTCGAATGAAATCAAATATGGCGGCTCCTTCTTTTGTTTTTGTGTATCGAATATGACAATCCCAAAAAGAGGTACACTGCCTTTGTTTTTGAGCGTATATATATCCAAGGGATTAAACCCTTTTTTTTTCTTCACGTCAAAAGCCAAACAAGGCCCAAGCCTTTTTTTTTTCTTCATTTGCTTCTTCTGCCGAAGATCACCAACAAGGCCCAACATGTAAGATTAAATTAATTTCAAACTTATGTCCAATTATATATAATAAGCAAAATTCCCGAGCTGATCTTTTGAGCAGAGAAACGCATGAGATAACTTCAGTTTTTCGGGTATTTTATCACCTAAAAATAAAGATCTCTTTTTTCTCTTTCCGTGGCCTTTTGAATCATCTAAAACAGAATTTCGGATGAAGAAGTTATGACCAAAACAATGCGACAATGTCCAAATCTCTCATGTCTTTATTTTAAGCTTGTAATCTCGCAACTTTAGCTCATTTGCGTGCATAGCCTACATAATCACAAAACACCTCAAAGTACATGTATAACAACGAATAATAATGCAATAATGCGTAATTAACATACTATGAGGTGTATGTAAAATACACCGATCAATTACCCCTTTGGGGTGGGTATTGATTGTTCGGGGCATGAAATTGATTTTGCATGTTTTGCCCTTTTTGTTGATTAGGATTAATCCTATTTGGATTGTTGGGTGGAGGAAATCCGGGTGGTCCAATTTGGTTGCTAGCACGGTAGTTTGGTTCCACTTGAGGACGGTATTGATTACCTCCTTGATTGGAAGTTCCGGCTATAGCATTGACTTCAAATGGAGTGCCATCGGTGGCAGTACAATTGTAGTAAGCGTGAGGACCACCACAAGTAACACAAACTTCTACCTTTTTTATTTCAGCAGTGTGAGAAGTTTGCGGAGCGAACTCTTTCTTTTGTGTGTTGAAAACCAAAGATTGAATAACCTTCGTGAGTTCAGCAAGCTGAGAATCAATACTAGACTGACTCACGGGAGATGAAGTGGAAGGACCAGCACTAGCCTGAGAATTATATGGTCTGGCTCGTGCAGTGCGGACCTTTGACTTATTTTCAATGAGTGCAATGGCTTCCTTAGTGGATTTGCTCAGAAAATTACCTCCAGCTGAGGCATTGAGAGAATCTTGGTCAGATGGGTTTAACCCATTGTAGAAAGTGTCCATTTGCATCAAATCGGTGAAACCGTGATGAGGACATTTGCGAAGCAATTCTTTGAAACGATCCCATGCCTCTCCAAATGGTTCATCAAACCTTTGAGAGAATTTCATGATTTCATTCTTGAGATACGTGGTTTTAGAAGGAGGAAAGAATTCATTTACGAACTTTTGAACCAAATCTTCCCATGTTTCAATCGATCGAGGGGGTTGTTTGTCAAGCCAAATCCGGGCTGCCCCATCGATGGAAAACGGGAAAAGAAGAAGTTTGATTGATTCCTCAGGGACATTTTTGCATTTGATGGTGCAAGTGATTTTGTTAAACCATCTAATGTGATCTTGAGGATCGTCCCTATCAAAACCATAGAATTGCCGCTGGGTTACCAGGTTTATCAACCCAGTCTTAAGCTCAAAATTCTCAGCCACGATGGCTGGAACAACAATGGCATCTCCGTACCCATCGGAGGGTGCCTGGAGAAGCTCATTCATCGGACGATCTTCTGTCATGATGACAGGAGTTTTAGGATCAGTTCGTATCTCGGGTACGACTGATGGAGCAGAACGTCTACGACGTCTTCGAGGTATGTTTACAAGCTCACGAAAAGGGCTCGATGACCTAGAAGAACGAGTGCGCATGCACTAAGACGAGTCTAAGAATCCTTTAGAGTGATGGAAACTTAGAAAAGGGTAAGAAGATTCTTTTTGGATTTTATTTGTTTATGGAAACTTGAAATACGATATTTTTGGTTATCGATCAGTCAAACGAATTAACTTAACGATAATTTTGGTTTTATATATATATATATATAAATAAGAGAATATGAACAAGGATGGTAAATATACAATGGATGTATATTCAACAACACTGATACTGCAAATGCGTTCTACGCAGCACACCTCCCCGGCAGCGGCGCCAAAATTTGATCCATGCTAAACAGTCTGCTAATATTGACCAAGTAAATGGTCAACAAGAGTCAAACAATCTAGGGCACAATACAATTTACCAAAGGAGTTTAGTGTTTCCCCGGGTCGTTAAGTCCCAACGAGGTGTGAACACTGTAATAGAACGAATTTGTGATCGGGTGAAATTGAATAGGAAAAGGGTGTGAGTGATTAAACTAAGGAATTATAAAAGAAAATAACTTAAACAAGCTATAAAACGATTACGTGAAAGTAAATGACTTAGAAACGTTTTAAAATTTAAAAACGTACGTTTAAATAAAAATTACGTAAACGTACAAAATAAAACGTGAATTCTGACCAATATAAATCCCACGGATGTGAAAATTATATTTTTAGAATCAAAATGATAAAAGAAAATTTTAGGAAAAATAAAAATATTTATTTGACTATTTATTTAATTATTATTAATTAATTACTATTTAATAATTATTTAAAACTAATTTAAATTATAATAAATACTAAATGAACTCTAATAAATATGAAACTTTTTCTATAAATATTATGTAAGTACAGGAACCTAGGAAAATTATAAAAATGAAAATTGCTTAATGAAAAAGCTTAAAAATAAGCCAAATGGCTTAAATAGAAGCTATCACTTTTTTATATTTTGATTTTCTTGGAATTTCTTTTACAAACCTATTTAACTACTGATAATAACAAACTTTAATAAAGACAAAAATTTTAAAACTTAAAAACAAGCTGATTGGAAGCTTATGAGCTTATCAGTTTGGGCTTTTTGGCTCAAAATGGATATTAAGCTCAAAAAAGCTATCAAATAAGCTATACAAAAGGAAACAAAGGTAAAATAAGATGGAAATAAGATGAAAGCAAGTTTAATGAACTGAAATTAAGCTAATTGGACAAGAAAGAAACACAGAATAAGCTTAAAGAGGCAAATAAGCACTTCCACTTAACCCTATCAACCAAACAGGCCTGCAAGGATTTTGTAGGCCAAATTTAGCTAGGGGCAAAGGATCAGAGGTCAAAAGTAAACTTGGATGTAATAAGCTGGCTTATTGAGGTTCCCAAAAAGCCAAGAATCTCACACTGGGGCCCACTATTAAACTCTGAGTGAGCTTATGAATTTGCTTATGAACACTGGTTAGCAAAGTACTGCTAAAATGGAACAAGGAATAAGCCAATAGCAGGCTTATCAAATAAGCTCTAAATTGTAAAATAAGCCCTGAACCTTTGAGATTAGTGGATAAGCTTCACAATAAACCAAATATCACAAGCTAGTGATCACAGGAAAGCTTTTAAGGAGCTTATGAAAAAGGCTCACCTATACTGATGACTCAGTATAGGGAGTGATTTTGAGAAAACAACATGAGCATGATAAGCAGTTCAAATAAGCAGAAAATGAAAGACAAGCATACATGTAGCAAGCTAGCCAGAAGGGCTTAACAAAACACTAAGTCACACAAGCTAAAGCTAACAATTGAAGATTGTGCAAGCTTATGAAATTGTCTAGATATCCTGTGCACAGGGGATATATTTGACTTTTTAAGTTTTATCTATTTTGACTTAGATGAATTTTGAATGATTCCAACTGATTATATAAGATGAAATAAGCTATAATATGAATTATTTAAGCTAGATTAACAACTATTGCAACTGTAAGTGTGATTAAACTAACTGATATGCTAACTATTATGCAGAAAAAAATAGATTGAAACTGATTTTGAATTTTTAAACAAAAGAGTACTGAATTTTATTGTTGCACTGACCTATGTGGACCTAATGTAACAGGTATGAACAAAGAACAACAACACAATCTCAGTATAACAACAAGAGATCAGCAAATCCAAACACTACTTAATTGTTGACTGATTATGGCTTATCAAAGCAAAAGGTTAATTTAAGCTATAAAACACATGCATAAGGTCTTAATATGTTGTGATAATCTGATTAAGTCACAAAAACATTAAGAACAACAACAACTACTCATAGATTAAAATTATGCTATATTGACTGTGAAAATGAACAAATAAGCAACTAAGAAATTCAAAGCACAAACACCTAATATTAAGCTATAATATAACTCAAATATACTGACTAAGCATGAAAATACAAAGATTTGAGCACAACACTTAGGTATACAGTAAAATGCAAAAATTTAGCAATAAGCTTACAAAGTGAATCAAGCTGAGAACTGAGAACCAAGGACCACAATCACTCCTAATAGCTTTCCATAAAGCCACTAAACCAAGAGCAATCCAAAATTTACTCTGCTCCAAGCTTCTTCTTCATGAACACTCATTTTTGTATTTTTCATTGATTTTCTTGATTTCTTTTTGGTGTTTTTGTTTTAATGACTATAACTTGTTTTAAGGTTACTAATAGCTTATAAAAGCTATGTCAGGAGCTTAAGTGAGCTATTTAGTCCAATAAACACAATAATCAACAATATTTAAAATGACAAGAAATTTAAGGTACGAATTAAGCACAACTTGAAATGTAAAGATAGATTGAAAAGGGTACTGTAAATAGGTTTATTACAATTTGTCAAAGAGTAATAAGATCCTGAAAGCTTTTAAATGACAAGGAAATTAAGAAAGACAATAAAGACGATTAAGTAAATGACCATACAAACTATGATTCTATGATATCTTTTCCTATGCCTCTTCTTTGATATATATTGACTTCAAAAGCTTCCCCACTTGACTCTGAACAAACCCCACTTGAAATCTTGACCTTTGGTTCTCTTTAATTCATCCTAGCCGTTTAAAACACTTTTGGCGCCAAAAGTGGAAAACGTAGCTAGAGGCGGTTTGAGACTAATTAAAGAACCTTGGTTGGATGTGGAGGTGGAGGGGAAGCATTAATTGCTTTTGGTTTGTTAGTTAGAGTGTTGAGGAGGGGGGATGATTTCTGGTATGGCGGTAAATGGTATTGAAGAAGAAGGGAAGTTTGACTTGTGGTCAAACGTTTTGTGTTTATCTGGTATTAGCACTAAGGGTGGGTCGGGTTAAATATTTAATGGATTGGGTTGGGTATAGTTTTGGTTGTGGGCTGGGTTTAGTTTAGGAGATGGGTTGGATTTTATTTATTTTGGGTTTAAGGTTTAAGGAGTTGGTATGGAATTTAATTTAAAGTTCAAGGACCACTTGTGTATTTTATGAAGTTTTGAGGGATTGAACTTGCCAATTCTTGAAAACTTTCATCCAGGGACTAATAGTGAACATATTTGATTTCCCAAGGACTCATGTTGACTTATCTTCCAAATTAAACCTTCAGGGACTAATTCTGCCAATTTATGAAACTTCAGGGACTAAAACTGTCAATTATGTGAACTTTGCATGTTTTTCACCTGTTTTCAATCCTTTTGTACCTGAATCATATAAAAACACATTCTATGGATATTTGTAGCATTATGTGACTTTTCAAAGTGTTTTTGGCTGTTTTTGCAGTTTAAATGGGAATAAAATGATGAGTATTTAGACACTCATCACTAAGCTTATGGGAGAAACATTGATTCAAAACAACTCAACTAATCCTAATCATGAGAACCTCGAGGAATTTATTGACCTTAATGTACCTACCGAACTTAGGCGCGATATTGTTAATGATTCTGATGATGAGTGGTATGATTGCGAAGTAATTAACAAACGTAGGAGAATAGTTGAGAATACAAATTTGAATAATGATATGTTTATTGAACTACCACCCCACCTTGCATATTTATGCCTATATAATAATAAGAATTTTTCGTCTATCATTTTGTCATCTCTGCCCGAAAGGGACAGAACTCTGTTTATACAGATATTAAAGAAGAATGGCGTGGATATTAAGGACAAGCAAGGAGTGTTCAATATTACTGGACTGGCGATGAGGGAGCGCGATGCTTCCGACTCTTTCAGTGATCAGTATTAAGGAGCTGAACGTGAGTCTAACTTGAAGACTCTGGAATAAAGACAAGTGCTGACCGGGAGACAACCCGATGAAATTTTTTTACTTTTCTGTTCTGTGTCGAGTCTGTCAGACCTGCAGAAGATGCGGCGCATCTCCATCATAAGATGCGACGCATCATTTGCACTGGTCATATCTTATTTCATTTTCTGCATTTTTATTTTTGACTTTAAAACTTTCTGTCAGTTTATTTAATGCGGCGCATCCCTGGTTAAGGATGCGACGCATCTTTTATCCTGATTCGTATTTATTCCAGGCTCGATACGGCGTATCTTCTTCCATAAGATACGGCGTATCGACTGACCTGATGATTTACAGTTTAATTTTTTAGGTTTTATTTTTACTAACTACTAATGTATTATGCAAGTTTGAACCTTCTTAACTCAGGTGTGTTAAAGTCTAAATGGTATTATAGATTCCTGTATTTTTTGTGGATACATCATCTATGAAGCTTAAACGTTCTCATCCACAAGAAAGTTGATTTTTGCTCTTATACGAATAATGGAGGATCATACCGAGCAAATCTCAGGGGAGTTTTTCTGTTCTAATTCTTTTAATTTCCAGTTTTTAACCTTTGACACAAACAACGAGGACGTTGTTTAACTTAAGTGGGGGGATGGAGAATTAGAATACTTACTTGTCCTAAACTTTTTCAAAATATGCTTAAAATGCGCTTAATATATCAAAATTTAAAATTTTTTAGCATGTTTTTGTTTAAAGTCTAAATTACATAACCGCACACATAACTCTATTCTTTCAAAAATATTAAAACTTTAGTGTGCCGGTGACTTGTAAACTTTAGAACTTGGCTTGTATACTTTTTGAGACCACCATAATAAGTATTATCTATATAATTGGAGTGACTTGTCTAAATTGGTAAATTTCTAGGATTACACCCAAATAGCCTTTATATGTTATGTGATATTAACTAACTACACTGGTTAGTTAACCCCCGTATAAACCTTTTGTTTACTCTCACTTTTAGAGTAAGATACCCCTAGAAAAAACCCTCAGAGCCATTCCTTTCGTTTCTTACACCTTTGTTATAATGTTTCGATACACCCTTACATCTTAGCCTACCCTGTAGATTAAAATCCGTGGTTAATTGCTTTAGGCAAAGTGTGTTTCCTTACATTACCTGTGTTCGCGTGCGTAATTCATTATCTTTGGTTAAGTCGGGAAATTGCACAATGCAATTGGTATGAAAGTAAATATTGTATAACTTTTAGTTTATTTTTCGTGTGTTTGCTACTTTCACTATTACAGTTATTTCTGAAAGTATGAAGAGTATGGAAAAATTATCCGGAAAAATAGTGATAGAAAATTTGTGAAATTTTACACATATATGTTGATGTCAAAAAAAAAAAAAAAAAAAATCGAAAAAATAGAAAAGAAAAAGAAAAAGGAAAAGTTGGAAGTTTGTTTTAACCAACTTATGTAAAGTTTTGTATTAAGTGGGAGATATCACCACTATTTGTTGTTATATATTATATTTATGGATTGAATGGGAGTTGGCCGTTATGGGAACGCCAACTAAGGTTATTCTTTGATTGAGATCTTGTTGAGTATAATTCGTGTCTACCTAAAGCGTGTGTTTCAAGTGTTAAAGCGTGAGTTATTCAATGATATGAGTCTTATTCATGGGATGGTTGGGAAAGTGATTAACCACACTTAGGATTTTAATTTATCTGTTTTGTTTATTTTTTATTTTACACCAATTTGTATCCCAAATATTATCCATACCCTATATCATTCTTCATCCAAACCTTTGATTTATTGAGATTAGGGATTTGAGCAATCTTAAGTATCGTAGTCGTGGATTCGGCTATGTATTTATGATTTTGTCGCCCTTTTTGATATAATATTATTGGTGAAGATTACTTGGTCCTATCTTTAGCCTATTCGAGTTAAGGATTTGAGCAATTGCAAGTATCGTAGTCGTGGTTCGATCATGTATTTGTAGTTTTGTCACTTTTTTTGGAATATGAGATCGATAGAGATTAAAAAGGATGATCAACCCATAAACCAACAAACCCTTTTTACAGCTTTAGACTTGTTATTCCTTGGCTTTAGTGGGGGAGATGCGTATACTTGCTAAGCCTATGATAGAATATTCGTCACAACTAAGCAACTAAACGATTTAGAATTGTTTTACATTAAAAATTATTTTGGTTTCTACTTCGTTAAGTGTTTGGTTGTGTGATTATGATAAAACGAATACGTGCTTAAATATAAAAATAAATCCTAATATCTTTTAGGATACATTTTCATACGATTAATTCTAAGGTTTACTTGGGGACAAGTAAAGTTCAAGTGGGGTGATATTTGATAAACTCAAATAAGTACATTTTATTATCATCATTTATCCTATTTATTTGACTTGTTTTATTATATTATATATGAGAATCGATACATTAATGTTTACTTTAGTAATTCTCAGGTAAAAACAAGCATTATGTGAAACTTGGCGATTTTGGACTAATTATGGAGCAAAACAAGCAAGATGTCAAAAGCCTACTGAAATCCAGAAGATCAAGCTCGTTCTACTCCAGATACGCCGCAATATACTTCTAACATACGGCGTATCACTATCAAGATTTCACAAGTTACAATCCAAGTACATGCGCCGCATACAAAGATCGAGTTACGCCGCATCTAAAGACGGTGTACGAATATTCCATAATATATTAATCTTGGACCCCACGCGAAGTTAAGTCAATGCGCCGCATCGATCCCTCAGACAGAAACTATAAATACCCCAAGGTCAGACGAATTTGAGAGTCTTGGACAGTGTGAAGAAATAACCCTAGAGCCGAATTCAGACGACCAAGCAGCACAAGACACACCTCAAACAAAGATACAAGAGCTGTAAGAAGGTCCTGCATGTATTCAATTCATTAAGTAGTTTTGTTTTATTGTATTAGTAACACCCCAACCCAATAAGGGTAAAGATATCGCAAAAATGGTTTCATATCAGATTAAAACAAAGCATACATCAACAGTAATACAAGTTACAAAAGATAATACCGAATATACGAGGTTACAATTGAAAATTTCAATAACTACCAATTCTAAACGTAACAACTTCTAGTCAACTCTAATCCCGAAATAGCTATCGAAGTCTTCTAAGTCCAAGGTTCTCTCCACTCATAACCCAACTTCCAACTAAAAACCTGCTGCGGGAAAAGAAACGCGGCTGAGCTTAAAAAGCCTAGTGAACAGATATATAGAAACGAAAACGAAAGTAAAAGAAAATGAACATGTATAGTTTAGTACATTGGAATATATAAGTCATAAGCAAAGAATATGAATAAGAACGAAATGAAAAGAAAAGGAAATAAAAGTAATAAGGGTCAGTAATCCTCCACGAGCCCGAACAAATCAAATATAGTAACCCTGTAGCAATCTAGAGGGGATGCCTCTCAAGTCACTAGATAATATGAGGGGTGACCTCATGTATCAAATTGGAATGATCAGTTCCCGAACTTTGTGAGAGACGTGTATTGCACACAACATCAATCACCGAACAATATAATATAATATCCATTAATACAAACACGAACCTAGGATGCATCCATACGCCCCTCGAACAATAATATAATAAATATAATGTGCACGTTACGAACAATATAGGGACGGTGTGTAACATCACTCGAACACACTGGAGTCATGCCATTGGTGCATCAATGACACGGCCATGTTACCTTCATGGCTAGGAAACGAACTTGGCTCGGGTATCAACTGAAAGGTCAAAGGTCAAAGGTCAAAGGTCTAAATCACAGCAAAGGTCCAACTAGTCTAAGTAATCGAATCATGGTCAAAGTCCAAATATCAAAGGTTCATGGTAAAGGGTTCACGTCAAGATATTTCATAAGTAAATGACAAAGGTTCGAAATCCTTTAAACGTTTTCTTATAAAATAATCTTACAAAATGGTCTTCGTAAAAATGGTCCTTTCAAAACAGTTTTTCATAGAGACAGCTTTAAAAATAGTTTTCTTAAAACATTTTCATAAATAATCAAAAAGGTTTTCTCATCCCCTTTACAATGTCCAACATATTTGGGTTCAAGTCAAAGTTCCTATCAGAGTTCGCAGCAGGGTTCAAGACAAAAGATCAAGGCAAAGGTTCAACTCCAAGGTTCACAATACAAGGGAACATAGCAATGGCTTTGGGAATCCTAAACGAATCAAGATAAGAAATCAAGAGAACGAAGGCACCTTACTGAAAAGGGCAGAATATCTGTACCTTATTAGCAGAACACAAGGATAGCAAATGACAAGGATCAACTTACTCCTTCCTCGAACCTAAGGGAGTAGAAGACAGAATGACAAGTGGTTTTTAGTTATCTTTCCATTTTAAGTAACTTTCCTTATTAGGTAACTTTCCTTATTAGCAGGTTTTCCCGAATTAGCAAGTTTCCATAATTATAATATCACCAATTTAGGTTAAGTCATTAATCAAGCCTTATTATGGGATTAAGGTATATTTTAGCAAGTTACAAAAGTCTAGGGTTATTTATGACAAGTTTTCATAGTTTAGGGTTTTAATTGTAAATTCACCAAATTCAAAGGTCTAACATGAAAATACTTTAAGTTACTGATTTAAATACCCATGTTATTCAGAATGACACTTTAATCCCTTATGTTTCACAATTTACCATTTATACCCTTCTAGTTACATGAATTACAAAATAAACCCTATAATTACATAATTTACAAATTAATCCCTACAATATTTATATTTACATACCAAGCACTTTATTCTACAAAATTACAGAATATACCCTTACAACTAACATATGGTACGAATTAACCCCCATGTTTCACATAATTACATATTTAGTCCCTTAACTTACAAAACTTATAATTAAAGTCTCAAATTACCAACAATTACATATTAAGCCCACGAATATCCAAAATTACCTATTACATCCCTAATAACATTATTTACACAGAATAACCATGAGTTTCCAGAATTTTCACTTTTAGTCCCTCTATTTTGAATAAATACAAATCGTACCATATAAATACAAATTAATTCTTTTCTTGCAATATTTACACATAGGACCCTCATCTTATAATTTTTATACATTTGTACTAACCTAATTAACATTATAAAAATAACCCTTAAGTTTCAAAGTTGGCAAAACAAACCCTTCTTATTTTATTTCAAATTGTATGACACTTTTAATATGCAAAACAAACCCTAGCTCCTCTAATCATCCAACAATCATGACCACATCATTAATTATCATTAAATGACCAGATCCAAGTACAAAATCCCTAACCCTAAAATCGTTACCTAGGGTTTCTTTATTTTTCTTTTATTTTTCTTTAAATCCGAATATAACCTAAATTAACCACGACAAATCTAGGGCCCTATAATTAGAACTATTATTTTTCCCAGGTCATATGCTTCGCATAGAGTTCAGATAAAATAGGTTTCAAACCCAGAAAAATCGTATAGTTTATTTTGGATTTTATGTACGTTTTTGCTCTCTAAGATTATTACGGTTAATCTAGCTTGCATGATTCATGTTATGCATTTTATTTAGGACCTATATAATGGTAAGAACGTAAGAAAAATATAACATGCAAGATCGAATGTGTCAAAGGGATAAATGGGATTTATACCTCTCGCTAAACCTCAATCGACAAAACAAATCACCAGCGAACATACGAATGAATCCCACGACCTCCAAACAATTTTCTAAGCTTCCTCCAATGTTGTAGATCACCAGAAAAATAGGCTACGAATTTTCCCTAGTAGATTTGATGCTGATCGAATTTTTGTAAAGGTTTAAGGGTTTCGGTATATATTTTCTATATATAATAAAATACAAAAACGTGTATAGATGATAAGGATCAATGAATTTCGGCCCAATAAAGTTTATTTAAGCTCAAATACTGATTGTGATAATTTCCTAAATTTATTTGCATTTATCTTGTATTTTATTTAATTTATCTTGAATTAATAATATTAATAATATACGAATTAAATAGAAACCAGCCATAAATAATTATTTTGTGTATTTTGTACTTTTCAAAATGTTGAATTGTAATCACAAAAATTATTTGTCTTCATATCTAGTTCATTCCCGAAGGTTTGGAATTTATTTGGTGATTTATAGGCTTTTAAATCAATTTTTAAAATTGTAGGGGCATTTTGGTCATTTTGCACATTTTAGATTTTTAGGTATTACAGTATTAGTACGCTTTAATTCATCAGGATTGATGGGCTTGTGTCATGTGACTACGGAAGATCATGCACTCCCCTTAATATTGCTTTCCCATTAATTAAAGTTTATATGTTGATATCTTTGGTGACTTTTATTAGTGCATTGATAACCTCTGTGTCTAGCTGAGTCTTGCTTGGGTCGCCATGCCCCTTCCTCGCTTGTTTATTTTAGCGTCTCTTAAATAAATAGGATAGACATAAGTAATCATTAAGGGTTTACTCGCCGATAAGATTAGAGCCAACGAGAAAGGTTTAATTATATACACTTCATATAAAACTAGCAATAAAACAAGTGACAAGCTATTTAATTATCAGGACAGGTCTTCTTATTGTCTCGAGTATCTATATGTGTACGTGTGTGCTAATCGCTGATTCGTGCTCATTAGTTTAGTTTACTATTTAATTATAACCAAACCGTGCCAGTCTCTCAGGCTGAAAACCCCCTTGCGTTAGATTAGGTTGTATAGATAACTTAGGATATTAAAATACTGATTAGAATAACTAGATAATACGTTCCACTCTTAGTGATCGACACTCTACTTACCATTATATTCATACTGACCGGGTACACTGCTCGTTAAGTGTGTGTGTTATTGATAAGTCGGCTAAATATAAATTTAAAACTTGAGTAGGCATTAATACTGCTAAACCGCAACGACACACGCGCGCATCTGACGTCAACCGGATTGGAAACCATCTGGGTCATTATTGATCGTCTCACCAAGTCCGCTCATTTCCTACCAATCAAGGAAACTGACGAGATGAGTACTCTTGCACAGTTGTATTTGAAGGAAATAGTATCCCGACACGGAGTGCCAATCTCCATTATCTCAAATAGAGATAGCCGATTCAGATCTAGGTTTTGGCAGACTCTGCAGAAAGCTCTTGGTACCTGCTTAGATATGAGCACTGCATATCACCCTCAGACTGATGGGCAAAGCGAAAGGACAATTCAAACCCTAGAGGACATGCTTCGGGCATGTGTAATTGACTTCGGAAAAGGTTGGGACAAAACACTTGCCGTTGGCAAAGTTCTCCTACAACAACAGCTATCACGCCAGTATCAAGGCGGCGCCGTTTGAAGCGCTTTATGGCCGAAAGTGCAGATCACCTATTTGTTGGACTGAAGTGGGAGATGTACAACTCACAGGACCTGAACTTATTCACGAAACAACTGAAAAGATATTCAAAATCAGACAACGACTGCAAGCTGCAAGAGACAAACAAAAGAGTTATGCCGATGTGAGGCGAAAACTGATGGAATTCCAGGTTGGAGATAGAGTTATGTTAAAAGTGTCCCCCTGGAAAGGAATGGTACGCTTCGGAAAGCGTGGAAAGTTAAACACTAGGTACATTGGACCATTCAAAATCCTGGAAAGGATTGGTCCAGTGGCATATAAACTTGAGCTCCCAGAGGAACTCAGCAGAGTGCACAATACATTTCACGTATCAAACTTAAAGAAATGCCTGTCAGATGAGTCTCTTGTCATCCCACTGAAAGAGATCCGACTTGACGACAAACTCATCTTTACAGAAGAACCGGTGGAAATTATGGACAAAGAAGTAAAACATTTGAAGCAAAACCGTATCCTCATTGTCACTTACTAAAACTGTTGTTCACATCTTTCATGGTTTGAACATGTGCGAAGCGGGCCCAACACATCGTCATATTTAATAAGTCACCTAAGATTTTTGAAAAACCACGTTTCAAATCTTACATAAGTCCGTGAAGAAAACATATCGCATTGCCTCACACCTATTTGATATTACGAGAAATATTCAGCTACTATAAACTCTTGTATCCTATATAATACTGACATGCCTATTTTTCACGATATTAAATGGATATCTCAACTGTTTTTATATTAGTTATCTACTATGTAATTTATCTCAATAAAAATGAATTTCGGAATTCGTAAATTTATTGTATTATCGAAAAACATTGTTCGGGCAGAAAATTCTAATCATATAGTACCCGCCGCTATTACAGAGCGGATACCCTGCTAGTGTCACTTAAAACCATGTTGTTGAGAGCGAAATGAATTTTAAATTGGTGACTTTGTCCCACATGGATGAAGTAACAATAACATGAGCAATTTATAATCAAAGTATGAATATGAGTATTAATATAATTACTATTTGCTTACTCAATGAACTTACATATTATTGAGTGAGATTGAGAACCTCTCATGTTCGATTTGAACACGAGAGGTAATGTTGAAGTTTATGTGAGTGAAGAAAAATAAATAAATTAATTATTGTGGGACCATTATTTTATAAATTAATCATTGTGGAGAAAAAAAGTAACTAACATTACCTCTCATGTTCAAATGGAACATGAGAGGATCTTAATCCGAGTGAGTGATTAGCCAATTTAAAACATGAGCAATTTATAATCAAAAGTATGAATATGAATATTAACATAATTATTTGCTTACTTAATGAACTTAAATATTATTGGGTGAGTATTACTTAATGAACTTAAATAATTGGGTGAGTAGCTAATTTTATTTGATTTGAGTTATTTGCTTATTAAAAGTTTACTTACATTACATATTAAGGGATGACAAACTCATTTTCACCTTTTTTTTTTTAAAAAAGAAAAAGAAATTCAATATCTCTTAAACCGTTAATTATAAAGAGAAACAAATTACACCATTGTGACGAGCATTTAACTATCTTTCTTTCGACAAACTTTATTTTTTCCTTTTTTTTCACTTTTTTTCGTTGTTGAAACTTGCATAAGAAATCACATGTTATTAAACAGCAATTCGAATAATCGAATAGCTAAACATGTAATGAAATGAACATAACTTTTTCTGCAATGTTTTAAAATTTTGGCCCTTTTTTTCCTGGAAACTAAACATTCATAATTTTCCAACCATATATAACACATTGTATTTCGAATTGTAGATTAGTCTAGTTAATTCATCAAAGTTGGATAAAAATACATAAATTCACATGTGATTTTAACCACACGTGGTCTCATTCGCATATGATTTTTACTACATGTGTTGTTTTGACATGTGATTATAAAAGTTATATGAATGAACTGCTATAATCTATAATTCGAATACGGTGTGTAATATATGGTTGGAAAGCCATGAATGTGTGTTTTTTTCACTGCAAAAAGAGAGAAAAGTCTTTGATTAACAGACAAATACTTATGTCAATTTTAGTACAGATATTTAGTGTTCGAACTTCGATATTAGTGTTAAGTCACATGTGATATTTCAATACCAAAAATAAAACGTGAAAAAAACGACTAAAAAAAGTTTGTCAAAAGGATAACAAAGTGTCCGTCTATAGAAAAATAGTTAAATGCTCGTCGTAACAGTCTAATTTGTTTTGCCCAACTATTGACGGTTCATTAGATATTTAAATTATGAAATGTATTTTTTTTTATTTAAATACAAATTAATCTCCCATTTTTTTTTTATCAAGAAAATGGGTATCTGAAATTTATCTATTGCTGTCCTCAATTTGTTTTTATCAATAATGAAACCAAAGCCTTAAATATCAATGCTTTTAAACGGGTCAGAAGAATTGACATGTTTTGACCCAAAGTCTTTAATTAATTTCGTGTCGGTTTTCTATCGATTATTGTGTTAAAAATTGCTCCTCTTTGGTTTACCAGATGAATTCATGACTAAACGGGGTCGATTATAAAACTCGTTTTTATTTAGTACTCAAAGGAAAGGAAAGAAAACATTTATTAATGTTAAAAAGAAAATAAAAGGAGTCCATTGGAAAAGTGGAGCCCAGCTAATAGCATGACATACACGCTTGATGTTGTTCTGTTGGAAAAACAAACAATAGTAATTGAAAAACCACCAACACCACTTATGTTTCTCTCTCTAGAAACCACCGAAACCTTAACCAAAACTGCCGGCGGAAAGATGTACCCAGCCACCGTGCAACAACCTAACCCCTTGTTGTTGTTGTTTTTTGTTAGATCTGAAAAAAAATACTCAGATCCCGTTTTTATCACATTTTTTCACTCAAACTCATTCACTCACTCCTTATATAAATAAAAACACAAATTCACCAACAACAATTGATGATCATCATCACAAAATGAGCAGAGCTGATGTAGTAGCCTTTGGGCGGCCTTATGTGAAAAGAGCCAGAGGTA
Organism: Artemisia tridentata subsp. tridentata; assembly: GCA_021014915.2. Taxonomy (NCBI): domain Eukaryota; kingdom Viridiplantae; phylum Streptophyta; class Magnoliopsida; order Asterales; family Asteraceae; genus Artemisia; species Artemisia tridentata. Next base: position 308,575,031 of record CP139501.1, on the reverse strand, counting down.
TATTCTCTACTCTACTCTTTTTAATTTTCATCAATTCTGTTTATGAACTCTTTAGTTTTATGCTGTTGCTGTTATTAGATAATCAGTTTGGTCGAATCTCGGTTTTGTTGAAATGAATGTTATGTCTACTTGATTTTGAAACTAAAATTGTTAGAAATCAGTCTTATAAAACTCGTATCGATTCGGTCAAAACCGCAGTGTACTGTTTTTAAACATATTTATAGGATCAGTTCTATGGACAGTCATACATATAATTTCGAATTTTATGTTTTAAAAATTCTGATCCGAGGCCTAGACCGATTACTCGCTACAAGGTAGCCGACCTAGCAAGTTTTACCGAGTATGTGGTTGAAATCCTTGATGCTAACACTGTAGCAATGCATTTTTTATGTAGAATGAATGAGTGTGTGTGCATTTATCTGTGTATTGTTGTTGAACGAATTGTGTTTTTAAGTTAATGATTAATGTTGTTGTTGTCGTTAGATATGAATAAATCATCGCGAAATTGAACCCCTAACTTATTTATTGAATTATTGCATCACGGATGAATGAATGAGTGTCTGTATTTAGTAAACTGAAAACGACTGGCATAGTTTATATTATCTACATCTCAAGTAGAGAACACAGCCCTGGCATTTAGTAAACTGAAAACGGACAAATATATGTTAGTTTATGAATCTGATATTGTTGGTTCAGATCCTTAATAAAAACAAGATGCATTGATCGATAGATTGTAATATGAAAGTGAAAACCATGTCTAGGAGAGTTTCTAAGTATCATTTAGTTGAAATCCTTGATGAATGCTGTAATGTTGAAACTGTCGCAATGTATTTTTTTATGTAGATGTGTATTGTTGTTGAGTGAATGAGAGTGTGCGTGTGTGTGCGCATTTATGTGTGTACTGTTGTTGAACAAACTGTGTATACTAATTACTGTATTTTGTTGAAATAGATCATAGACTTCATGAGTGTGTGTTTTTGTTGAATTATGATGTTTAGGATGGTTGAGCTAAGTCTTTGTGCATTTTAGTGTAATTTTGAGGGGGTATTTGTTTAAGCTTATATAACATAAGCCTTGTTCGGCTTATATAATATAAGCCACAATTTTTTGGCTTATTTTGACCCTTACGGACTTATATAACATTGGCAATGTTATATAAGCCCGTAAGTGTCAAAATAAGCCACAAAATTGTGGCTTATGTTATATAAGCCGAACTCATATAGGGTCTGTTTGGTAGGGGCTTTTTGAGAGAGCTGTTAGCTTTTTGTTACAAAATAATCTCATCTAAACTAAGTAGCTCCGTTTGGATACATTAACTTCAAGCTTTTATTTCAAACAAATAGCTCCTAAATGAAAAGCTGATTCATGAAGCTTTTTAAACATCTTGGAGCTGTTAAAACTTTAAATTACTGATATACCCTCCAAACATTTGTTTACAGTTATAAATATGTCCTTTTATGTCATTTTACATCTTATAATTACATTTAACAGCTAACTTACCAAACACTTTTATTAAAAAAAAGATACAGTTTGTAGCTCATGTTAACAGCTTTGCAGCTTACAGCCTACAGTTTACAGCTTATAGCATACAGCTTACAGCAAGTTTTGCCAAACATACCCCGAACTCATATAAGCTAATAAGCCCATATATAAGCCGAAACAAACACCCCCTGAATGTTGAATCCTAGCTAAATGTAGATAGTTTTTGTTGAATGAATTGTGTATTTTCTGAAGGAAAACAACTACGATAGTGTTTTTGGTGTTTGATCTACATCCAAATGCCTTCCTTCTGTGTTGAATTGTTGATTTTTGTAGCCCGACCTCACTATAACTAATCTCAGGTTATCTTTGTGTCGCTGTTTTGCTTCACTAGTAATGCATCATCTAACTCTGATTGATAGTCATTATCACAAAATAGTCCTAAGAGAAAATACTTTAGGGAAGCTGAAAGCGTATGAGATAAAACATAGTGTTTGTGTCCTGCCTAATTATCATATAGTATGTTTGTGAATCTCATTTGTGCTGCTTTGAACTTTGAGTGGCTGTTCAGTTCAATTATGATAGCAGACATGGGGTTGTTAACATTGGCAAAATGTTTTTTAGTAATTATTAAATTATATGCAATTCAAGTAGAGTTAACGGGCCTGGCATTTGGTAAACTGAAAACGGACATGTATGTATCACGAATCTGATATTAGGGCTTTAGATCCTTAATGCTTGTGTTTTTTATCTTGAATAAAGACGGGATGCATTGTCGGATATATCTGGAAATGAAAACCTAAAACCATGACTAGAAGAGTCGCTAAGTATCACCGAAAGTTAAAAAAAGGAAGTCGCATAAGAATACCGATGAATGCGTTTAGATCAATGAAAATTAAGCTCAAGTATGGTCACTTTAGTTGCGTTTAGTCTTTTTTGGATTTTCTGATGATAACATGAATAATATAGTCTCTCAACCCATGTTAAGTATCATCATTATAACAGGGGACAAGAATATTTCTTTGACCTTGTTGTATTTTTAGGTTATTTATTTATTTATTTATTTATTTATTTTTATTTTTTATTTTTTTGTTAAGCTACTATATGTGATGTTTCAAACCTACTGATAATATGAAATGAAACTGACCATTTGCTAAACATGTACTCATTAACTTCAAAGGTAAGATCATTATTAACAAGCAAATGGGTCGAGGCAATTTAAAACGGAAATTTGATTAGACTCGAAGTTTACCAGTCCTAGACTCTTTGCACGGTAGTGTCCTTATTTATAGTGCATGATATTAGTTGACCTGAATTGTGTGTGGTAAAGCTGAGATTCGAGAGTTACATGTAATGTTCGATGATTGTTGAAATTTAAAACTTTTCTGATATGCTTTGATGTGATCTAAAAGTCGCTGACTGACTTAGATTCCTGAACACTGGCTGTAACACATAGTTCACTGCTCATATTTCTCAGTTGATAATGCAGTTGATTTGTTGATACCATGACAAGCAGAATAGTGTTAGATTTTCATTTTCTATGCTAGTCATAGTGCCTATATGGGTGATATTTCATAAGATATAACATACTAATGCTAATAAATGGGACAATTGGTTAACCTCTTAGTAGAAGCTGATAGGCAGACTATTTGATACATTATGTCAGTGTTGTTTGAGAGTCACTGTACTCACTGATCCTACATGATACATTATGTCAGTGTCTACTCTAAGTCATAAGATTGTGTCTGTTATTAAGTCGTAGACATGGTTGTCATTTTTTGACCTCTAGGTAGAGGCTTTATAATAAGAACCCGGTTTCGTAGATTTAGCGAGCTCTCTTCTAGAAACCATATGTATCCTAAAGTAAGTAAGTGTAGGATACCATGTTTGGCCTTGCTACATGGATATCTTTTAGCCATGTCTATATCCACTTAACTGTCAAGTTGCACATTTTAACATGCCTGAGCTGTTTCAAATAAATATTATGTGTACAAATAAGGATCAGAAGTGCTTTTTGTCCAACATAACCAAACAGAAAGTTAGTACTCATTTTCGAAAGAGATTTTGATTAAACTGTGACCCCAACATAAACCTCTCACAAATTAGTTTGTGTTTATGTATATAATATATGTTTATTGTCCTGAATCTGATGACATAATCATTTGCATGTGTAGTTGGGCTATGTCATATGGCAGAGGCAAGGGAAGTCTACACGGTGCGTGTGAAAGACGTGCGTACGCCATCAAGCTTAGGTTTAAAGTGCTATACGTCTTTTTTCATGTAAACTGCGTGTTTGATCAGTATCTTTTTTTATTGTACTCGCAGCTTTCTAGGATTCTTGGGGACGAAGATTCAAGGATTCAACTCATTTTTGAAAGGTCAGGAGCTTCAGTTGGTGTGATGACAGATATAAGAGCAATGCGTCATCAAAATGCGCATATCGAGGTGACCGACACTGCGGCTCAAGTTGCAGTAGCTAAAGTCATGATTGACACTGCGGCTCAAGTTGCACTGCGGCTCAAACTGACCTCTTTAATGGCGTCCTCAATCATGACTTTAGCTACTGCAACTTGAGCCGCAGTGTCAGTCACCTCGATATGCGCATTTTGATGACGCATTGCTCTTATATCTGTCATCACACCAACTGAAGCTCCTGACCTTTCAAAAATGTGTTGAATCCTTGAATCTTCGTCCCCAAGAATCCTAGAAAGCTGCGAGTACAATAAAAAAAGATACTGATCAAACACGCAGTTTACATGAAAAAAGACGTATAGCACTTTAAACCTAAGCTTGATGGCGTACACACGTCTTTCACACGCACCGTGTAGACTTCCCTTGCCTTTTTATGCAGATATATGACACGAATTCTGCACGACTCGCTATGACACGAGAATATTTGCTTTATGATGAAATGGAAATTCCTTTACCAAAGGTATCTAAAAACTTAATTATTTTTATTTGGGTGAATTTTGGGAATATCCTTAGAAAAACTTCATTATTACGTCAAAATCCTTACCAATTTTCAAATTACATCAATATCCTTTAAAACTTTCAAAATACTCACATATCTCTGAATAACAAATTTAATCATAATTAAATGATTTTGATAATCTTTTCATTAAAGTACCAAGTAATATGTGATATTACTGTTTTACCCTTTTCCCCTAAACATTAAAACTAGATATGTGTATCTTTCTTGGAAGTAACAAGACCGGTCCATTGCATCCATTTTATTGTCCCAGTTGTGATGAATGATACAACATTTTGGAAATAGTAAAATCACTATATAAATGCCATTATCATACAACTATGTTTTTGTTTGAGGTCTTTTGGGTGCTCATTTGTTTTCAATCAGGTGGGTTAAATTTGTCTCATGACGTACTAACAGCGCCCGGGTTTTTGCCAGCCATCCCTTTTTTGGCCATTTGCTGCTACTTAATTTTATTGTATTTTTGTTTTTCATTGTTCTTTTCCTTTGCTTCGTGTAATTTCATAAAAAAAATGGTTGTTGCTGTTGTATCTATTTGTTTTGGATTCGATTCTTAGGAAAATCAAGAAAACAATATAATAACATTGATCAATTAGCATAAAAAAGTTGATCGTATCACAAGCTTTGTCCAATTGTTTGATAAGAATCTCAATCCCTAAGAAGAAGAAGATGAAGTATAATAGCTTTAGGGAAATAATAAGGGTAAAAGAGTAATATAGTATTGTAAATGATATCTGTATAGTATTTTTGAAATAAATTTATTTAATTATGATATATTGGTTTTTTTGGATATATTCGAGTATTTTGAAGGTTTAAAAAGGATATTGATGTAATTTGAAACTTTATGAGGATATTGATGTAATTACCAACTTTTCTAAGGATATAGATGAAATTATCCCTTTTTATTTTCTTTGTAAGTGCAAGGTTGTTGATTGTGTTGTGTCATCTTCAGGCTATCTATTTACTAACCACAAATCTTTTAGACATTGAAACAGAAACTTCAACCTGGATTGAGGTTCGTTATTACTAATAATTATTTTTGATGATAAGCGATATCATATGTAGTGTTATTGTTAACATCTAAAAATCTATTTAGGTTGATTTTACTAGGCCTCCAAGGGCGGGGGAACCAAGACGATTTCAGATTCTTCTTTGTGGTACCAGGAGGAACATTAATCAGGCAATACTTATGATCAGAGAAAGGATATCTGAGATATATAAAACATTTGGGGAAATATTTGTATGATTTTAAAGCCGAGTAATAGATTAATTTTGTCTTATCATATTGGTTGAAGGTAGAAGCACCAAAGCGACATGGAATGGTGAGAAGGACTTGCACGTTTTTGTGGGGAGGGATCAAGGCTTTGTGCAAGAACATCAACGATTAAAGATAGCAGTGGAAGGAAGAAAATATATTGAGGAAGGTAGGTCTGTTGAGAAACTATGTTGGTCCGTGTGTTTGCTGGGTAAAAAATTCTTGATATAGGTTTTTGTTTCATTTGCAAAGCTCATTACTAAGTATAGTATTAGATTGATTTCCAGTTGTGAAAACCTTTGGCATCTAGATATTAAGTTGGAACCTAGATTGGTGCATATGCTGGCATAAGAATCTTGTTGCAACAGGGTCTCACTTTGTTTATGCTAGCCATCACAGTTGATGTATTTCCACTATATACTATGGTTTCAATATAAGTTCTTTTGTGTATTTTGATCACCTCATTGCGCTTTTGTAGAATATGCATCCTATAGTCTTTTGGTTTGAATTCCTCGACTGTTTATTAAAATTTTACATTATTTTGAGTTAGGTTATAGGGATATGTTTTGATCACTTAATTGTAATGTGGGCGCTCTGTCTCTGCATGAGGATAATCATGTCTGCTACGGAGTATTAGGATTTCTTGTATGATATAACGTTAAATGTAGATATAATCGGGATCATGTGTTATGCTGTTTAAGTTGGAATAGTTTATGGGCTACATCTCTGAGTTAGTATTTGATCTGGTTGTCCTTAGCCTAGACACTTATTTAAATTTTAGTTACAAAAGAGATCCTGGACTTGCAGTAAACGACTTGACTGGTTTAGAGTAAACATATAGAAAGTTAATGGTCAGATGCTCTGTTACGCAATGATCAACATAAGTTTCACTTACATACTATAGTTTTTTAGGTCTGAAGAAAACAACACAGATAACAGACACAATGCGATATAATGCTTTGATAGTGATACAATATCTTGTTAACATCTCTTACCACCTCAAATTTTCTCACAAATGAATTTGTTGGCTACACTTAAGGATCTTGTTTGACTAATGTGCTTTGGAAATATTAAAGGAGGATAGAAGCCGGTTTTTTTTTGTGCTCATTGTCAATTTGATTGACATTTTTATGCAGAAAGATATGTTAATGGTCTACCAGCTTTTAAAACGAATAAACCTGAACTTGTTGACATTCCATATAGTGTCTGTTGAGAAACTATGTTGGTCGGTGTGTTTCATTACTAAGTATAGTATTAGATTGATTTCCAGTTCAGAAAACCTTTGGCATCTAGATATTAAGTTGGAACCTAGATTGGTGTATATGCTGACACGAGAATCTTGTTGCAACGAGGTCTCACTTTGTGGATGCTAGCCATAACAGTTGACGTATTTCCACTGTTTTATATGGTTTCAATATGTGTCTGCATAACTAAGTTCTTTGTGTATTCAGATCACCTCATTGCGCTTTTGTAGAGTATGCCTACCATAGTCTTTTGGTTTGAAATCCTCGACTGCTTATTAAAACTTTACATTATTTTGTGTTAGGTTATAGGGATATGTTTTCCATCACCTAATTGTAATATGGGCACTCACTCTCTGCATGAGGATAATCATGTCTGCTAGAGTATTAGGATTTCTTGTATGGTATAATGGTAAATGTGGATATAATCGGGATCATGTGGTATGCTGTTTAAGTTGGAATAGTTTATGGGCTACATTTTTAAGTTATGATTTGATCTGGTTGTCCTTAGCCTGGACACTTATTTAAATTTTAGTTACAAAAGAGATCTTGGACTTGCAGTAAATGAGTCGACTATTTAGAGTAAACATATAGAAAGTTAATGGTCAGATGCTCTGTTAATGGTCATGTAATGAGGATGTGTAAAAGTAAAACATTTGGGTGAAATGTTTGTATGAAACCCTCAATTGCGTATTAAAATTTTACATCATTTTTAACAGAGTCACAGGTATAATTTTTTCTCACTAGATTGAGATGTGGGCACTCTCCTTGAGGATAATCATGTCAGCTATTAGGATTTATAGTATGATATGAACTTTGTGGCCATCTAAGTTTATATAAAAGAACGCTTAAAGTTGAACAGCTTGTTTGCCTGGGTTTATTTTTTGAGTTACAAAAGAGAGCTTGGAGTTGCAGTAATTGACTAAGGATGATTATATGCTTGTTACAAACCGTTGCACATTTTAATATTTCAGCTGTTTATAGTAAACATATACTGTAAAGTTAAAATTATCAGATGCCTTGTCATGCAATGGGATATAATGCTTTGATAGTGATGCAATAAGTAAAACGCTGGAGCTACTGAAATCATTCATCTCTTGTAGTGCGATGGTGCTTGAACTTTCCATAAGTAAAACGCTGATAAACCTTTGGTGATATAACACCCTGATTTTGTTGCTTCATTTGTTTGACAATATTGATTTATATGAAATACGCAAGTGTTGAGGATTACAGTAATCCTATAGGAATGTAAGATCTGGAGATTAAGTTATGCGCGCATCGCCGTTCTCTAATTTATTAGGTGTCTGAAAATGTTAAAAAATATACCTAAAATAACGAGCAAAATCGTTATCTGTGAATTTCTTAGTTTCCTACATATATTTTGTACGAAGAGCAAGTTTATAAATTGATTCCGGTTAACTCCTCGTGATGGAGGTACAATTTACATCCCCTGTATAATATGCTACAGACCCAAAAGCAACGCTCGGCATATGATGTACAACATGGTTACACGTGCTGCGAACCCAAGAGAAATATGAAAAATTTGATAAGACATCGAATTTGGATGACCAAAATATCTAGATTCTGAAAACAGATTTTTCCAAGTTAAAAAATCCAACTTATTGTTAAGTTTGGTGTTCCACACTTAATAAATCAAGATGAGTCAAATCCATTTATCTTTTAAGAACATCTGATGTTCATAAACTCTATATTAATGGCATGTTCGGATCGCAGTACGAGCAGTGAATTAAATGATTATGAACATGCATTGGCTGGAGTTAATATCACTTGGTTTGGTTAGGAAGACACTGGACCTTGGGCCTGTTTCAAAATAATGGCACCTTTGGAAGTTAAATAAATAAAGAGTAAATTGCAAAAGTCATCCCTGTCGTTTGCCAAGATTGCAAAAATCATCCCTGTGGTTCGCTAATTGCAGGCGGCCTCCCTGTGAAGGAAAGTTTTGATCATTTTGGTCCATGATTTTAACTGGCGTTAAATGAATTCCGTTAGAAGTTACACGTTTGGCCCTTTTGGCTCATGATCGTTGCAGCGTCCATCCTTTAAGCTAACGACCGCTTATAATCTAAAATTTTCGGTTTATTTAAAAATTTTCGATCTTTTTTATATATAAAAAAGATCGAAATTTTTTAAATAAACCGAAAATTTTAGATTATAAGCGGTCGTTAATTTAAAGGATGGACGCTGCAACGGTCATGGGCCAAAAGGGCCAAACGTGTAACTTCTAACGGAATTCATTTAACGCTAGTTAAAATCAGGGAACAAAATGATCAAAACTTTCCTCCACAGGGAGGCCGCCTGCAATTAGCGAACCATAGGGACGATTTTTGCAATCTTTGCAAACCACATGGACGATTTTTGTAATTTACTCATAAATAAATATCGTGTCTCGTAGCCAATCCCATGTCATTGACAATGGAGTTAGTTATTTCTCTTAATAAATGATGGTATTTTATATTGTTTATTTTACGTTTTGATGTAACATATTTTATCCATTATTGTTTTGGTTGCTTAGTTAATCAAGTTGTTGCCGTTGTATAACATCAACGATTATGTTAAGTTTGGAAGCCACTCCAATTATATCTAACTGTGAAAGAATATATATTGTGCCGACTTTGTAACTCTATTCATAGTATGTGGTGTCATAGTGTCATCCCCAACAACAATATTATTTCACCGTGCATTGATTCAACCAATACATCTCATAATGTGTCATCAAAATGGATAAAGATGTATTGATCTTGGAAACTAGTACAGTTACATTATAAGGCCGTACAATGAATGATTTTGGAAATTTGGCACACGTCTTCCCTAGAGCCAGGAAGAAGCTTTTTTTTCCTTCTAGTCGACTTATTTTGGTGGGCGGACTTTTCTTTTACAACACTCAAAATCTTTCTTTCACTCCCCAATTTGTCTTTCACTTTCATCTTTTATTTTCAAACAATAAATACGTGTCAGTAAAGAAAGAAAGTAGCACAAACATTATTGGGGACAACACGTAAAAAAATGACATTTTCCAGAAATAATTACACTTCGTGACTCAAAGGTAGTTGTGACCCGTGCACAAATGGCTCTCATGTAGGTCCGTCCTAGCTGAGTCATGGAGATCGATTAATAGAATAAAACACGACAAGCTATTTAAAGTTGCATGGTGATATACGATATGGTCTGTTGACGAAGGACATTAAATTATATTCCACTTGAAATTATATTTCTGTAACATATTGTTGTAACCTAGAAACAACTTAAGTACGAATTGACAATGTAACATGTGTAAACTCTATCCTGACTCAAACACGAGTGCATGTACGAGCGCACATGTTCATAGCAAAACATGTGTTGGTGTAGTACCCAAGTGCCATTATAGCCACTTCTCGTACTTATGCGTGACCACATATTGTACCGCTGTCACATATTTCTCAAGTCATCTCCTCAGATTGATATAATTAGTAAATTAGATACATATTACATTCATCGATAACTCTTATTGATTATAAGTTTAAGAGTCGAGTTATTTTAGAAACCAAACATTCCTCACATACCAAGGGACTCATCCCCACCATCCATCTAAAAAGAAATCAATGGTTGAGATTAAAAGCATTTAATATTTCACCCATTTTTTATAATTTAAATATCTCTTAAACCGTTAATCGTTAAGCGAAAATAATTACACCATCGCGACAAGCATTTAATTATCTTTCTATAGACGGGCATTTTGATATACTTTCGACAAAAAAAAAAATTCATTTTTTTCACGTTTTTTTTCGTAGCCGAAAAAATCATATATGATATATCATATATGATATTACATATCATATATGATATATATGATATTACATATGATATATATGATATATCATATATGATATATCATATATGATATTACATATCATATATGATATTATATGTAATATCATATATGATATATCATATATATCATATATGATATGTAATATCATATATGATATATCATATATGATTTTTTCGGCCACGAAAAAAAACGTAAAAAAATGAAAAAAAAAAAATTGTCGAAAATATATCAAATTGCCTATCTATAGAAAGATAATTAAATGCTCGTCGTAACGGCATATTTTTTTTCGCTTAACGATTAACGGTTTGAAAGATATTAATATTTGAAAAAAAATGATGAAAGTGGGTTTTTTAAATTGTTGGGATTAATCTCATCCATTAGATCAAATAAAGATGGAGGGTGGAGATTAGTCCCTTGGTATGTAAAAAAAGTTTGGTCCTCAAATGATCTTAAATCTAAGTTTAAAACACATTCCCTAAACTCGTGTCCTTTGCGCTCACATACTTTTTTTTTTTCGAACATTCAGTCGGGATACGACATCTGGGAAACCTCACTGAATAATAGTGAAGCCTTGCACGTACCCTAGACAACGAGATGTTGAGCATGGGCCGTTACAAGTATTCGGAGGGAAAAACCCCAAGGCTTGCCATCCCTAAAGATCGAACTCAAGACCTTGGGTAAAACCGGGAGTGCCTCTAACCAGCTGAGCTGATCATCATTGACTGCGCTCACATACTAAACTAACTTGATCATCAACATTAATTTACGAGTGATTCACCATCCTCATGTTATCCGAAAGCAAGTCTAGCTAAGGTGATATTTCTTAAAATTTTAAAATAAAGTAGACACCACTACTTTATAGCTAGTATATATAATTCAAGATGACATAAAAAATTGCAAGATAGAATATGAAAGGGTCTGAATTTAAACTGGTTATATTAATGGGATCGATGTATTATTTCTATCTCACACTAGCTCGGAGATAAGAACTTTTGTGGCTTGGATAAGAACGTGGTACGTATGCTTTTCCACGTGATTGGTTTAGGTAGCAAAATGAATCAAATTCCTTGTCTATGCACTAAATGCCTTATAACTTTTGCCTATATTTGGTGAAGTTAAAATGAATCAAATTTGGATGGCTGAATCTTGTGTCATGCATGATCCAAGGCTCTCATGTTGCCACTTGCCAACACTTTGGGATATAAATTTTTTTAATTGTCATTGTCCATAATGGGCACACTCCAATTCCTCGTCCTTTTCACCCAACTTTAACTTTCAAATATTGTATTCATTGTTCATGTGACTTTTAATTTTGATGTTAATCCGAAACAACTAAAATATCATAACACACTTCCAAAACATGATTATCGAAAACAACAGCAACAAATATCGACTAAAATAACTTGATTTCATCGATGCAATGTCACTACAACATTCATTGCTTTGGGCGGGGACTTTTTTCCCCCGCCAATACCCTTTCGCCGGGGACATGTCATCGCTGAAACGTCACCGCCAAATGCTGGCCGCTGATACTTTCGGCGGGGACGTTGGACAACTTTGGGCGGCGACTGTAGGTCCCACCGCCTTTTAGCCGGTCAAAGCTTGTCCAGCGTGGCAGCACTTTTTGACGGGGACATACATAATTAGAAAGTCATTTAATCAAGCGATTATTATAATTAATTATCTCTTTTGGCGGGGACATGTCCCCGCCGAAAGTAGCTTCTACTGTTTGGCTTAACTCCAAAAGTGTCTGACACATTTTGCAGCAAATTGCTGCAAAATGAGTAATTCCAGATTTTTTTCCCGAAAAAATCTACAATAACCCAACCTGTGTTACAACCACAACCATGCTACAACATCACAAAATATGCTACAACACCACAAATGGTTCAAATTCGCTAAACATAATATTATAAATTAGAAATTCGCCAAACGGTTCAAAGACCGTGATCCCTAAAACATGATCTTCTACAAAACTATCGATAACCTATCCCCAAACGGTCCAAAACTATACGCATAATCCATTCACCGGACAAAACATTGTTTATTATCATATAACATGAAATTATGTATGAAATTCTACACCATCAAGATAATCGTTACTCGACTCTTCATCACTATTCTTGTTTCATCATACATGCACTTGTTAAATACCTCGTTGAATCTGTTATGTTTTGCAAGGTACTCAAATGCGTTCAGCCGTTCACCCCATGTGCCTTGTCAAATGGGACCCCTCCCTCAACTACAACATCTTTCAGGTGATACCTGCACCAATACAAATAATATAGCGATTAGGGATGGCAATTTAACTTTTGTGATTATGAGCCCAATGGAGTGAAGTTCTAAACTTCTAATATAGTTATGACAGGTTATAAACAAATAGCTGAAAGTGAAACTAGCTATGGTTTAGAGGTTGGCTAAAGTAGGATACTTGAAGCATTCAGAATCACTTGTAAATTGTTCTATTTCGGATGACTTAATATGGCTAAAGTAGTATCCAAAGTTGGCCACTTTGACTGTTATACAGTATACTTATAAATGAGTTGAAATTTCAAAGTTGAGTACAGATTTATCCCAAACGGATCAATTTTGAAACAAGTCAAATGGGTGGGATTAGTTGAAAAGTCTCACACATGCATTTTGTGGAAACTAGAATGGGGGTTGAATAGTTTTACCGTTTTAAAATTAATTCACTTTGTTACTCTATGTTATTTCAAAGGAAACAAGCACAAACAAATATTCGCACAATATATATATGAAAAGTAAAGAGAGGAAAGATCAAACCACACAACACGGATGTTTATAGTGGTTCGGCTACAAGGACTCTCTTCCTTGCCCTACTCCACTCCTCGAGCCTCTAACTCGAGAGTTATCCTTCACTAAGAAACAAACTCTCTTCTAGGTGGAGAAAACCTTTACACGTCGCTTACTTCCTTTTCCGGTACAAAGCTAAACACCGGGTTCTATTTCAAGGTAGAACCAACCTAACGTCGCCTATACAATTACCGACACTAAGTGTAACGCCCCGTGCCCGATTAGACCAAAAACGTGAAAATTTTTCGACGCGGAAACGTTTGACTAAAGTATACATACGTTACACCATTCTTTGAAAACAGAAATCTATAACGTTGCTCCTCTCCAGACACATTACGTTGTAATTGATTTCTTTTTGAAAAACCTTTTACACATTAATTGGAAATAACTTAAATTCAAGCAGCACAAAAGTTACGCCGTAACTACAAGAAGTAGTTACGCCGTAACCTAATTACAAGAAAATGGGATGCCTCGGTGTTGTAGTTACGCCGTAACCCATAACATGATTACGCCGTAACTACAACCCTGCAACAAAACCTGCACATTTTAATATTAACACACCCAAACCATTTAACACCATTTTGGTGCTATAAACATTCCCGACATTATTCTCTTGACATATAGACTATAGCTAACATATTGAACTCATTTCATAACAACTTGACCCGTTACATCCCCAAAATGTGTAAAAACACCCTTATACCAAACACTCTCTTAAGAACCCATTTCAACTACACATTTTTACCCAATACACCTATCCACAACATATCCATTTGAAAGCATACATTCTTTGTCATTTCTAATATATTGAAAAGTTGTTAGTACAAAGTTTTGACCCGTAGCTTTCCAAAATGGGTGAGTTTGGCTAAAAGCCAAACATCCTTCTAATTACCACCTTAACCACAAACCATAAAGACTTCATGACACTTATACATATTTGACCCATGACCCATACATGAACAAAAGACTTTAAATGTCGACAAGACCATTTGATAACAAAACGACCATATAGATTAAAGTATACCAAGACACAAAAGAGACTCTTCGGGGCTTCCAACTTTAATACGCTCGGTCCAAAAGGTTATGGTCTTCTAGTCTACCTTCTACACTAGAGTTAAGCTAAGCCCTTACCCTTGCCTTCTCCACTTGTACCTACAAAATCATTAACATCTAAACCGTAAGCGAAAACGCTTAGTAAGTATATAAGACATAATCAACATCACATTTACATAGGATTGGTGATTAACACCAATCATAACATTAACAAGGAGCATCAAATGAGATTATTACTTACCTTGACTGGGCAAGTAAATATATAACATTTACACAAATAGCATTGGATCCAAGCTAACATACATTCACAAGCTCCATAGAAATCACATTAACACCAACATAACATTAACATCATAACATTTACAAGGATTATGCTCATATACTTACCTCAAGTCCTACTAGCTTCCTACTTGGCTTGATTGGGCTTCTATAAATGCTCCCTATAACAAGATTAACTACAATTAGCAACTAATTAACTAAGGAGATCATCAATTACAACCTTTATCCATAATACTCAAATCCACCACATGAACCCTAATTTCTACAAATTGGGGATAGTTACTTACTTGATGAAAAGATAACAATTAAGTTATCTCTAATGCCTTTGATCACTTCTTGATAGCTAAAATGAGATAAGATGATGTTTTTGGCCTTCCCTCCCTTTCTCTCTACCAAAGTCGACACATATGAAGAACACACTCTAAGTTTCCAGATTTTTCTAAGCTAAGAGTATTTAATCATGTGTAGAATTATCTTTGGTCATTTGGCAATTATGGTCCTTCTAGTCCTATTCTTCTTATTTTGGCCACCCATTTAGTTATTACTAAATCCATAACACATAACTTACATCTACAAAACCTATTATTTACATAAATGGTACCTTATCGGGGTACGGGTGTAACAATTCTCCCCTCCTTAAAATGAGAGTTCGTCCCCGAACTCTACTCTTGAAATAAATAAAGATACTTTGTCCTCATCTTTACTTCCGGCTCCCATAATGTCTCCAATACACTTCCACTAGCGGAATTTCTTTGTTTCTAAGTTGTCTTGCTTCTTTCCTAATATTGCTTAAGGTAACCACACTTGTTTCGCCTGCCAATTATTTTCTTAAGTATGACACGTGAAAGGTATTGCGAATACCTCTCCAACATGAAACTTATTACATTCCGAACAAGCCACCTTAGTCTTGGTCTCCACCTCTTCCTTGCCATGCTCAAACTTGGTCTTCTTCCCCTCACGATCCCCAAATTCTTGCTTCCTCTTCGTTTCCTTAGCTTCTTTCTCCTTCCTCCTCAATAAGTCCGCTTCTCTCACACGCGCTCTACTCAAAAGGTCTTCCAAAGTAGTACATTTGAATGGAGAGATCACATCACGAATATCATCCTTAAGCATTCTTTGGAATCTATCGACTTTAAGTTTCTCTTTTCCGAGGTATTCGGGACAATACAGAACCATATCATTAAACGTCCTCCACAACTCATTCACTGTCTCATTAGTTTGAGTGAGAGATTGGAATTTCTCTCGAATTTTGTCAACTTCCTCAACCGGAGCATATTCGGTACTAAACAACTCCTTAAATTCCTTCCAAGTACAAGTCTCCGCCCAAGGTTCACCTTTCTCACACACCTTTCCTTCCCACCAAGTCTTAGCACTATCACGTAGAAAGTTAGTTGCATAGATAACCTTCTTCCTTTCCTCACAACCACTAGTGCGGAATGCACCCTCTACGGCCGTAATCCACCTATTACTCACAATCGGGTCAAGAACACCGGTAAACCGTGGTACATCACAAGCCGTGAAGTCCCGGTAAGTAGCTTTGTCACTCCTAGGTTCTTTCGCTACTCCACATTCTTTCTTAAATTCCTTAAATTCTTCTTTCATTAGCTCCCTAAGATTTTGCGTTGTCTGCTTGACATAGAAGGGCATTGCCTTCTTAATAGCCTTACCCACTCTTTTTGCCATCATTTTGTCTAGGGATTTCATTTCCTCTCCCGTGAAGCCTCTAAAGCTAGGTCCTCCAGAACTAGAGGAAAAGGAGTTTTCATTCTCCTTATCATTATCACCCACATCTTTTGCCGAAGACTCGGCATGCTTGGAAGCCGTGGATTTTGCAACTTCTTTTTGGTGAGGAGTTTCCATTTCTTCTTACTGAAAATTAGCAATTCAAAATATCAAGCACAATCATATACTTAACCGATGCATGGATGCCATTTCTATTCTTATGCTAACACCCTAGCTTGTCACCTATGTATGATTCAAATGATTTCAACTTCACATATGTTCTATATTTTTATTACTACGGTGGCCAGGCGTAGTCATAAAAATATCCAACATATGAGTCCTCAAAATCATCCAAACAATACACAAATAACAAACACTAGTTCTAAACGCATCTACACAAGGCCTAAGTCTAGGAAATCCTAAGGTGAAATCCTAAATCTCTTAGACCGAAGCTCTGATACCAAGTTGTAACGCCCCGTGCCCGATTAGACCAAAAACGTGAAAATTTTTCGACGCGGAAACGTTTGACTAAAGTATACATACGTTACACCATTCTTTGAAAACAGAAATCTATAACGTTGCTCCTCTCCAGACACATTACGTTGTAATTGATTTCTTTTTGAAAAACCTTTTACACATTAATTGGAAATAACTTAAATTCAAGCAGCACAAAAGTTACGCCGTAACTACAAGAAGTAGTTACGCCGTAACCTAATTACAAGAAAATGGGATGTCTCGGTGTTGTAGTTACGCCGTAACCCATAACATGATTACGCCGTAACTACAACCCTGCAACAAAACCTGCACATTTTAATATTAACACACCCAAACCATTTAACACCATTTCGGTGCTATAAACATTCCCGACATTATTCTCTTGACATATAGACTATAGCTAACATATTGAACTCATTTCATAACAACTTGACCCGTTACATCCCCAAAATGTGTAAAAACACCCTTATACCAAACACTCTCTTAAGAACCCATTTCAACTACACACTTTTACCCAATACACCTATCCATAACATATCCATTTGAAAGCATACATTCTTTGTCATTTCTAATATATTGAAAAGTTGTTAGTACAAAGTTTTGACCCGTAGCTTTCCAAAATGGGTGAGTTTGGCTAAAAGCCAAACATCCTTCTAATTACCAGCTTAACCACAAACCATAAAGACTTCATGACACTTATACATATTTGACCCATGACCCATACATGAACAAAAGACTTTAAATGTCGACAAGACCATTTGATAACAAAACGACCATATAGATTAAAGTATACCAAGACACAAAAGAGACTCTTCGAGGCTTCCAACTTTAATACGCTCGGTCCAAAAGGTTATGGTCTTCTAGTCTACCTTCTACACTAGAGTTAAGCTAATCCCTTACCCTTGCCTTCTCCACTTGTACCTACAAAATCATTAACATCTAAACCGTAAGCGAAAACGCTTAGTAAGTATACAAGACATAATCAACATCACATTTACATAGGATTGGTGATTAACACCAATCATAACATTAACAAGGAGCATCAAATGAGATTATTACTTACCTTGACCGGGCATGTAAATATATAACATTTACACAAATAGCATTGGATCCAAGCTAACATACATTCACAAGCTCCATAGAAATCACATTAACACCAACATAACATTAACATCATAACATTTACAAGGATTATGCTCATATACTTACCTCAAGTCCTACTAGCTTCCTACTTGGCTTGATTGGGCTTCTATAAATGCTCCCTATAACAAGATTAACTACAATTAGCAACTAATTAACTAAGGAGATCATCAATTACAACCTTTATCCATAATACTCAAATCCACCACATGAACCCTAATTTCTACAAATTGGGGATAGTTACTTACTTGATGAAAAGATAACAATTAAGTCATCTCTAATGTCTTTGATCACTTCTTGATAGCTAAAATGAGATAAGATGATGTTTTTGGCCTTCCCTCCCTTTCTCTCTACCAAAGTCGACACATATGAAGAACACACTCTAAGTTTCCAGATTTTTCTAAGCTAAGAGTATTTAATCATGTGTAGAATTATCTTTGGTCATTTGGCAATTATGGTCCTTCTAGTCCTATTCTTCTTATTTTGGCCACCCATTTAGTTATTACTAAATCCATAACACATAACTTACATCTACAAAACCTATTATTTACATAAATGGTACCTTATCGGGGTACGGGTGTAACACTAAGCTAGATGTCGAGTTCTTTACAAGGGTACAACCACTCCCGTTTGGTTCTTTCACAAGGGTACAACCACTCCCTACACTCTTTGTGTTTTGAGGACTAAAACACTAACCACACTCACTGAGATAAATGATACAAATAATGATGTGTGAACTACAACTATATCACACAGTAACTATGCCAAAGGTTTTACACGTCTGTGTTGAACCTTGATGCTTAATCTCCTTTGCTACAAAAGGAAAGATCAATGAAATGAATGAATGATAAATGTTAGATGATATGTTAATGAATGAGTATGAATGTTAGGCTAATGAGTGATGGTGTGTCCAAATGATCAGCTTGCTATTTATAGGCAAGCTGGTGAATAGCCGGCGGATCCGGCGGATCCCATAAAAGGGATCCGTCTTTGATGTCGTTTGGTTCCGCCAAACATGACAGCTAAGGGTTAATGGATATCTTTCCATATCCAGCTGTATCCTTCACATCTTTGTTATGTCACATCAAAATCTTCCAAAGTCAACTATCTTGCTTGAAGATCTAGCCAAGATATTACATAATCTATGTATGATGCATGCCATGATGTCATTGTATCATTTTAAAAATAAAGTTTCCTTTTAAGGAAATAAACTAGTAGATGTGTAAAATATAATTCTAAGTAAACTTGTGAAATGTAAAATGTGTTTTAAAGAGACTTTAGCTAGCATTTATAATTTGCTAAAGGATATACTTTGTAATTGTCATTAACAAAACTAAGTAAAGATCGTAAAATATAAATAACATTTTTAGGACGATATTTGTATTAACAATCTCCCCCTTTTTGTTGATGACAAAACATAAAGTATATTTTTGAGCAAAGGAATAAATATAGCATGAGTTCTTTAAAATATAGATTAAGTTTGTTTTATTTGAGTTTAAAAACTCTTTTTATGCAAAAGTGTATGTACTGTGATGATTCACAGTTATGCAAACTTAATCCTTTCTCCCCCTTTTTGTCGAAACAAAAAGAAGAGTTACGTAGCGAAATGCGATTTTGAGAACTTTAAGAGCTCCCCCTTGTTTGATACTCCCCCTAAATGGAGTAACAAGGTAATGACGCATGATCCTACAAAACAAATGGTTAGAAAAATGAAATGCTCCCCCTTGATGTATACTCCCCATTACAAGAGTCCCAACATATACATTAGAAGGGTATAAGATGCTGCAAAGGAAATGTTAGTTGTGAATAGCTTCAATGGAGAAGCATAATGCATATGAAATGGTCATCCAAATAAGAATGATAATCTAGTTGACTTTAAAAAGTCAAAATGTAGTGTCTGATCAAAATTTTGTACCTAAAGTACAAGTGATCAAACTAGAATGTAGATTCCAAATAGCTATATAATTATGTTAGTTACCTAACTAATGATAATATGCTTTATGTTGATCACTCATAAGCATAAAAACATCACATTCATTCATTGAAAATTATGTGACAAAAGTCACAAACATAATATGATGTTACATGAAAATGAAAAATACATCCTAAAAAATAAAAAAGTCCCACAACAACATCTAAAAGGTCCTATATAATGAGACTAAAATTCTCCTATTGAGGAGGATGAGAGATGGCGTTTAGACGCTCAAGAATGTGGTTCATTTCATTTTGGAGCTCGTGCACCAAAATGTTTGTCCTTTGAGCTATGTGAGCGGTTCTTTCACACATGTTGCAATCATGGCGAGGAAAACCGGGCGGAAGAGTAGACTCATTTGGTTGTGGTGGTGGTGGTGGTGATTGGTTGTTGGGTGGTGGTGGTTATGCTTGTTCATTGGTTGGTGGTGGTGTTTGGAGGGAGTTCATGAGGATGTTTTGGAGGTCCATGGCTTCATTGAGGCGGTGATCTACCATACCCGAGAGAGTGTAGAGACGGTTGAGCTCTTCACTAATCTCCTCTTGGGTTTGAGGTAAATTGATCCACATTGCCTCGTCTATGGCAATGAGAGTTGATGTGGGTGAGAGAGGTGGTATTTGAGGTTGAGATGATGGTGCATCATGTTATAAAGGACCATGGATATCCGGGAAAATCGGATGAAAAAGCATAGGCTCTTGACCTTCAAAGGTCATGGGTGGAGGATTGGTTGATCTTGGTGGGAGATCCTCCAAGTCATCAAGGTATGGATGAGGTGATGTAGGTGGAGTCCTAAATAGCTCCATAGGTTGGAGTTTGGGTGAGTTTGGTTGTGATTGAGATTTGACAGTCTGTGATGGAGCGGGTGGTGGTGTGGTTGCTATTGGAGTTATGGTTGGAGGCGGAGTTTGTATGACAACATTGGATGGTGTAGGTGTGGATAAAGTAAGGAAATTTTCACTTGCTATAGGAGATGAGATATTAAGAGGAGATGATTCCTCTGATGATGAGTTAGCAAGATTTATGAAGCAACATGGCTTAACACTAATGCGGGCAGTGCGTTTTGGAGGTCTAGAGGTGGAGGAGTTGGTTGATTTGGTCATGGTGAGCTAAGAGAACTAAGATGTACAGGTTATATGTTGTGAAGAAGGTGAATGAGTGAGTTTTGCTCTAAGTTATGATGTTAATATATAGGCAGATGGTTTATAGAAACTAGTGTTTGGATTTGATGTGAATCCAATAGAGAATGTTGGTTCCTAATGATTTGGAACAAAAATTTGTGCA
Source organism: Artemisia tridentata subsp. tridentata (assembly GCA_021014915.2). Lineage (NCBI taxonomy): Eukaryota > Viridiplantae > Streptophyta > Magnoliopsida > Asterales > Asteraceae > Artemisia > Artemisia tridentata. The sequence goes on along the minus strand of CP139501.1, from coordinate 308,553,482 downwards.
AATCACATCACATAAGTCAATCCATAGAACTTATGTTGAGTAATATGAGGAAGATATGCAGTAAATGCAAAGGGATAGTGGAAAATCCTGTGATGTGATGTACCCACGGATTTGAAGGATCCCTAAAAAGGGTTCCTTGTTTGTATTAGAAAGGTAACTCACTCCTTAAATTTAAAAATTCAAATTTTGGTGGGAAATGTTGTTCTTAAGTTTCTAAGAGTTTCTAAATCATTCTAAGATGTATAATGATCAGTGAACCTATTCTAAAGAATACTAGAAACTAAAATCTAAGAATCGGGATGAGTCAAAAAGTTTTATAAGTTTACTGTTATACCTGCGGATCCAATCGACAAGGCGTGCGGATCCAAATTTTGGGATCCGCCTGATCCGCAGGTTGAAGAATGGCGGAGCCAACGCTAACACATGGCGGATCCAAAATGAGGGATCCGCCAGATCCGTGGACCAAAACTACTAAAACTAAACAAAGAGATGTGCATATTTTTCGTTTTTCGACGAAAACCCGAAAATTCTCCTGGAGCATATCTATCATCTAATATGTAATGCAAATCAATCAAATATGATAATACTAACACTCGTTCCATGACTTGGAACTCCTATGACTTCTCCAAATTGATTTAATGGGATATTGAATTGATGTCCATTGACGCTAAAGCGAATGTTCATGTAACCTTGATCGTTTGACTCTAGTTTGACACTAGCATAGAATTCTAAAATGAATCGAGGAATTAATGGTTCATCGATATCTAGGAGGGAATCAAAGTGAATAGCCGCTAGTTGTTCCCTAAGATAGGTTCCTTCATAGAATGAGGGGTCTACAAACCTACCCTCATGTACGTAGTGTTTTTCTAGAGCTTTGAAAAATTCAACTTGTTGATCAGTGAGTCCTTTGGTTTTATGGTGTTTAGGTAGGTAATTTACGGTGTGTTTGTGATCATAGTTGGTCGCGGGAGGCATGATTTTCCTAAACACAAAAAATTATATAGTTTTAGTCGAAATTATCGAAAATACGTGTATAGGTCTAGTGTGTGCCTACATGGGGACTATGTGGAGGTGCGGTTATCTCGACTCATTTAGATGCATGAAAATTTTGTTTATGCATGTTTTATGATAAAACGAGAGATAACCCAAACGCTCCTACTTCAATGTAGCTACATTTGAATGTACCCGAAAATACATATTAGTTATGTATTCCCTTTAGCATTCAAGAGACATTATGCAAGTGATATTAAACAAAAGAAAACTAACGTTTTTATATTTGTATGAATAATGTTTAAAAACCATTTTTCCTAGTCGTGAGAAGATTTTATCAAAAATTTCTCATGGGGTTTTTGATGAATGATGATAATGTACTACAAGATGCAATTTCTAACTAAGAAAAACATGATTTGAAGTGCAATTCAGTAACTATGTTTCATGATTTTTCAAGAATTATGCATATTCCCCAAGTTTTGATTTTGTGCATGAAATAGAAATCCTAGACACAGATCAGGAGTATAAACATGATAAGGATACTTACAGTGATGTTTGGAGCACAAATTTGTGGAAGAAAATTGCCTAAATTATGATTGTGGTGAAGTATGAAACGAATTCAGTAGGTGATAAGTTTTAGGAGAGTGATGAATAGTACTTGGTGTTGTTTATTATATAATAAAACAACCTGTGCATGTGACGGATCCGGCGGATCCAAAACAAAGGTTCCGTCTTTGTTATCGTTTGGATCCGCGGGATCAGAACACAATTTTTTGGTTTAGTGTTGAGTTTGGTTAAACTCAGGTTTACGCTACTGTTTTATCTAATCACTATGTTCCATTAATCCTAATCCAAGTCTAAGGTAGTTGAAAGGTTCTCTTTTGAGAGGTTTTGTGAGGATGTCGGCAATGTTGTCCTCTGAGGAAACTTTCTCAATTGAGATGTTTCCCTTCTGAACATTGTCGCGTAGGAAATGATGACGTATTTCAATGTGTTTGGTTCTAGCGTGTTGGATCGTATTTTTGCTGAGGTCGATTGCTCCTTTGTTGTCACAAAGAATGGGGATGTCGTTGAGTTCAATTCCATAGTCTACGAGAGCTTGTTTCATCCATAGTGCTTGTTGACACGCCTTTCCTGCAGACACATACTCTGCTTCGGTTGTTGAAATTGCAAGGGCCATTTGTTTCTTGGCGAACCATGAGGTGAGACAATGTCCTACAAAAGTACAAATACCGCTAGTACTTTTCCTATCAACATAGTCACCAGCATGATCTGAATCGGCATACACTATGGTTTCTATACCCGTTCCTTTGGGATACCATAATCCTAAATGTGTAGTACCTTTAATGTATCTAAATATCCGTTTAATGGCTTCAAGATGGGATATTTTGGGATCTTCTTGAAAACGTGCACATAGACAAACACTAAACATAATGTCAGGCCTACTAGCCGTAAGATAGAGTAAACTAACAATCATTCCCCTATATTTAGTGCTATCTACGGATTCATTTTCTTCATCCTCTGTGAGTTTGGTTTCGGAGGACATGGGTGTTTTCATTGGTTTTGTGTCTTCAAGACCAAACTTCTTAAGCATATCTTTGATATACTTTAATTGGTTGAAGAATATCCCATCTTCTAATTGTTTTATTTGGAGACCTAAGAAAAAGTTTAGTTCCCCCATCATACTCATTTCAAACTCGTCATGCATGATTTTTGAGAAATCGTCGCATAACTCTTGACAAGTTGAGCCGAATATAATGTCATCCACATATATCTGGACGATGATGATATGTGATCCCTTTTTCTTGGTAAAGAGAGTGTTGTCTACTAAGCCCATGGTGTACTTATGGTCAACTAAGAAGGTCTTAAGTCGATCATACCAAGCTTTTGGTGCTTGCTTAAGTCCGTATAAAGCTTTCTTTAGTTTGTAAACATGATTTGGTTTTTCAAAATCGGCAAAGCCGGGAGGTTGTGCAACATATACTTCTTCAGTTATAAAACCGTTTAAGAATGCACTTTTGACATCCATTTGAAATAATTTAAAATCATGTGCACATGCATATGCAAGTAGTATTCTAATAGACTCAAGTCTAGCTACGGGTGCAAAAGTCTCATCATAATCTATACCCTCTTGTTGATTATAGCCTTGGGCTACTAACCTAGCTTTGTTTCTAGACACAATGCCATTTTCATCCATTTTATTTCTAAAAACCCATTTTGTACCTATTATGGTTTGATTTTTAGGTTGTGGAACTAATGTCCATACGTCATTCCTAACAAATTGATTTAATAACCTAAGATTCATCTTTTATTGCTTCATTAACATTTTTAGGTTCTATGGTTGAAACAAAACAAAAGAAATTACTTTCATTTTGAGCTTTAGACCTTAATGTTCTTTCGTTGAGTTTTCCTATGACGTTTTCTAATGGATGACTTTTAGCTTCTTTGATGTTGACTAAATCTCTTTTTACTGGTTCATCTTCTTTATCATTTTCAACATTTTCCTGATTATCAACCATTTGGTTTTCAACTAAGTCATCATCTACCAAAGGTGATGTCTTAGAGGGAGGTGGACTTTCATCGAATGTTACATTCTGTGGAAAACTAGAAGGGGGGTTGAATAGTTTTTACCGTTTTTCAAGTTTTATTTGCTTTGTTACTATATGTTAATTTCAAAGGAACAATCACAAATAAATAATCACACAATGTAAACAAAAGATAAAGAGAGGAAAGATCAAACCACACGACACTGTTGTTTATAGTGGTTCGGCTACAAGGACTCTCTTCCTTGCCCTACTCCACTCCCCGAGTTTCCTACTCGAGAGTTTATCTTTCACTAAGAAACAAACTCCTTTTCTAGGCGGAGAAAACCTTTACACGTCACTTACTTCCTTTTCCGGTACTAAGCTAAACACCGGGTTCTTTCACAAGGTAGAACCAACCTGACGTCGCCTATTTACTTTACCGACACTAAGCTAGATGTCGAGTTCTTTACACGGGTACAACTACTCCCTACACTCTTTGTGCTTTAAGGACTATAGCACTAACCACACTCACTGATTTACAAATGATAGATATGATGTGTGAAACAAACTACAATATCACACAGTAATGCAACTAAAGGATTACGGTTCTGTAGATCCTTGAATGCTTGATCTTGTTTCTACAAAATGAAAGATCAAAGTGAAATGCAACTATGAATGATGTTAGTAAGATATGTACTGAATGAATATGTGTGTTAAAGCTATATAAGTGATGAGAAAGCCAAATGATCAGCTTGCTATTTATAGGCAAGCTGATCTTCAGCTCACGGATCCCACGGATCCCTCACAAGGGATCCGTCCTTCATTGGATTTGGATCCGTGGGATGTGACAGCTAAGGTTTAGTTGTATCTTACCATATCTTACCAAATCATCCAAGATCCTCAAATGTCAACTATGTATCTTGCAAATCTAAACAAGATATATCAAAGATATTGTATGTGATGCATGCAATGATGTCATGGAATGATTTTAGAATTAAAGTTTCCTTTTAAGGAAACAAGTTACTAAATAAGCAAACTTGTAATTCTTGGTTATTATGTGAAGTGTAAAATGTGTACTTAAGAGACTTAAGCTAGTATTTATTATTTTCTAAAAGATATTCCTTTTATTTGTCATTAACAAAACTAATGAAAGATCAAAGAATATAAATAACGTTTTTGAGACGCTATTTGTATTAACAATCTCCCCCTTTTTGTTGATGACAAAACATAAGGTATATTTTTGAGCAAGAGAATAAATATAGCATGAGTTCTTAAAAATATATATTAAGTTTGTTTATTAAAGAAAAGTTTTGTAAAAATGTATGTACTGTGATGAATCACAGTTAATGCAAACTTAGTCCTTTCTCCCCCTTTTTGTCGAAACAAAAAGAGTAGCGTAGCGGAATGCGATTTTGAGAACTTTAAAGCTCCCCCTTGTTTTATACTCCCCCTAGATGGAGTAATCAAGGAAATGATGCATGAATCTACAAAACAAATGGTTAGTATATGAAATGCTTATGAGATGCTCCCCCTCGATGTATACCCCTCACTTCTCGAGTACAAACGTATACTTTGAAGGGTATGATATGCTGCAAATGAAGTGTTAGTAATGAATGACTTCAATGAAGAAGTAGAATGCTTGTGAAGTATTCTTCCAAACAAGCCTTTTAATATGTTTTGACTTTTAAAAGTCAAAACTAAGTGTCTGATCATTATTTTTACCTAAAGCAATCATAATCAAGGTATAATATAAGTTAGATAATGATGTTAGTTTACAATGATAATGATAATATGCAATATGTTGATCACTCATAAACATAAAACATCACATTCATAGATATTGAAAATTTTGTGACAAAAGTCACAATGATGAAATGATGTTACAAGTACAATAAAAAGACATCCTAGAAAGAAAATAAAAAGTCCTAAAGCAACAATTTAAAAGGTCCTAACAACTAGTCTAGAAAGCTCCTATTGAGGAGGATGAGAGATGGCGTTTAAACATTCAAGAACATGGTTCAAGATGAACCTCATCTCATTTTGAAGCTCATGGACCAAGATGTTGGTCCTTTGGGCCAAGTGAGCCGTTCTCTCGAAATGTGCGCAATCATGACTTGAGAAGCCGGGAGGAAGACTAGGCTCCAAGTTTTGTGGTGGTGGTGGTGGTGATGGTGGTTGGTTGTTGTTGTTGTTTGATGGTTGTTGTGGTGTTTGGAGGGAATTCATAAGGATGTTTTGAATGTCCATTGCTTCATGAAGGCGATGGTCAACCATACCCGAGAGAGTATAGAGTTGTGTTAACTCCGCACTTATCTCCTCTTGTGTTTGAGGAATGTTGCTCCACATTGCTTCATCAATGGCAATGAGTGTTGAAGTTGGTGATAGTGGTGGTATTTGTGGACGAGGTTGTGGTGCTTCTCGGTATAGAGGACCATGAATCTCCGGATGGAGAGGATGAAATAGCATAGGTTCTAAGTTTTCAAGACTTATTGGTGGAGGATTGGTTGATGTAGGTGGAAGATCTTCTAACTCTTCAAGATATGGTTGTGGAGATGTTGGTGGTGTCCTAAATAGTTCCATGGGTTGGAGTTTTGGTGAGGATGGTGATGAGGCAGACTTCTCAGACTGTGATGGAGCGGGAGCGGGAGCGGGTGGTGGTGTGGTTGCTACAGGAGTGATGGTAGGAGGTGGTGTTTTTATGACTACATGTGAGGGAGTTGGAGTGGATAAAGTAAGGAAGTTTTCACTAGCAATGGGTGAGGATATGTTTAGTGGTGATGATTCTTCAGAGGATGAGTTGTGAATGTTGATGAAACAACAAGGTTTCACACTCATACGGGCTGTTCGTTTTAGTGGCTTGGATGTAGAGGAGTTGTGTGATTTTGTCATTGAGACTTTTAGGTGAAGTATGATAGCTAAAATGTACAGGAGAAGAGATGGTTGTGATGTGAATTGAAGATCCTAAAGTGCTAATTTATAGACAGAAGGTTTGTGAGTCTGTGTGTTTGGATTTGATGTGAATCCAATAGAGAATGTTGGTTTCTAATGATTTGGAACAAAAATTTGTGCAGGTCATATCAAGGAAGTCAATCCATTGAGCTTTGGTTGAGTAATGTGTTGTGGATTTGCAGTTAATACAAGGAGATAGTGGAAAATCTGATGATTTGATATTTCCACGGATTTGACGGATCCCTAAAAAGGGTTCCTTCTTTGTATCAGTTTGGTAACTCACACCTAAAATTCAAAAATTTAAATTTTGGTGGGAAATTTTGTTCCTAAGTTTCTAAGAATTCCTAAATGATTCTAAGATGAATTATGATCAGAGAATGAATCCTAAATGATACTAAATACTAAGATTTAAGAATCGGGATATGTTGATCCCAGTTGAGCTTCACGATCTTATTAATTACTTTAGATAAATCTAAGGTAATCGGTATAGAAACTGATCTTGAGTTGTATATCAAATATTATGCGGAAACTAATATTTGATCTTAAGAAGAATAAACACAAAACGAATTATCAAACAACACTTCAATATATTAATACGATTGCTCTGAATAGCAATAGGGTTACAAGAAACCTTGAAGTGTAAAACAATACGTATGCTAAGATTATCAATCAATCGATCTCTAACTCTAACCCTAGAACCTCCTTTTATAGCGTAAGGAGTCCTAGTCGGTTTACAAGACTTCCTATACAAGAAAAATATTCATACGTATCTTTTCTATACTTATCTTAACATACTTTACATAATTAATAAGCAGCAGAGTAATCCATCTAGCAGCAGAGTCCTCGTGAGCTAGCAACAGAGTTACAATGTGCCTATTATACCAAAACAGCAGAGTTACCAAAACAGCAGAGTTCTTGTGCTAATCAGCAGAGTTACATAACTATTCAGCAGAGTTGTAATTCTCGAATCAGCAGCATTTCAGACCCAACAATCCTCCCCTAAACTTGATATTTTTCATCAAAAATCATCAAGTTTCCTTCAATCCAAATAACCACCAGGAGGATGCTTCCAAACACCTTACTGTTTTGAAACTTGTGATACCAGCAACTTTTTATACTTCTCAATCAGTTCTTTTGCTTGATTATCTGCATCAAATGGTCTTTGTAGTGTTAACTTACCAGGTTGCAGCATTTGATACAGAATAGATGTACTGTTATTGATAACATAATCCTTCTCCACAAGCATATATACAGTCACACCTATGCATGATAAAACATGAACTCCACAACTTTGATATAAGTACCATTTCTGAACCGTAGAGCTCAGTAGCTTCTTCCATTCAATACTTCTTTCATCTGGTTCAAACATGTTCTTCAAGTAATAATAATTTATTCTCTCATACACTATCTCTGGTCTAGTATCTCCATACTTCATTTTGTACAAATTCCAGAGTTGAGTAATATCATCTCTATCCATGTAGTGCAACATCTGAGAAAAACTAATATATCCCACACTTGAACCATTTGATCTCTTTACTATCCAGCATACACTACTATCAGCTAAAACATCATGTAAATAATCAATGATTGGATATTTTACTGATAAAGGAACTTCATTGAGTAACTCAGGCTCTTCTTGAGTGTCATGAACTGTAAGATCCATAATCTCTTTCATATCAACATCAGTCACTTTGTCAATATCATGCTCATCATTCACTTCTTCTTTCTCTGACTCACTATCACTCATCACTACTGACTGAGTTCTTCTCTTCTTCCTACTCACCTGCTTTACTCTCCTTCTATATCTCTTTGTACCAGCAGAGGATTCAGTCATTTCTTCAGCTTCAACAACAACTTCTTTCTCTTTCTCAACATCAGATACTACAGGCTTTGAAACACTTCCACTCCCAGATGCTTTTAGATTGCCAGATCCCATAACTTCTGGAGTTCTTTTCTTTTCAGAAACTTTTCTTGGATTAAGTTTAGCATAAGTTTCATAAAATTCTTTTTCAATTAAGTGATCTGCCTTACCCTTAAAATCCTTCATCTGATAGTTTCTAGCATTCTTCAAATAGTACTTCATGTCTTTAACCAATGCTTTCCTTGAAGATGACTTTTGTTTGTAACCATGTTTTTGTGCCTCTTTAATCCTTAAGATCAACTCTTCCCACTTAGTTAATCCATTCTTTCTAAGTATGAACTCAACAAGCTCTTTTGTCTTTTCAGCTCCATCCAACTGCTCATCATTAGATATCAGCCTAGCTTCACCTCTTACAATCATATCCGAATCAATGAAATACTGCAATTGTTCATCTAATTCTTCTTGACTAACTTCATTGACTGTAGAGCATTCCATAAATTCAAACTGATTTCCTTCTTCTTCAGCTGCAACTCTTCTTGCATATTCTTCATCTTGAGCAATTTGAGCTTGTTCATCAGCCAACTTTTTCATCCTTTCAAACTTTTCACTTGATTCAGCAGGTTGTTGTTGTGATGGTTTGGGTGTTTTAGTTTCTTTGTTCATGTTTAGCAACACTTGAGCTAAAGTCATCTGTTCATCATCTGAATCAGCAGAATCATTTACTCCAGCAGAGTCCTTTACACCTGCACTCTGCTCAGTCTCATCAGCAGAAACCTTCAACCCATCAGCAGAGTGTTCTGCACCAGCAGAGTCACCCTTTTCACCAACATTTTCAGCAAAATTCTTTTCAACCTCCCCTGAACCTATCACATCCTCTTGATCCTGTTCATTTACCACAGCCTCTTGTTCATTCCTCCCCTGTTTGGAAGCATCCTCTTCCAAACTTGGTTTGGACCTCTTCTTTAGCCTCCCCTCAAGGTGTGTAACCCTTAACTTAAGCCTCCTGATTTCAGCACCTTGAGTAGCCTTGACTGTCTTTAACTCCTTTCTTAGATCAAGCACCTCCTTTGACAATTTTGTACAATTTTCCGTCAATGCTTTCAATTGTTTCATGATATCCTCACAACTTCGGTCTGTGTAACCTGACCCGAGAGGTTGATCATTGGAATTGTCATTTTGTACATGTGTTTTAGCCGTCAAATCATCAGTTTCAAGTTCAATACTAGCATCAACACTTCGACCTGTGTTACCTGGTCCGAGAGGTGTATCATTTGCAGTGTCAATATGTACATCAGTGTCCATCAATTCAATATGTTCATCTCTGTCCTCATCACTTCGAGATGTGTTAACTTCTCCGAGAGGTGAATCTTGGGACACAAACTCAGTCTCATCCCTAGGATGAACATCTGAGCCCCCCATAAAATCCATTTGGCTGGGGTTACCACCAGTTGTGTCAGGTTCCTGAGAACCTTCTACAAATGATGTTGCCATGGTTGAGGTCTTAATTATGTTGACACTGTCCTGTTCAACTACTAAGTTGGAAACAGTAGTGCCAGCCTCTTCCATCATGATACCTCCACCACCTGTACCAGCCTCATCTGCTACCATACTGACATTGGCCTGAGGGTGCACAATGTCCTCTTGTGAAATCCTAGGTGATTGGGTGTTTTGGGTTTCATTTGACACTGATTCATTCAAACTTGTTGATGAGGATGTGTGATGGGAAGCTGTGGGTGTTCCAGCTTCTTCATCCTCATTTACAGCAGCCACTACATTCAAGATATGCTCAGTTAAGGGAGTAATAACACCAGAAAATCCTTTCCCATTCTTCTTTAGAAATGCAAACATCTTGATGGCCATTCTACTACAGGGCTCAACATGTACATGCCTCAAAGGTTCCCTCAGCTGTCTGTTTATTATGAGTTGTAGAAACCTTGGGTACAAGTAAAACTTCTTTTTAACAAACCTCTTCAACCCCTCAAATATCATACCAGAAAAATCAAAGGGCTGCCCTGTAGCTAAACATACCAAAGCCATAGCTTGAGAAGCACTAAACTCATTCCATCCACCTATTTTGGGAAACAGGCAGTGTTGGAGAGTATGCAGTAAAAACTTCCAATGTGGACAGAGACGACCTTTCAATAATGTACTACCAGCCTCAGGTCTCTCATATCCAAAAGTCTCAAGCTCAGTCATAACTACTTCTGGGGTAATAGTAGGGGGTGTTGGGGTGCCTGATAAGCGTAAACTTCTCTTAATTGTGGTTTCACTAACTACAATATTCTCCCCATCTACACTACCTACCAATCGTTCCTCACCATCTAATACATCCAACTTAACAGTTGACCAAAATTGCTTCATATGAGATGTATAAATGGTAGGATCAGCAGTTAACGCATACCTTAACTTCGAAGCACTCAGGAAATCCATAACCTCATAAAATCCATCAGCGGCAGTAACCTTACTGAGAAATGCTATCTGATTGTGTTCTTCCGGAAACGTTCTTTGAGCCATTTGATTTGGGGGTTTTGGGTGAAAGTAAATGAATTGATGTTCTTGGGTGAAAATCGAATGTAATTCGGAGCAACTAAAATGGAATTAGATCAAATTGGTGAAAGATACCGATTTGATTCAATTAGGTTTAAGAACGCGCCAAAAGTTACAGTTTGACCCTTCAACTTTCAAACTCATCAGCAGAGTTATGAAAGTGTTGACCTAAAGTCAACTTTCCCAAAATTTTAAAATCACCTCCTTAAATACAATACCAACCCCACATTTAACTCCATAAATCCTTAATCACTAAATCAAATCCCCAATTCAAAACCCTAACTCAATAACAATCCAACATGAGTTCTTCAAAAACACCAATTATTGAAATATCCTCAGATTCATCATCTGATGAATCACAAGGTTGGGCTAGTTACTTTCCTAAGAATGCATCCACATCGCAACAAAAAGGAAAAGCAATCAAGGAAGAATCATACTCCGATCCACTCCCTTCAACACCATCGTCATTCGAAGATTCAAGCGATGATGAAACAGCAGATTGGCCTGGGAAACAGCAAGGTTGGCCAAAACACATGACTTACTACCAAGGTGCTTGGGAAATCATCCCTTCAAAACATCCAATATCCGCTGAACTTCAGAAACAACTGGAGAAAGCCGCAGCCGACTTTGCAAAAAGTGTCCACATTCCTTAGCCAAAGCCAAGTCCAGTTGAGAAGAAACCCTCTGTTGAGAAGAAACCCTCTGTGCCAAAGAAGAAAACCCAGCAGAAGAAAGCAGCACCCTCTACCAGTCAGCAGCAAATTCCACCACCACGTTCAGTGGTACTTGCACTCCCCTGCCCAAGGGTGTTTGAAGCCATGGGCACCAGGGGACCGCGTAGCAAGGTCATGCCAGAATTTGCTAAGATGTAGGTTGTGAATCAATGTAGCTTGTTGTCTTTTGATGTTTTCTTTTGAATGATGGTTGTAAGAAAACTTGCTCTGTACATTGCTTATGGAATGAATGAATGAATCTTTTAATTTTCCTTGCTTAACTTGAGTATTTGTGTATGTATCTGCAAAAGGTTAGTAGCAAACAACAAACACAAGCAAGAATATTCCAAAAACAGCAGCAGAGTACCATAGCAACAAACAACTAAACAACTTAACAAACAGCAAATTTTGACTTAACAAACAGCACAAATCCTTACAAAACTTTACAAAAACATACAGAGATAAGATGGTTTAAGATTTAAAGATTGATCATACCAATACTAGCAACTAAAAATTGAAACCTACTTATGTCAAAACTTTTGGTAAGTAGATCAGCAACATTATTGTCAGTATGTATTTTAACCACTTGAATTAGCTTTTTCTCATAGCAATCTCTAATAAAATGATGTCTTATCTCTATGTGTTTTGTTTTAGAATGAAAAACAGGATTTTTGATAATACACATTGTGCTGTTGTTGTCAATGAAAATCTTTGTGTTCATAAAATTATACCCATAATCCAGCAATTGGTTCTGAATCCAGAGCACCTGTCCACAGCAGCTAGAAGCAGCAACATACTCTGCTTCAGTAGTCGAATTAGCCACCACTGTTTGTTTCTTACATTGCCAAGAGATCAACCTATGACCAAGATACTGACAGCCTCCAGTAGTTGATTTTCTGTCCATAGTAGCTCCAGCATAGTCACTATCTGAGTATGCTATCAAGTCAAATGGTGAATTATTAGGATACCAAAGACCCAGTTTTGGTTGACCCTTTAGGTACCTAAAAATCCGTTTGACTACTTCCAAGTGTGAAACTTTTGGGGACACTTGGAATCTAGCACAAGCACACACAGAAAACATGATATCTGGCCTTGAAGCAGTCAGATACATCAATGAGCCAATCATGGATCTATACAGATGTACATCAACCTCTACACCATCTTCATCCTTGAGCAAAGGTTTATTTTTATCCATGGGTGTCTTGGCTGCCTTCACATCCTTCAAACCAAATTTCTTTAACATATCAGCCACATACTTGTCTTGGCTAATAAAAATCCCATCTGACTTCTGCTTAACTTGTAGTCCTAGAAAGAAAGTCAGTTCTCCCATAGAACTCATCTCAAACCTGCTGTGCATAAGCTTCTCAAATCCTTCACATAACACCTTATTTGTAGACCCAAAAATGATATCATCTACATAAACCTAAACAAGTAGAATATCCTTTTTGTCTTTCTTAATGAACAATGTTTTATCAATGGTTCCTCTGCTAAAACCATTATTCAACAAATACTTAGATAAGGTGTCATACCAAGCTCTAGGAGCTTGATGTAGTCCATACAGTGCCTTCTTTACCTTGTAGACCCTATCAGGATACTTAGGATCTTCAAACCCAGGTGGTTGCATAACATAAACCTCTTCAGGTATCTTTCCATACAAGAAAGCACTTTTCACATCCATTTGATACACAGGAAAATTCTTGTATGAGGCATATGCCAAGAAAAGTCTGATAGCCTCCAGTCTTGCAACTGGAGCAAATACCTCATCATAGTCTATCCCTTCTTCCTGAGTGTATCCCTGAGCCACCAATCTTGCCTTGTTTCTGATAACAATGCCTCTTTCATCTCTTTTACATCTGAACACCTATTTTGTACCAATTGCCCTTTTTCCATTAGGCAAATCAACTAATGTCCAGACCTCCTGAAGCTTGAACTGCAGCAACTCCTCTTGCATAGCTTCAACCCAACTTTCATCTTTCAAAGCCTTGTGAATGGTCTTGGGTTCTTCTTGAGATAAGAAACAGGCAAACATGCAATTTTGTAGATCCTTGTGGCTATTCCTCTTCTTAAGTGTTTGAGCAAACAATCCCTGATCAAGCAAATCACTCAACCCTTTTGACTTACTTCTAGTCTGAACAGCAGAGTGAACATCACCAATTATCTGATCCTTTGGATGATTCCTGTGGATTCTTGTTGTTGGTGTGGGACTAACAGGTATGTCAGTCTCCAAGTTTGATAAATCAACTTCAGCACTAAAAACATCAACAACTTCATCATCAGTATCCACATACACTTCTTCTAATTCAGGCATCTCATCAGCAGAATCATCATCAGAATCACCAGATATATCAGTAGAGTCTTTGAGTTCAGCAGCAGAGTTACCAAGCTGAACAGCAGAGTGTTTTGCCTTAACAGCAGAGTGCTTTGGCTTAACAGCAGAGTGTTTTGGCTTGGCAGCAGAGTTAAGAGAACTGCTGCTTGGTGTATTCCCTTGAATTCCATCAACTTGTGACTCTATACTTCTTTCCTTATCATCATTCATGTCATCAGGAGAAGGTTCATCAACACCTTCCACATCAACCTTTGGTAATTCTTTATGAACAGCAGCATCATCTGAACTCTTTCCCTCTTTAGGAGTGAAGTACTGATCAAACGTGCTCCTTTCAATCAAAACAAACTCCTCCGCAGTTTCATCCTTCTTTGCTTGTGTACCTGCATTGGGGTTAGTTTGTGTACCTGCAGACATGTTAGTGGTACCTGAAATGACTGGTTGATAGTTCATACTCTTGGTTAAGGAATCAATATCAAACATCCACTCAGGACCTTTTCCATCAACATTAGGTGTGGTTTCTCTAATTTTACCATGCAAATTTTCCACCACATGCCCAGTTCTTTGATTGAAAACCCTAAAAGCCTTACTTTCAGTAGAGTATCCAACAAAGTAACCTATGTCTGCTTTCTCACTAAACTTGCCTAAGTGGTCAATGGTGTTTAAGATAGTGACAGGACACCCAAATGGTCTAAAGAAATCTATCAGTGGTTTCCTACCATGCAATAACTCATAAGGGGTCTTATTGTGAGGTTTGACTATCTTAGTTCTATTTTGCACATAACAAGCAGTGTTGACTGCTTCAGCCCAAAAGATAGTGGGTAACTTAGACTCTGACAACATAGTCCTAGCAGCCTCAATTAATGTTCTATTTCTCCTCTCAGCCATACCATTTTGCTGAGGAGTTCTAGCTACACTAAATTGTCTAGTTATCCCTTTGTCCTCACAGAACTGATTCATCACTTGATTCTTAAATTCAGTTCCATTGTCACATCTGATGATCTTAACCTTGTGATTAAATAGGTTTTATATCCTTGTTATAAAGGCCTTAAGAATGCCAGCTGTCTCATTCTTAGTTGCTAAAAAGAATACCCAAGTAAACCTACTGAAATCATCAGTGACCACTAAGCCATACATCTTTTTATTCAAACTATGCACATATGTAGGTCCAAATAAGTCCATGTGTAACATAAACAAAGGTTCAGTTATAGAATTCACCAATTTGGACTTACAAGATGCTCTATGTTGCTTTCCCATTTGGCAAGCAACACAGACTTCAGGATTCTCAAAGACCTTTGAAGGCAATCCTCTGACCAAGTTCCCTTTCACCAACTTGTTAATAGCCTTGTAATTCAAATGTCCAAGCCTTCTGTGCCATAGTTTGGATTCATCAACAGTGGCTTTGGCAAACAGACAAGTCAAATCTCTTTTGGGAATAATATTCTTTATATCCACACTGTATATATTGTCATGTCTAGGGACTTTAAGAAGAACCAATTTATCATCAGGTATCTTATAGTCAGGAGACAAAACAAGACACTTAGTGTCAGTAAAAAGAACAAAATTCTTCCTGTCACACATTTGTGAGACACTAAAAAGATTGAACTTGAGACCATTCACCAAATACACTTTTTCAAAATCCAATTTTCCAGTTCTAATGATGCCTTTACCAACGATTTTTCCACCTTTAGGGTCATTCCCAAAGGCCACATAACCACCATCCAAAGCTTCAAAATTTTCCAAGTTGCTTTGATCTCCAGTCATATGTGAAGAGCATCCACTATCAAAGATACATTTGTCCTTTAGCTCCTTTTGTAGATTGCCCTGCACAAAAAGTAAGAGAATTAGTTTCTCTTGGGGACCCAAGCCATTACTGACTTGGATCTACCTTGTGCATCAAAGTAGTCAAATTTCTTCAACTGCATTGGTGCACTACTGTGTCTGAGAACATGATCTAAAACTTTAACTTTTGGTTTCCAGACCCAGCAAGCTGAGGCTTTAACAGCATAAAAATGATTGCCTACAACAGTATCAGTAACAACTTTAGGCAAAACAGCAGAGTCTGCCTTAACAGCAGAGTTTGCCTTTTCAGCAGAATCAACTTTTTCTTTCTTAATGGGCACTGTTGATGCAATAGGAGAGATAACTCTAGAAGTACCATCTCTCATCAAAACTTCCCTAGGAACCATGTTTCGTTTAGGGTGAGGGTGAGTCTTTCTAGCAGAGTTTCTATGGTTCACCCTATTGTACTGGTTCCATGCTGGTTTCTTATAACACTCATCTTGCAAATGTTCAAAGCTACCACAGCAATAACATGCCTTCTTAAGTAATTGAAAGTCAGTACCTAATTTGTGTGAAACTAGGTTGTTCCAATTTCTCTGATTTCCCCTAGGCAAGTTATTTGATCTTTTTGGATAAACTCTAGGTGTGTTGTCAAACTCAGCCATCTTCCTAGAGATACCTTTACCAAACCTAGGCTTAACAAAATTAACTCTTTTAGCCCTAGGTACTTTTGATTCAACAACAGTATGAATTTCTTCCTTTTTGTTCTTAGGGGTTGAATCAGATTCCACTTCATCATCATCACTGTCAGACACCCAATCTTCAATAAGGGGTGCTTCATCATACTTCTTTACCTCAACCTTAGGTGACTCTATTTCTTTTTCATTAGTTTCAACAACAGGTTTACTAATTTCACCTACAGGTGTAGCCCCAGACTCAGAGATGAAAGTTAATGTCCTAGTAGGAGGGGCATTGGCACTAAGCTTATTAGGATGAGAAACAGCATTATATCCTAAACCAGTAAAGTGTCTTCCTAATGGTTTACTGAGAATGTCAGTGGCAAATTGTTGTTTTTCTATCATAACAACATGTTTTTCAGTCTCACTCTTAGCTGAATCTCTAGCCTGTTCAGTCTGTTCTACTTTTTCCATAAGAACCTTAATTTCATCATCTTTTAGGATAATTTCATTTTTCAAGACAGTGATCTGATCAAGGTATTCAATTTCAGCCTTTTTATAAAATTCAAGTTTCTCTTCTAAGTTCTTTAAACCATATGCATAACTAAGATTATCTAGCTTAATTGTATCATTTTCCTTTTTAAGGTTTCCATAGCTAGACTCAAGCATCTCAATTTTATCAGAACATGATTTAAAAGAACAAATTGAATCATTGGATACCTCTGAGTCTGATCCAGAAGAAGAATAGGCCATGAGAGCAAAATGCTGTACTTCAGGTTCCTCTTCAGCTACCAATGCACAATTTGGACCATCCTCAGCAAGATCACTCCAATCAAAATCACCTAACCCATCACATGATACCATAGCAGTAGTGGAATTTGGCTCTTCATCAGCAGACTTCTTGAAATTCTCATTGCTTCTTTTTGGTGCTTTGCATTCTCTTGCAAAGTGTCCCTTCTTTCTGCAGTTAAAACATTCAGCCTTTGACTTATCAAATCCCACACTCTTGTTCCTTCTGAACTTCATCTCTTTTCCCGTTCGCTTAAGAAACCTTCTTGCCCTCATAGTAAGCATTGCAAACTGCCATTGCATATCAATCTCCTCAACATCATCAGGATCAAGTTCATCCAGATCTTGAGGCATGACTGAAGTACTTGTAGTAAGTTCAGCCAAGTAAGCACAAATTGCAG
Organism: Artemisia tridentata subsp. tridentata; assembly: GCA_021014915.2. Lineage (NCBI taxonomy): Eukaryota > Viridiplantae > Streptophyta > Magnoliopsida > Asterales > Asteraceae > Artemisia > Artemisia tridentata. The sequence continues at coordinate 308,535,922 of CP139501.1, read as the reverse complement.
CATCACTGATAGTGTTGGTGTTAGAAGAGTCAGCAGCAGAGACATGTGAACCAACAGCAGGAGCAAAAGCACCAGCAGCAGAGTGCTGTTCTTGATGTCTTCCAGTAGTCTTGTTGCTTGAGGAAACAAAGGCAAGATTATTTGTAGTAGAGGATGAGCTTGACAATCCTTTAACTTCAGATTCATACACCTTTAAGTTGTTATACAGATCATCCAATGTCATAGTATCAAAATCTTCCTTATGTCTCCAAACCACTGTATGAGTGTTCCATTCAGAAGAGAGACTTCTCAGAAACTTTAGATTGACATCCTCTTGAGATGGCTCAATCTTCAACAGAGCCATCTGACTGGTTAGTTTATGAAGTCGATCATAAGTTCCTTCAATGTCCTCAGAACTTGAAGCAGTGAAAGTTTCAAACTGATGCTTCAGTAGATTCTTTCTTGATTTCTTTGTAGCTTCATTCCCACCAAATCTAAGTTCGATTGCTTCCCATAATTCCTTAGCAGACTCAATATGATTAAAGCTCAATTGATAATCATTAGGTATTCCCATCATGAGAATACTGTGAGCCTTAACCTCCAATCTTCTCTGTGCTTTCTCCTCACTTGTCTTGAGAGTCAAGACTGATCCAGTAGCAGTCTTGGTTTGTACAGTGTCTCCATGAACAATAACTTCCCAAAGTGAGTAATCAACCATTCTTATGTACTGTTGAATCCTCATCTTCCAGATCTCATACTCTCCAGGCTTGAGCATGGGAACCCTTGATGCAGTAACCATGTGTGTAGAGTCAGAGTCCATTGCTTACAGTGATGATTAGTAAATCTTGTATTCAAAAATTCTTCTTGGTACCAGTTTCTAGATCACAAGCTCTGATACCACTTGTTGATCCCAGTTGAGCTTCACGATCTTATTAATTACTTTAGATAAATCTAAGGTAATCGGTATAGAAACTGATCTTGAGTTGTATATCAAATATTATGCGGAAACTAATATTTGATCTTAAGAAGAATAAACACAAAACGAATTATCAAACAACACTTCAATATATTAATACGATTGCTCTGAATAGCAATAGGGTTACAAGAAACCTTGAAGTGTAAAACAATACGTATGCTAAGATTATCAATCAATCGATCTCTAACTCTAACCCTAGAACCTCCTTTTATAGCATAAGGAGTCCTAGTCGGTTTACAAGACTTCCTATACAAGAAAAATATTCATACGTATCTTTTCTATACTTATCTTAACATACTTTACATAATTAATAAGCAGCAGAGTAATCCATCTAGCAGCAGAGTCCTCGTGAGCTAGCAACAGAGTTACAATGTGCCTATTATACCAAAACAGCAGAGTTACCAAAACAGCAGAGTTCTTGTGCTAATCAGCAGAGTTACATAACTATCCAGCAGAGTTGTAATTCTCGAATCAGCAGCATTTCAGACCCAACAGGATAAGTCGAAAAAGTTTTATAATTTTACTGGGAAACCTGCGGATCCAAGTTGAATCAAAGGCGAAACCGTATTCAGGGATCCGCCGAATCCGCAAGTTGGCGGATGGCGGATCCAACGATAAGCCTTGGCGGAGCCCTGGTTTGGGATCCGCCGGATCCGTATGCCTAAAACTTAAAAACTAAACATAACATATGTCGTATTTCTCGTTTTTCGACGAAAACCCGAAAATTCACCTAGACCTTACTTAACATCTAATATGTATAGCAAAACCACTAAATATGATAACATTAACACATGATTGTACATAGTTTAATCCGTTCTTAGAAACTTACCGTTTTAGGTGTTATGCCAAACATAGGCTATAACCCGGAAAATTGATAACCATGATGGTTATCTACCTGCAAATGTTAGTTATTACACATACACAACAAGTATTATCAGATAAATTCGAGACACTTAGAAGTTTAACATCACAATATCCAACATTGTTCAAAACCAAACACTCCATCATGTAAGCTTTTTCTTCAACTTCTTCATCCCCTTGTGCAATTTCATCATCCAACGACCAAGATTCTTCACCATTCCTTTGATGTTTCGATACTCAGCGGATTCATTTTGAATTGGAGGAAGATGGCTCAAGTATTCGGGTGGAGGAATCCTAGAGTTTGGCAAACCATCATCTTCACTCATTGAAGATGATGAGGATGATGTTGGCACACGAGGACGTTTGCCCTTATCAACACTAACCCTAAAGTCGCTCAAAGGAACGAAGGTATGTTCAATTTCATTGTAATCCGGAATAAAGCCTAAATGATTTGGACGAGCGGGTGCAAAGGCTCTATAGAGTCGGGTTAAGAGCATACCATAAGGCATTGCAATCTTGCTTTGAACCGGAATGTCACACATTCTTTTGGCAACATAATAAGCAAGATTGAAGGGTTGACGAGTAGAGATGTTGTACATCATATGACACAAACAAGCATTGATGTGATCACGGTTTCCTATGGTGCACATCACATTAGCCCTTAAGACATCTTCCATTTTCTTAAATTCGGGTTTGAGTTCATTTAGCTCCATTGCAAATGGATCTCTAGCAACTTCACGACCACGATACATTCTTGTGGGGTTGTTCTTAGGAATGAAGAGATGTTCCCTAATCACTTCTTTTGATTCGAGAGGAGTGACATATGGTGCCGTCCTATTGAGATTGGATTCTAAGATTGTTAAGGACCATTTGTCCGAGTAAAGACATGTCCCTTGGTTTGGAATTCCTAAGACCTCACCAAATTGATCAATAGGGATGTTGACAAGATTTCCATTTAGAGTAAAATGAAGACTTAAGTAACCTTGGTCACTCGAACTAAGACCTACACTAGCATAGAACTCAAGTATGAACCTAGGAACAATTGGTTCATCTATATCTAAAAGAGAGTCAAATCGAATTGCGGCTAATTGTTCCCTAAGTTGTGTTCCTTCATAGAACGATGAATCTACGACTCTACCCTCATGGACATACTTTTTCTCTAAGGCTTTGAAAATTTCGATTTGGGCATTGGTTAGACCTTTGGTTTTGTGGACATTGGGTAAGTAGTTAACGGTTCTTTTGTGATCGTAGTTGGTTGCGGGAGGCATGATTTTCCTAAATACAAAAGTTACATAGTTTTAGTTAAGATGATCAAAGGAAGTGTAAAATTCCTAGTGTGTGCCTACATGGGGACAATGTGGAGGTGCGGTTATCTCGACTCCTTTTGATGCAAGAAAAATTAGTTTATGCAAGTTTTGTTTATAAACGAGAGATAACCCAAACGCTCCTATTTCAATGTAGCTACGGTTGAATGTACCCGAAAATACATATTAATTATGTATTCCCTTTAGCATTCAAGAGACATTATGCAAGTGAAGTCTAAAAGATAACGTTTTTGCATTTGTATGAACAATGTTAAAAAAAAATCATTTTACCTAGTCGTTAGAAGATTTTAGTGAAAAATTTTCATGGGGGTTTTTGTTAAATTAAGACAATGTGCTATGAGATGCAATTCCTAACTAAGAAAAACATGTTTTTAAGTATAATGCAATAAATATGCTTCATGATTTTTCAAGAATTATGCATATACCCCAAGTTTTGGTTTTTGTGCATGAAATGGAAATCCTAGACGCAGATCAGGAGTATAAATATGATAAGAATACTTACAGTGATGTTAGAAGCACAAATTTGTGGAAGAAAATGGTCTAAATTGTGATGGAGATTAAGTGTGTGTCGAGAATAGTAAGGTGATATGTTTTGGAGTGAGGAATGAATAGTAGTTGTTCTTGTTTATTTAATAATAAACTGAACTCAGCATGCGACGGATCCGGCGGATCCAAAACAAAGGATCCATCCTTGTTGTCGATTGGATCCGCGGATCAGAACACATGTTTTGGTTTAGTGTCGTGTGTGGCTAAACTAATGTTTATACTTATGTTTCACCTAATCACTAGGTTCCATTAATTCTAATCCAAGTCTAAGATAGTTGAAAGGTTCTCGTTTAAGTGGTTTTGTGAGAATATCGGCAATGTTGTCCTCTGAGGAAACTTTCTCAATTGAGATGATTCCCTTCTGTACATTGTCGCGAAGGAAGTGATGGCATATTTCAATATGTTTGGTTCTAGCGTGTTGGACTGGATTTTTGCTTAGATCGATAGCACCTTTGTTGTCGCAAAGAATGGGAATGTTGTTGAGTTCAATTCCATAGTCGACGAGAGCTTGTCTCATCCACAGTGCTTGTTGACACGCCTTTCCTGCAGACACATACTCTGCCTCTGTTGTTGAGATTGCGAGGGCAGTTTGTTTCTTAGCGAACCATGATGTTAGACAATATCCTTCAAAAGTACAAATACCGCTAGTACTTTTCCTATCAACATAATCACCTGCGTGAACTGAGTCAGTATACACTATGGTTTCTACACCCGTTCCTTTGGGATACCATAATCCTAAGTGTGTAGTACCTTTGATGTACCTAAATATTCTTTTAACGGCTTCAAGATGGGACGTTTTTGGATCTTCTTGAAAACGTGCACATAGACAAACACTAAACATAATGTCAGGCCTACTAGCCGTAAGATAGAGTAAACTACCAATCATTCCTCTATATTTAGTGCTATCTACGGATTCATTTTCTTCATCCTTAGTAAGTTTGGTTTCGGAGGACATGGGTGTTCTCATGGGTTTTGAGTCTTCAAGACCAAACTTCTTAAGCATATCTTTGATATACTTTGATTGGTTGAAGAATATCCCATCTTCTAATTGTTTAATTTGGAGACCTAAGAAAAAGTTTAGTTCCCCCATCATACTCATTTCAAACTCGTCATGCATGATTTTTGAGAAATCGTCGCATAACTCTTGACAAGTTGAACCGAATATAATGTCATCCACATATATTTGGACTATGATAATATGTGATCCCTTTTTCTTGGTGAAGAGAGTATTATCTACTAGGCCCATGGTATACTTATGGTCAACTAGGAAAGTCTTAAGTCGATCATACCAAGCCTTTGGTGCTTGCTTAAGTCCGTATAAAGCTTTCTTAAGTTTGAAAACCTAATTTGGTTTTTCAAAGTCGGCAAAGCCGGGAGGTTGTGCAACATATACTTCTTCATTTATAAGACCATTTAAGAAAGCACTTTTGACATCCATTTGAAATAACTTAAAATCATGTGCACATGCATATGCAAGTAATATTCTAATAGACTCAAGTCTAGCTACGGGTGCAAAGGTTTCATCGTAATCTATACCTTCTTGTTGATTGTAACCTTGAGCTACTAGCCTAGCTTTATTTCTAGATATAATACCTTTTTCATCCATTTTATTTCTAAAGACCCATTTGGTGCCTATTATGGTTTGGTTTTTAGGTGGAGGGACCAATGTCCAAACATCATTTCTAATAAATTGATTAAGTTCTTCTTGCATAGCAATTACCCAAGATTCATCTTTATTGCCTCGTCTATATTTTTAGGTTCAATGGTTGAAATAAAACAAAAATAATTACTTTCATTTTGAGCTTTGGATCTTAATGTTCTTTCATTTAGTTTTCCTATGACGTTTTCTAATGGATGACTTTTAGTTTCTTTAATATTGACTATTTCTCCTTTTACGGGTTCATTGTCATTTTCAATGTTTTCTATATCATTAACCATTTGACTTTCAACTAAGTCATCATCTACCAAAGGTGATGTCTTAGAGGGAGGTGGACTTTCGTTGAATGTTACGTTCAACGATTCCTCGACTCTTGATGTTTCCTTGTTTAATACAATGTATGCTTTACTGTTTTGTGAGTACCCAAGAAATACACCTTCATACGAATTTGGGTCGAACTTAGTGAGATAATCCTTTGTGTTTAAAATGAAGCACTTGCTTTCAAAAACTCTAAAATATCCTAATGTAGGCTTTTTGCCTCGATAAATTTCATAAGGAGTTTTATTTAAAAATTGTCTAATTAAAACTCTATTTAGGATATTTGTAGAAGTATCTACAGCGTGACACCAAAACTTTTGTGGTATGTTTTGTTCATTTAACATAGTTCTACTCATTTCTTGAATTGTTCTATTTTTACGTTCTACTACACCATTAGATTGAGGTGTACGAGGAGCCGAGAAATTATGAGTTATTCCATTATTATCACAAAAATTTCCAAATTGAATTTCATTGTCAAATTCTCGACCATGGTCAGTTCTAATAGATACTATATTACTTCCTATTTGATTTTGAATTTTCTTGCTTAGAATTTCAAATTTGTCGAATGCCTCATTTTTAGTTTTCAAAAACTTTGTCCATGTATATCTAGAGTAATCATCTACTATGACTAAAGTGTAAAAATTTCCTCCATAACTTTGTTTAGCCGACGGGCCAAACAAATCCATATGTAATAATTCTAGGCATCTAGATGTAGATACCATGTTTTTAGCCTTATGGCTATTATGTACTTGTTTCCCAATTTTGCAAGCATCACAAAAGTGTTGGTCATATTTCAACTTGGGTAGGTTCCTAACGAGTTCTTTGGATGACAAAGATTGAATAAGCCTCATATTAGCATGACCTAAGCGTCGATGCCATAGAGTTGAGTTTTCGTCCAAGGAGGTAAGACATAACTTATCTTTAGGTGTTTTATCTAATTTCATAACATAGACATTATTCTTTAAAACACCTTTTCCTACGGTTATGCCATCTTTAAGTATTTTACTTCCATTTTCACTGAAAAGGACGTTATACTTTTTGCGGCACAATTGACTTATACTAAGTAAATTAAATCCTAAGTAAATTAAATCCTAAATTATCTACATGAGCTACATCATCAATAGATAGAGAGTCATGAGAGATTGTACCTTTTCCGATGATTTTACTTTTAAGCTTGCTACCGAATGTGACATTACCTCCGTCATACACTTGATAGGTTGAGAAAAGATTTTTGTTTCCCGTCATGTGTCTTGAGCACCCACTATCTTTGATCCACTCATCAGGTTCAAGATCAACTTTTAAGCATACCTAAGTTCATAAAAGACTCAAGCATTTGGTCCCCAACATCTCATGGGTCCGTTTGGGTTAAACATGACATTATCATGGTTTATGTATGTAAATGGTGGACAATTGTTCCATGACATATAACTAGGACCATGAAAGTTTCTAGGTATGTTTTGGTTCCAATTATTTTGATAAGTATGTTGTGGATTAACTATACTCTTTGGAAAGGGGTGTTTGGGAAAACTCATTTGAGGTCTCTGTTGATCCGTTTTAACTCTATATTCATTTCTAGCTTGTCCTCTTCCTAAAGATACTGCTGGTTTATGTTTATTATTGGTTATACTACTGTTAGGTTTCTTAGTAACTTTAACAAACTCGGAACGGTCGACTTTGTGAACCTTCTGTTCAACTTCTGTACTCGCGGATCCTTTGGATACACTTGGCGGATCCAAATTTTTGGATCCGTCGGATCCGTGAGTGTCCAACTTGGTTGAATCAGTTTTATTCACAGTCTGTTCCTTATAATCACTTAAGGTTCCTAGTTTCATAAAGCCTAGTCCTGTTTTATCATGAGGTAGCTTTTGCATTTTCATTATTTCATCTGCACAACTTATGTTTTTATTAAACCTTTTAAACTTTGAATTTTGTTTGATCAAATCTTCCTGTGTGGTTCTTAAGGTTTCTAATTCAAGTTTTAGTTCTTGACAAGACACATACGTTTCTTTACTATCTTTACCTTTTTCAATTCGTATTGCTTTTTCTTTAAGCCAAAATACTTCATTTTCTAAAAGTGTTGTCTTTGTTTTCAAAAACTTGTTTTTGTTTATGATTTTTAAAGTAACGTCACACAGTTTGTTATATTCTACTTCTAAGGTTTCGTCATCTATAGAGGAGTATGAATCAGAATGTACCTCTTCTGTGTCATTAGCCATAAGTGCCATTTCGTTGTTCTTAGGCTCATCATCATCATCTCCTTCACTATCGCTCCAAGCTCCACTAACGAAGGCTCTTTGAGACTTGGTCTTTGGAGGCTTTGGACATTCTCCTATTAAGTGACTGGAGTCACCACACCTACAG